>OU343225.1:83269389-83397549 GCA_910596185.1 Chrysanthemum makinoi | reverse complement strand
GAGCCACGAGATTCATCAAAAGATCTCTTAGGAACATGACATTTAATCACTTGATGATCAACTAATAAGATCATCATTGGTTTATATCGAGTCATGGCGGATCTTAGCAATCACGTAGAAACATTTATAGAGAGGTTAGCATCACCGTGATCCTCGGTGATTGAATGGAAACTCCTGCGGGGTCAACATCAAACGATACGTCACCGGAGGTCACTTGGTAACTCCGTGGATTGCGGTGTGTCTCAAACGGTCTGATGCGTGAGGTGATGCTTGATTGTACCTGCGACTCATCGAACTGTAGATGTACTTCGGTATCGCGTTATCTCACTGTGGGACTCGGTTCAGGAGCGACCTTTGTAAGATTAGAGTTGTGTCTTCACACTATGGCACATTTGGCGCTCGAAGTTCAAACTTGTAAGTGCCGGAAACCGCTTATTACTAACCGTTTGAAATGTTTTCTCTTATGGAAGCTCCGGAGCGGGATGATCGTGCTGATTCTTCTCATGCTCACGCTAACATCATCGCTAATGGAAGTTCTATTTCATGCAACACAACAGTCAGAATGATTCTTCATCAATCAAAGAATCTACAAAGTCAAAGACTTACATAACTTCATCAGTATTGATTTCCAACGTCAAAGAGCGTGTGAGCATGTTGGAGAATGACGTGGAGAACTGGAGCACGAAGCAGACACTGAAGCGGACTGATGGCAGACAACAACATACTATCACTTTCACCACAAAGAACAATGATCAAAGAACAAAGTTAAAGATGACGTCAAAGCATAACTATTCAAAGATAACTATCTCTCTACGGGAGATTGTTGAATCAAGGCAATTCCTCTCACTAGAAAGAAGAATGTCGGGACGTCACGCTACTATTACATCAACGCCTTCACCGTTTACATTCATATATACTTGAGGGGGAGATTGTTGGAATCACTCTTAAACAGTATTTCAAGTATTTATATCTCATATGTAATAGGTAGCTTTATTATGGCCTTTATGTTTGTTTAAGGTCAAGCTCATGTAGAGGCCCATAAGCTTAGGCCCAAGCCCACATAAGAAAGGATGGGAACTAGGAGTGTTGCCCTAACTTCCCTCCTATAAATAATCTTGTAAACCCTCATTTGAGGGTTGGTTGTTCAATTCATTCTCTCTTTCACTTGTATATGCATAACCGGTCTAATATATCTATGCATAGTGTTTGGTTTGTGTCTTGTTCATCCGCCTCTTCTCTTTGTCTCTTTCTAGTAAGCTTGTGTTGTAAAACTAGTGACCTAACAAGGGAGAAGAGTGCATATACTACATGTTGATGGATGCTTGATTTATGGTCGTATGACTCTCCTTCAACGCCTAATGCTTCACCTACTAAGGATAACTGGGATTCATTGTTTTTCAAAGATATGTTTGATGAGTACTTTCAATCTCCAACGTGTTGATCATCTAGTTTCAAGCTCATGCTCTAGTTTCTCTTGACTCAACAGGTTCACCATCTAAGAAGTACTTCTCAGAATTCTCAAGAAACCTTATCTCCAATTACTTCACAAGGCGTTGATAACGACTATCATGATGTTGTAGTTGCACTATTGAATAATGATCCGCTCTTTGGTATTCCTTTTGCCAAATCTTCACGGATTATTGTTCCTCTCATGGTGCACGTTATAAATCAACCACATGAACATTAAGGAAAATGACTACCTCATCCGCTCGAAGACAATATTGGTGAATCTTCCGATCGGTTTCTACATGTATACCTTAAGGAAGAATGCATTGATGTTGAGGAATCATTTGCTTCGGTTCATTCAGTGGGTCAACGTACATCCGATTGTATGTTTATTCACGTGTTGGACATTTGACACAAGTTGATTACTTCAGAGTTAATCATGTATCACTTATTTGAGATTGAAGTTGACCCACTTCAAAAGCGTGTTCTTATTTGATAACTTGCTCGGGCTTAAGAATTTGAGTTGAAGGCTTGATTTATCTAGTTACCAGGGCCGGAGTGGAGGTTGAAGACACGTTAACTATCACTATTAGGAGTTACGTTGTTTTACTCGGTGTCACATGCAGATGACGATGTGGATAATATCAAGAGGTGTTAATGTCTCATACCTTGTTTGAGTGTGAGTACTTAGAGATTTGATTGAAGCATAGATTCTACACCGCGTTCTTCCATCTTTAAGTGCAAGCTTAAGACACAAATGCGTGGAATTCGACTTCAGTTTCAAGTTTGGTATATCGGGTTTTTCTTCAACAGTGGTCACTTCAAATTGTCTACATATGGGTTGATAAAGATAGTCAGAGTGAGTTTATGTAGCAGCTTTGATTCTCACAGATTCATTTGGGCTATTTGAGTTCTTCTCACAAGATTTCAAGTTTATGGATATATTATGTTTTGCCGATTCTGAGGTATCAAAACCATTTGGGGGAAGGATATATTATTCCAACTATTTGGGGAAAGTGGTCTCTGGAGCCCTTTGGTTTATGTTACTTGTTCGTTTGGAAGAAATGTGAGAAGAATATTTGGAACGTGAGATGATACTGCCTATCGACATCTTATATATGGTTTATGATAAAGTGCTTCCGGTTATATGCACAACATGTTCACTTGATCGAGCTAATTCAGTTATATCAGAGTTGACATCCAGAGATGATTAGTAACTCAACATGTTACATGGATGTCATCGTCTCTACTCTTGTTGGGTACATGTGTACATTATGTGTTGATTGGTTATATGTTATATAACTCGAATGCACTTGGTAAAATGAAGATGTTGATATATTGTTCCCCTAAATAGACAACTGGTCAATCTTGAAGAGTAAGGTGTACATCGGGATGCACAACAGGTTCATGTGATCGGTCGTAATCGGTTAATCCGATTTGATAACCATGGAGACGATCAATGTTTCAACTTGTTACTTCGGTGTTCTCGTGTTCTTCATGGTGCTGAGCTTCAATCAATGAGACCGCTTTGTATTCAACTCTACTTCTTAGGTAAATGGTCTTTATTCGATGTTTGTGGGTTTGGGGAAGCTACCAAAGATTCAAATAGAGAAGGCTCATGTCCAGACGATTTTCTTAGAAGCCTCGAATGCTCTGGTGGCGAAAGTTTAAGAGATGTTGATTCCTTTCTTCTACAACGTGCTGAACGATATCTTTATCTCGGTACTCATTTCATCATTCTCTTAAACTAATTTATCTCTTGTAAATATTTATTCGAAAAACAAAATACAAAATTATAAAACCTTCAAAAAATCAAATAGAAAATATAAAACTTTCAAAATCCATAAAAATTTGAAAAATTCGAAAAATCTTCAAATAAAATATTGTCTTTTGTCATGTTTCTCTCGATTCGATAATATCTACGGTCTTGATGTTGTCATTCAAAGAATGACACGGAACTTTAGATGTTGTTAATTTTTATAAAAAATCAAAAATCAAAAATTATTTTTGGGAGAAAGAGAAAAAAATGGTTTATTGTCATTTCGTGCAAGAACCTTTTCAAAGAAAGAACAGAGCCATACTTTATCATGTTTTCAAAATTCCATGTTCTTTAAACATTTATCTGCCGAAAACTAACTGCTTTGAAAAATAACTCAGTCTCTATTTTTGATAATCATCAGGACTTATTTGTCAAAAGATCAATCTCTCAATCAACAACCTATGTCATTGATTGAGGGGAGAATGATTTCAATTAAATTAAAAAGTTATTTGGCATTCAATTGTTTTCAAAAGATATTCAAGCATGTTTTATCAATGGAGTTTAAAGTCTTAAAATCCGATCATTATCAGCTAAAACGCTTTCATAATCAAGTCACAATTCTCCTTAAAAGCTTTCAAAATCAATTTAAATCTATAAGAGATCACAAATCTCAAATGATTTGATAATTGTGATCGGGGAGAATGTGTGATTTAAATTGGATTTAAACCGATAATTCGGTAAATGGTTTTATAAGGATGTACAAGCTCTCCTTCCCATATGTGACAAACGATTTCAAATTTTCCATGCACATGTTGAGGGGAGCATCTATCTTAAACCTATGATTTGAAACGTGATAACTTATCTTAAGGTGCGGCAGTTCCCTCTAGTATGTGCAAAACTCTTTTCAAATCTCGAGGCACATATTGAGGGGAGCAAAATCATGAAAACCTCATCCTTCCCCAAAATGCTTTATCTACTTGATTCGATTAGGGAAGTGATGTTGATATTTTTAAAAATGGTAATCAAAGAAGTTAATTCTTTCTCTTGCCTCCGTGTGGAAAACTATTTCAAATACTTGATTCACATGTTGAGGGGAGTTCTTCTTCTAAAAATATCAAAAACAATTCGGTACAAAATGCTTTGATAAAATATCATAAGTATCTGGATTGATTTTCAAATGGTTTTCAATTGGTTCCTATGGCGGATGAACAATACCAAAAAGACCGACCAACTTTACATTATGTATGGTGATATAAGGACGATAAGGTTAGGTATGTGTTCCCATGATCCGCCAGAACCGGAGGGATCTACCCATGGACTATCCACTAGTTAGTGTAGAGTTCTTAGGTATGATGATAAAAGGAGAAAATGAGATATGGGAAGAGTGCGGAATAAGACTGAGCTAGATCGAATAAACCCAACAAGGTTCTTGCTATGAAGTCTCGGTAAGCCTTGAAGGGGTTGAAGAATGAAAAAGAATTGAATGAGAAAAGGGTGAAAACAAATAGCCCTCTATTTATTCAACCTTAGGCGTAAACCGGTTCAATTCATATGCTCTGTGATGGTAACATCGGTATTGAAGACAAGACGTCATGGACCCAAAGGACGACCTGCACTTCAACTTTCCAAACCACTCAAGTTCCTCTTAAAAGGACTTGTTTCATTCTCACGGGGAACCGACATTATCTATCAACCTTCTCTTAGAGATTGTTGATATTGAAGGAGGAGACCCTCTCCCTAGTCGCCGATATAGGATCCAAATGTGCACAAATTGAGTCTAGTGCCACGAGATCATCAATAAATCTCATTAGGACACTTTCAATGAAGACTCTCTGTTTCACACAATGTGGAAAGAGAGATTATATCTTGAGTCTTACGCATTATCCTTGTGGTATTGCCAGAACATCGAAGTGATATGCAAACATACTCACAATGAAGATGGAAAGCCTTCTCGAGCCAACATCTAACAAGCTCCTGGTAGGTGGCATGTGAGATCTATTATACGATCAACCATGTGACAACTGAACGAAACAATGGGCTTATTCATTCTTTTGAATCAATCGTTCAGTTATGGATTGACGGATACCTTTGAAAAACCGGTCTTTGTGCTTTAAAACTTTTCATTAAGCACGCCAATCGCGGTACTAATTTTCAAATCAAAAGGTGTTTTATGATTGATAATTGATTTTCATTAAAACCTTCGTTATATTGCAAAAACAATTTCTATTGAGCAATACACGATTGTTTTTCAAATCTCTTTTCATCAATCACTGGACTTAAATTCGGTTACGTTCACTCACCCGCGGTTGTCTTCTTTGAGACGCCCGGTTTGAGAGAACATTTAGAGCAGCTGCGAACCCTCAAGGAAATTCTTCGAATTATTCCCGATCACAGCAAGAGCGGTTGTATCGATCAACGGGAACCGTGGGCGTGTACCTCAATTCAACGAAAGTGATCAAAGACACTTTCGTGCGATTTATTGCTAATCGCTGTATGTAGGTATACCCGACGCTTGCGGTGATCGTAATGGAGCGGTCAATCCATAGCCGCATGCTCACACAACACATTCATATCAAAAGATATCATGATTGGTGCATCAATGACTATGATATTCTAACTCCATGCTTCGCTGCGCTGCCAATATCATGAATCAACGAATGCTTCCGCTATTCGATGAGAAGATATCATGATCCAGAATGTGAGCATGTCGGTCCGAAAGTCACAACATCACATAATATCAACACCACTATGGATGTATTCGAGATTTTCTATTAGCTGATGATCTCAAAAGCTGGCTCAACATTATTATCACGTGGATCAGGAAAAGACCTCCACTTGGATTAACCAAACATGCAATGAGTGGAATCAATGACTACGAGCTTTTGAGCAAAGTACTACATCAAGAATGCAAGATCAATTGTTAATGTAATATCTGATTGTATTCAATGTCATTTTAGTATATGGTTGAGGTGACCTCCCTTAGGGGAGATTGTTAGGAATTAGAAATTCCGGTTATTAAAAGTCAGGTCACCTCAAGTATATGTAATCGTTAGAATGCTCGTAGTCATAGTTATATTTAGTTAAGCAGTATTTTTTTAAGTAACACCGTGGAGGACGGACGGTCTTTACCACTGTATGCCCTGATCCACGTTGTGTGGCGTTTTATGTAAGACTATAAATACTCTCTACCTCCCAAGGTAGAGAGTTGGAGCTTATAATAATAGTTTTCTTTCTCTCACTAAGTTCCCTAAACCTCTAACTTTCTTTCTCTAGAACTCACCGTTATACGCCCACTTTGTGTTATGGTTTGATGTGTATCTGAAATCCAATATCCTACTATAACCCCAGAGCCTATCCTTTTCGCATTCTCGTGATGTTTTCGCTTTTCCTAATATCAATGAAGAGCATTGTTTACACCCCACCCCAAATATACACCCAAATTTTAGCTCACCCTGATGCACTCACTTTTAGTGCATTATTGTTATCACCCTAAACCCTAGTTCAATTATCAAGTTGTTTGCATGAGTTGCTAAGTCTAGTCATATCCTTTGTACATATGCTTTGGGACGATTGGGATTCATGGGAAAAGTTAAAGTTTATAAAATGATTGAAAGGGAACGTTAATTTCCCTTATTTGCGTAATAACATACCCCAAGTGTTTTGATCTTTTCAATTCGGGTCAAATTAGTGTTAGAGTAATAAAAACTCAAGTGTAGGGATGTGCCTATAAATCCCTATCATTTTGATGTTACCATAGAGGATGGTAGAGTAAAAGTGTATAAAAAAAAAACGGGCTACCATCCTACATCTATCTTTAAATTTATGTTTGTTTGTTTCAGTTAGCTAGAGTTTAGAGTGTCGAGTCTTGGCTTAGAAACGCCATTCTTCGTATACTTGCACCATAGAGATTTTTGACTTGCCACCACTAAATAGCCTATCCCACCAAACCCTTTATTTCCCTACCGTAAGCCTAACGTTACAACCCTTTAAAGACCACTTTGATAGTATTTCCTAGGTGCTTACGCCAAAGCGATGGAGGTTTGATCTATTCTCAAGCCTATGGTAATCTATGTACTAGGACCGGTTAATGAGTGTTTATCTTCCATTTCCAATTTGTTATATTTCATATACACCCGAGAGAGATGTGAGTATCCAAACACCCATGTGAGGTGCTAGTATGTAATTTCCGATGCTTATTATGACTTTTCGGGGCTTATATGTGTTGTGGATTGTTTTAAACCAATGCTTCATGACCCCTAACTTATAAATTAATTGGCTAAAAGCACATTTGCTTGAGGACAAGCAAATACCAAGTGTAGGGATATTTGATAAGGTTTTAAAATGTACCTTTTGAGGGGTCATTTAAGCCCTTATTTGATCACTTTGTATCCGTTATTACTTAATATCGTTCCTTTTCACTTTTAGGTCTCTTGAAGGCAAATTGCTGGAATGGCACTTATTCGGACTAAAAGGCGGATATACTGAAGAAAATGGCCAAAGTCAAGAATCGAGACACTCCAGTGCTGAAAACATAAGGTGACGGCGGCCACGCTTATCCTGACGCCGTCCGAGGATTTTGTGGACGGGACGAAGCCAAAACTCCTATTTTCAAGTGATGACGTCAAGTTATAAAAGAGTAGGCGTCGCAACTCGACGGCCTAGATGCAATCCGACGTCGCCGAAGCTTGAAGAGGACGGCGTCACAAGCACAAGGTGACGCCGTCGCAAGTCTAACGTGGCCAAGACGAAACCCTAATGACGGCGATCTTACGGCGTCACAAAACATATGACGCCGTCGATATGTAATCTTATATATACAATCCGAATTTTTCAGTATTTGTGTGTAGTCTTTTGGAGTAAAAACCTAGAACCGAACCAAGGCTATCTTGTACAGTCTTTTAGGGTTACAAACCCTATCTTACATCAAGATAAGTTCTTTACTTCATTAATACAATTATGTCTTTGATTATTTGTGTGTATGCTTGCATGTTCTCCATGTCCGGCTAATTTATTTGTGTGTTTGCTTAGGGAATATGAAACTTAATTATTGATTATTGATTGGTTGTCTCTTATCTTAGTTGATT
This sequence comes from Chrysanthemum makinoi, assembly GCA_910596185.1. Taxonomy (NCBI): domain Eukaryota; kingdom Viridiplantae; phylum Streptophyta; class Magnoliopsida; order Asterales; family Asteraceae; genus Chrysanthemum; species Chrysanthemum makinoi. The sequence continues at coordinate 83,389,260 of OU343225.1, read as the reverse complement.
AATGATCTAGTAATGCGATAGGTCATTCGTTGTGTACTTAATGCTTGATTAAATCTTTGTGAACCTTATAATATAACTCCTTGAGTAGTTGTAAGCTAAACCATCCAAAGAGTGCCTTAGAGTAAGAGTTTATTATCCCTAGACAAGACCCTTTGGTAAGTTCAAAGAGTTAGGGAACATACGCATACCCTATAACTTTAGACACACAACGCAACTAAGAATAAGGACGTGACAATTCAACCACCAATAGGAGATAATTAAGGAGTAGTAAAACCTAAGTAAATATCATACGAGCACACAATAATTAGACATAGACTACATACACCTTAGATTAGATAATTAGATAAGTAGAGTAAACGGTAGTAATACCAACCCCCCAAATCCAAACCCCGAGATTTGTACCTTTCAATTTCCTAAAAAGAACATAAAAAGATAAAAAATAATCTTCCTCAACCCCAACCTTAGCGTAGTAACTTCTTACTAGCATTCCTATTCCCCTAGAGAACGATATCAATACCCGTGGCTTACCCTAATTACTACACTACAACGATTAGGTTCACTGCCTAGGGTGTTATAAAACTTGCTCGAAGAAAAGGAAGTTTCCTTGACCCCGAACGACGCGTGTAGCGTTATCATTTCTCTACTACATTAACATTAGAACCTCTTAGAAAAACACTAGCATTGAAATATGATGCATTGTGCAAACCATTTCATACCTTTTGTAAAGGTTCTGATTAGAAGAGAAACGGATCCCAAAGTTTGTGCTAGACGGATCCCTACTCTTAGGGAACCGTGGGATCCGGCGAACATAAAATGCAATTGCAATCATTGTATTTTAAAACATGCCTTTAGATCACTTCACACTAAGCTAGACATAGTGCCTTAAGACAAATTAAGTCCTTTTTCAAAGTTAAGTAAATTCATACTCACGCATAACTCACTTAGATCACACTCAAGACGCTTGTAGATCTATCGTTTCACTTAAACTCATTACTCTTCCGCTCTCAAGCTCACTCGTCATTTCTCACATGATCCCTCACATCTAGCTTTGGAAATCTTTCAATTATGGCAAAATTGATCATAATCATCCTTTCCTCAAAATTGGTCAAAATTGATCAAATTCTAGTTTTTCCATCTTAAAGCCTTTAGGATATTCTCCAAAACATTATCCTAAGTCACTATCTGATCTCTAGGATCATTTAGCTCCATTTGACACTCTCAAAATCTTTCGTGTCATCTTTGTTCATTCATTGGTACTCATGAAAGTTTCAATTTCTTCCATAAAAGGCAATCATTAGCTACATCACTCGTCACCCTTAAGTATTTAAGCACCTCTTCATTTAAGACACTTAGATGAACTGAAACACTAAAGAAGAAATAGGCATTAGACCTTACAAAACATCATTGCTATGTTTTCTTAGCTTCCGAGAGACGGATCCCCAGGATTAGCCTAGGCGGATCCCTCATTGGAGGGAACCGTGGGATCCGTATGACAGACTCATGTCAACTCTAGCTAAAACAATCATTTCAAGCTCAACTTGCTAACTCAAACACTCCATCTCATCTTAAATGAGTTCCTAGATCAGTACAACTCTGAAGTTGACTCTTGTGCATGTTAATCATCACATTCCAAAGAATATTAGTGGCTTAAGTCTTAAATGCACTTGCCAAATCTCTTGCTTTATAAATCACATTGTTAGGACTCCTAATGTCATCATCTTCATCCTCATTTTCAGCATTTAGAAATCTTTACAAACATCTTGAAATCATCTCATCACGAGGAAAGCTCCAAGTGGTAACTCATCCACCAAAGAACCACCCAAGAAAATTGCTCGTGTTGTACATGAAATATCTTCAACCGAATCATCTCCGGTCAAGTCCACAAATGCAAGGATTTCTCCTCCACCAATCAAACCAATCCCTAAAAGGATAGTACCCACAAAACTACCTATGCCAAACACCACCATACCTCCTAAGCCAAACAATCCCAACTCCACTAAACCATCACCATTGGTTCCTAGAGCTATCTCATTCACAACTCCACTATCATCACCACACCTCTACAATTTAGAGGATTTGCCTCCTAGGCCGTCTCATCCTCCTCCACCGGCAACATTCTCCTCATTGGGAGGAATAATGGTACAAAATCAAGGTGTTGAGTCAACACTAGCTCCGGTTTCCTTTTCGCCATCACCATCAAATAATCCCATTTGGATTATGAAAAATTATCAAAGTCAACCACCCGACCATATGGAAGTCGACACTTCTCTACCACCACCATCATTCTTGGTCGAGCCATCTTCAAATGCGCCTCCACCAATCCCTCCATCGTTTGAGGCTCCTCAACCCGCTTCACTTGATCCTTCGCATCAAGCAATTTCTTTTCCTCCACCACCACTACCTAGCCATGACAAAGATTGTTATCATTGTCAGCATGTTGAAAGTTTGATACATGAAGTATGGGAAGATCATCGTTTCATGTTCTATCACCTCCTCAAACGTTTCGACGAGATTAAACCTAAACAAACTTGAGCTAGAGGATTTTAGTGGTGTCCTAGTATCAAGCGTTACTTAGATAAGTCTAGTAATTCCAAGTCATGTATCGTTCATTTTCTTAGTTTTTAGAGTCATGTATATCATACCTCCAGTTTTATTAAATGAAATTACATGATACTTGCTATATTTCTGAGTATATGATTATGTTGTATAATACATATCTCACTTTGATGTTAACATTATTTGTTATATCACCATTGCTGAATTTGGTCATCAGCCAGACGGATCCCTGATACTTGGCTAGACGGATCCCCCAAAGGAGGGAACCGTGGGATCCGTTCAACGGAAAACTATTTTCTACTAACTTGAATCATATTTGCAGGAAATTATGCATTATACATGCTTTCTAACCCTTGTTTTGTAATTATTCAATTTATACATGAAGACTTTGACACCATAAAGCTAGGGGAAGCTTTGTGTCAAAGCAATACATTGCAAAATCACTTGCAATATTAGGATTACATTTCAGGACGTCCCTTTGCAAAATTGCAATCATCAAGTGGGAGCATATTCGTCACATAGATGAAACCTTTTGCAAACTTAGTTGCAAATGAACTAGCTTAGTATTAATTTTCATTGACGCCCTCACAAAGGGATGGACTCGTCAAGGGGGAGTTAAGACGAGATCTTTTCCCGTTATTTGCTCTCTATTATTTTTCTTTACCTTTTCTTACATGTTTTTCTTAAAAACAATGTGTTAGTTTACCTTTGAAGCTCTTTTTGTTTCGACAAAAAGGGGGAGAAGAAAGTAAAAATTACAAATTCAAACTTTTACGAATTTTAGTTTTTCCTTAAAATAATTTTATGTTTTGTCATCAACAAAAAGGGGAGATTGTTAATACAAATAAGCCGTAAAAACGTTTATTTATATTTTACGATCTTCTAATATTTTGTCGATAACAAAGGTAAAATCATTTTAACGAAACAAATAAAATACGTAAATGGTTTGAGCCAATAGTTTTCTAACACACTTACGCTTTCACATAAAACACTAAAACAAGTATAAGTGATTTTAGGATTTAAGTAAAACATATGTACAACAACTAGTGTTTACATATTGGGCAAATATATACATAACTAGTATGTATTATAACGGGTAAAAACTACAACCCATGGATCATATCCATAACCCATGGTATTGACCCATACCTATTTGACTAGGTGCATTGCACCCATTAGGTACATTGTATCTAATAAAATACCCATGGATCATCCCATAACCAAAATACCCATGGGCAAAGAGGAGCGTCCCACGGATCCCTAGTTTTACACTAGACGGATCCATTGAGGGAGGGATCCGTGGAACAGTAGACATTTTCTCTCTATAAATAGTGAGCCATTTCTTCATTGTTTCTTACCTCTTTTTCACATACTTTCTCCTTGAGTTAAAAACTCTCTAACCCCAGATCCAAGTGATCTATGTATGTAGTTTTGTTTTTGTGTGATTCTCTAGGTTTCTCTTAAAGAGGAGATCACCACCTTTGAAGTCAAGCAAGCTCAAGTCCATGAGTTGCCATGCTTCCTCATCATCAAGACTACTGAAGTTATCTTGTTAATGAAAGATGTCTCAAGTGTCAAAACGAAGACATTAGTGAAAGGTGCCCAAGATGTACATTCGATATGGTGTGATTCGATGTACAAGATAGATTAGTATTGGGTCAAAGGATATTGTTATCCTTGTTGATATTATAAGGAGTAGATATCCTTTTGGGTTAGGTGATTGGTGTAGTGTTGGGTAGTAGTTCCTCCATTGTAATGGAACTCGGTATCTAGCCTAGTACCGGATAAATGGTAGGCGACGTTATGATAGGATTGGTTCTCCTTGGTGAAAAGGACCCGGTATCTAGCCTTGTACCGGATAAAGTGTAGGCAATGTTGTGAAGGTTTCTCCACCATAAGGAGTCGGTGTTGTGTAGTGATTACGAACTCTCGAGTAGGTGACTCGGGGAGTGGAGTAGGGCAAGGAAGGTGTCCTTGTAGCCGAACCACTATAAATACTCGCGTTGTGGTTTTGTGCTTTTTACTCTTTATCTTTTCATTACATATTTATATTTCTATATGTTTGTTTATCAACATCCAACACACATCTAAATAGATTGACATAAGTCGATCTAAATAGATTAAAACGAGTTTTAATTGGTAAAACTATTCAACCCCCTTCTAGTTTTTCACAGAATATATCAAGGAGGCAAGAAATGCCTTGTTGATCACGTGGAAATAAAAGAGGTATCCGTTGATGAAATGGATGCTCTCATGACCCAAATCGGTTATGAGATTGCACAAACCAATTATTTCTACTTTCTTAAGCCTGGTTGTACATTGGACGACGGTTTGTTTACTTTGCGTGAAGCTGCTAATGTTGAGTTGTTGAAAGATGTTGTCATAGACCATAAGTTGATTGATGTCTATGTGGAAATAGGTAAGAGAAGATTAGAACTTTCTGAAATGTCCCCACAATCTATTAAGACTGTGTTTTGGGAGATGGATGAAGATAGGAGAAAAGTTGCTACTGCTGCTATTCAATCTTGTTGTAGACGATTGGTGTTAGATGATCTTGATAATGAACCTTCCCTATATCCTTTTATCCAACTTACACAAGTGCCTATGGACGTCAATGATATTGGTGAATCTAGCAATTTGCCAAACATTGAGCCTGTATTTTCCACCCTAGACACATCATTTGCTAGCCAACCTATTCATAACAGTGAGCGTGCTTTAGTACTTATGGATGAGGACAATGCTATTAAGGAGCCCGATAATCTTGAGGTTAATCTGTTCTGAGTGACTCAGGGGAACCACTTAGACAAAGTAGGAAGAGCACTAGTTGATGTCAATAACAGGTTTGAGGAGCCTGATAATTTTGAGGTTAATCTGTTTCAATTGACTCAGGAGAAGCACTTAGACAAATCAGGAAGAGCACTAGTTGATGTCAATAACAGGTTTGAGGAGCCTGATGTGGATGTAACTCTGTTTCAATTGACTTTGGATAACATGGAACAGGACCCTGTTGTTGATGTTACTCTGTTACAAGTGAGTGACACTAGTGACTTAGGCAATGCAGTTGATGATTTAATTCAAGCAAATGAAGAGAATACTTGTCAGGAGAATGATGCACAACTTGCCATGGTCCAAGTAGGTCAGAGTAATGAGTTAGGTGAGGCAGGAAAAACCAGTAATATAAGTGATGACATGCAGTTGGAAAATGATTTACCTGTGATGGTTGATGATGTCTTTTGCAGTGATTATGTTTCTTTCCAACAGGCAGACTTTGCAAATGGAGTCTATAGCACCTTCTTCTATTATGGTCAGGAGTTTGCTACTGCAGTGGATGTCAAAACTAAAGTAAGAGAGCATTCAATAGAAACTAGGAGGGAGTTGTTTTTTGTGAAGAATGACAAAACAAGAATAAGGGTCAGATGTAAGGGTTGTGTTCCACTTTCAGGCCCAAGTGAAGGTCCTGGACTGGATATAGGGCCATCTAGGAGTTCATTAAGCAGAAGGGGTATAAATGCATTGCTTTTTGGCAAAAGGACCCTTGAAATACTCGCCCATGGCTATTGTTTGTCGGCAGGAATGGTGAGACAGTATGCGTGGTCGGTCGAACATATAATGAGCAACACACTTGTTTGCAATCAAGGGAAGTCAGAGCTTTTGACCTTCGCTATATCTCATAGAAAATTACAGCACAAATTGAAACCAATACACGGTTCTGTCAAGTTTGTGCATAATCAACTTACCAACCAATACGAGCTTCAAGTGTCCATGCAGAAGGTTTTAAGGGCCAAAAACTTAGCAATAATGCCATCGGGGTCAATTCAAGCTACAATTTACCATGTTGAGAGATTATGTTCAAGAGTTGCAGAAGACAAACCCTAATACAACACTTGTGATAAATGTAGAACGACCTTCGATGAGGCTCTTCCAACTAGAGAATTCAAGAGAGTGTATGTTTGTTTAGGTGCACTGAAGGAAGGATTTAAAGCATGTGGGAGATCGTTGTTGGGGCTGGGTACTTTTCTAATTCGTGGTCCTTTGAATGGTCAACTGATGACAGCTGTGGGAATTGATAGCAACAATGGTATATACCCTTTAGCTTATGCTTTTATTGAATCAGAAAACATAGGATCATGGAGTTGGTTTCTTCATTGTTTATCCGATGATATAGCACTTGAGCCAATCTCAAGCATCACTTTTATTACTGACATGCAAAAGGTACTCCCTTAATATGTTCATGAATTTAACTCTCTCGTTTTGAAAGCAGACTGATAAACATATTTGATTTTGTGCGGGATATAAGTAGAGCTTTAGGAGAAGTTTTTCCAGATGAGAACACGATTACGTATTAGAAGCATTCATGAGAAAATGAAACTGCAATGGAAAGGTAGGGCCTACAAAGAGCATCTGTGGAACTATGCAACAGCCTCAACTGTTGTACAGTTTGAGAAAGCTATGGCTGATTTCAAGAAACTTAATCAACCAGCCCATGATTGGTTAAGTAAGATACCACCGATCCTTTGGTCAAGGTCACATTTTTCATGTAAGTGATATATCTGTTTCAGTTAATTTGTATTAGCTAATGCAGTATAAATAGTTATACTTAATACATGTTTAATACTGTTTATCTTTAGGGAGAGCTACTTCTGATGTGTTACTTAATAACATGTGTCAAGTGTTTCATGACAAAATAATTGAGGGTTTAAACAAACCAATTATTACAGCCTTAGAATACATCAGGGAATATTGTATGAAGAGGATAATGCATGTTCTTTTGGGAGAAGAGTGATGGGCCACTAACACCAACTGCACAACACAAGCTAGAGGGTATTAAGAAAGAGGATGTTAAGTATAATGTTTTATGGAATTGGGGAACTAAGTTTCAGGTTAGTGGACCATGGGGTGACCAATGTGTAGTTAATGTTGTACATAAGTCTTGTACTTGCAGAAGTTGGGAGATAACAGGTGTACCCTGTAAACATGTTGTTGCTACCAGCTGTAGAAATATGGGCTCATCCTTGTTACTATCTTCTCACTTGGGAGGCAACCTACCATCACCATGTCCAGCCTATAACTAGCAGCGAACATTGGGAAAAATCAACTGTGCCAACAAAACTTGTTCCACTGAAATCCGAAACAAAGCCGCCTAGCTCAAGAGGTAGAAAAAGAGTTAGGATAGCTCCTGAAAGTGAAGAGATTGTGAAGAATGGTAAGCTGTCAAGGGCTTGGAAGAGTGTTAAGTATAGTATTTGTGGCATTCTTTGGACACAACCGAAAACATGTCTAGGGTATGGTGGAGCTGAAAGTAGACGAACTACCAATAAGGGAAATTTCAAACAAGTGCCTACAAAAGCTGCAGCAAAAAAGACACATCCTAAAGGTAACAAAGTAGCAGCAGATAAAGAAACTGAAGGTACAGGTGTTGTTGAAAGTCAAGTTAGTGCAGTTCAAGGAAGTGGTGTTCAATCTGAAAAATCAAGATCAACCAACGAAGATCCCATCATACATGATGCATCCTGTCACAATCCCAAAGCAACATCAAGATGAAGCAATTGCCGATCCGGCATGCATGAACAATCCCAGTGTCAATCCCAGAACATGATCAATCACATTCTGATTCTCAGCGCAAATCAAGTGATGTGCAAGTAGATTCTGCTTCAACCCGACTGATCTGGGAAGAATGACTAGGCGGCGGTACCTGACCGAAAGAATGATGGCCTCACCATAGGTCAATTCTGTTATGCTAATTAGCTAGACAATGTTTCATCTAGTTTATTTCCTATGGACAAGTTATGTACTCTAAAAACATATGCGTGTGTGTGTTTAACTATAGTTCTCACACTTTGAAAAGTATGCAATTTTATGCATTTGGAATTATATCCATTTGCATTAACTACGGAACCATGTCATTATTGTGTATTTTTATAGATTAACTAAGCTTGATGTGTGAATAATTTGCATCAAAAGTAACCAAAGCTAAACAAAACCTCATAAGAATGTTGACATTTAAAATTCAAACCTAAACTAATTACTAACCATCTGCATACCCATAAGGCATTGAAAATAAAAAACAAACCAAACTAAATACTTCATAACAACGTTACTACAATTGAACATTAACTATCTCGCCTCATTACATAAAAGCTAAAAAAGTTATCCCAATGCATAAACAATCAAGAAAAATATCCAACTGAGCACCAGGTAAATCTTCCACTTCCACACATCACCTTGAGCAACTAATAATCTTGCCTCAAGCTCATTTCTCCCCCTCAAAAGGCCTGGTATGATCCTTCTTGAACGAGCACGCATTTGGGATCATACCATCGTATCCAAACAAGAAGACCCTATTCATGATTATGACAAGTCATTAAACAACCACCATTATTACAATGTACTTTGCTGCTTGCGAAAACAAACTAATACAATAAATATTAAGACGCATTTACTTCAACAGGACAACCAAAGAATCGACGCCTGGTTGGTAGAGGTCCACAGTGCGAATAATAGCTTTCTTACCACACCGAAGCGTACCATCTTGAAACGATTATCGTTTTGTAGAAGACTGTTTTTGTAGGATAGTTTAGGGATGGATGATAAATGACAACCAAACCGTGTTACACAGACATATACTAGCTACAAACACTGTACAACGGTTTGTATTGAGTATGCTACAGTGAAAGACGGTTTTGCCCTCACCAACATAACGTTGACATCGGCGTTAGTGGTCAAGGGACGAGTTTGGCATATAAAGCCCATGTTTTGGACCTCCGGCGATGATAATGCACAGGTTTGTCCCATCGCAATGCGCAGTGACAAGTTTAGGGACCAACGGTGTATTTTAGTCTTGTTATTATTTTAAAAGCTTAATAATGTTTTTATTATAAAACTACGAAACAGAAAATACAAATCAAGTAATATAAAGTTTTAGGGTCCGTTTGGTTTGTTATGGGTTTTGGATATGGATTTAGATTTGGATTAGGATTTGGATTTGTATTTGGATTTGGTGTAAGTTTTAAGAAAAAAAAGTTGGAGAGAGAAAATATATAAATGATATAATAATATATTAAAGAAACTTTATTGAATTTATTATAATAATAAAATAAGTTTTAAAAGATAAATGAGTGATATAGAATATGTGATGACCCACTTTTTTTGAAAAGGACAAAATATGACAGCAATAACTTTTGTAAACCTGCCAGTATGCATCCGATTGGTGTAGAGAAAATATTTAGCATTCATCCTAAATCCTGAGCCCACTTTTTTGTAACCAAACATATCATTTTGGGTGTGATTCTAACCCTACAGTGCAAAATCTCCAAAATAAACTGCACCTTACAAGTTTAAGGGCCCGTTTGGTTTGTAGTTGGGTTTAATATTAAGATTTGGATTTGGATTAAGATTTGGATTTGTATTTAATCTTTGAGAGAGAAAATATATTATAAAATAGATTCTAATTTAATAATTTTAAATTTTAATTATAAAATATTAGAAAAATAAAAAAATGTGAGAGGTAAAATGAGACCCACAATAAGGAGAGATAAATACCACCTAGTAGGTTGGGTTTTAATTTAGTGGGGATGAACCCCATTTTGAAAAGTAATCCCATCAACCAATCAACACTCTTAAATCCTAAACCCAATCCCCACTCCTAAAAACCATAAACCAAACGGGTCCTTAGTATGCATTTTTAAACTCTATTGATTTAACAATATCGTTTTCGGACGACTTTTATGGGCTAGCCGAACCGGTGGTGACTCCGGTTCCCGGTTGAACCTGTTGGCCCGATCCGTTTTTTAAAACCATATGTACCATGAACTTGTTTACATATGAATTGCATGAAGATTTGTGTGTTTTATTAGTTTGTAAAATATATATAATAACAAGTATTTTTCATATTAGGGGTGTTTTAAGAATAACATTTTTTAGGTATTTATTGTTATGGAAGTTTTTTTCTTATATTAAAATTACTTTGTATTTTTTTTATTATTATTCTTTTAAAAATATGCCTAAAAAAGTGCTTTAAAGTCTTGCAACAAATGCTACTATAGATATACTTATTAAAATTTGCCATTATTAGCAAGTGTTGAATCTTAAATTTTTAAGCCTTCCTTTTTAGGAATGTCCCAAATGCTTTATAATGTAGTATAGATATGTGTAAATATGTATAATCATATAATTAGGACTTTACACATTTGCATCTTTTACTTTGAAAAAATCGTCCGATTTTTATAAAACAAAGTTTTTAGTTTTTACGGTAAGTTTTATTAAAAAAATTCCAAAATGCGCATATGTTGATTCTCGAGGCACTCTTGCGATTTAATAATATTTTTTGAACATCGTATTTTAGTATGCATTTTTAAACTCTATTGATTTAACATTATCGTTTTCGGACGACTTTATGGGCTAGCCGAACCGGTGGTGACTCCGGTTCCCGGTTGAACCCTTTGGCCAGGTCCGTTTTTTTAAAACCATATGTACCATGAACTTGTTTACATATGAATTGCATGAAGATTTGTGTGTTTTATTAGTTTGTAAAATATGTATAATAACAAGTATTTTTCATATTAGGTGTGTTTTAAAAATAACATTTATTAGGTATTTATTGTTATGGAAGTTTTTTTTTTCTTATATTAAATTACTTTGTATTTTTTTATTATTATTATTTTTTAAAAACATGTCTAAAAAAGTGCTTTAAAGTGTTGCAACAAATGCTATTATAGATGTACTTATTAAAATTTGCCATTATTAGCAAGTGTTGAATCTTAATTTTTTAAGCATTCTTTTTTAGGAATGTCTCAAATACTTTATAATGTAGTATAGATATGTGTAAATATGTATAATCATATAATTAGGACTTTACACCTTTGCATCTTTTACTTTGAAAAAATCGTCCGATTTTTATAAAACAAAGTTTTTAGTTTTTACGGTAAGTTTTATTGAAAAAATTTCAAAAGAAGCATATGTTGATTCTCGAGGCACTCTTGCGATTTAATAATATTTTTTGAACATTGTATTTTAGGGTGCATTTTTAAACTCTATTGATTTAACATTATCGTTTTCGGACGACTTTTATGGGCTAGCCGAACCGGTGGTGACTCCGGTTCCCCGTTGAACCGGTTGGCCCGGTCCGTTTTTTAAAACCATATGTACCATGAACTTGTTTACATATGAATTGCATGAAGATTTGTGTGTTTTATTAGTTTGTAAAATATGTATAATAACAAGTATTTTTCATATTTGGGGTTTTTAAAAATAACATTTATTAGGTATTTATTGTTATGAAAGTTTTTTTTCTTATATTAAATTACTTTGTATTTTTTTATTATTATTATTTTTAAAAAACATGTTTAAAAAAAGTGCTTTAAAGTGTTGCAACAAATGCTATTATAGATGTACTTATTAAAATTTGTCATTATTAGAAAGTGTTTTTTTAGGAATGTCTCAAATGCTTTATAATGTAGTATATATATGTGTAAATATGTATAATCATATAATTAGGACTTTACACCTATGCATATTTTTCTTAGAAAAAATCGTCCTATTTTTATAAAACAAAGTTTTTAGTTTTTAGGTAAGTTTTATTAAAAAAATTCCAAAAGAAGCATATGTTGATTCTCGAGGCACTCTTGCGATTTAATAATATTTTTGAACATTGTCTTTTAGGGTGCATTTTTAAGCTCTATTGATTTAACATTATCGTTTTCGGACGACTTTTATAGGCTAGCCGAACCGGTGGTGACTCCGGTTCCCGATTGAACCCGTTGGCCCGGTCCGTTTTTTAAAACCATATGTACCATGAACTTGTTTACATATGAATTGCATGAAGATTTGTGTGTTTTATTAGTTTGTAAAATATGTATAATAACAAGTTTTTTTCATATTAGGGGTGTTTTAAAAATAACATTTATTAAGTGTAACACCCCCAAAGTATCGCAGCAGAAGATTGTGTCATTGGGGTGCTGCTTCATAATACAAAGTACAAGATATAGAAAACGACCTCTAAATGAGACGTTTTGAAAACTTACCATTCGATTAATGAAATCAGAGTTACAAACAATGAGGTCCCAAAGTATAATACATAAATGTTTACAAAATGTTTCGAATGGTAAATGATAAAAGTGTATGATAAAAGTGTAAGTCTCCAAAATATGTCGTGCGACTCTAAGTTCCATGCAACAGCTATCGGCTTATGTCCTGAGATAAACATGCTAAAAAGTGTCAACACAATGGTTGGTGAGTTCATAGAGTTTGTTTAATATGTAAAAGCCTTTAAAGAACGTTTTCACAGCAAAGGCATTGTAAATCTACTCAGTTCCAAGTTCCGCCCATACAAAACTTGCAACATGTGTGTTCACAACCCACTGCCAAAATATAGTTTGCACAATACACCGGATTATATTCACCCAAGGTCATGAATCGGGTACACAAGGGCGGGGACATCTTCCCAAATAGTACTATATTAATCCCAAGGTCATGAATCTGGTACACATGGGGGCATATACGACTTATAGTACTATCAATACCTTCCGACAGATGAAGTATTGTGCACGTTTGTAAATACAATTCATGTATTTAAATTAAGCAAGTAAAGTATTTCCAAGCATATATAACGAAATCAAGTATAACGTAATCAAGTATAATGCAATCAACTATTAATGCAATCATGTATAATGCAATCAAGTATAATGTTTTGAGTATTTATACAAGTAAAAGCAAGTAGTTGAGCATGTATCTCCCCCAAAAAGTTTAAAACAAGTATAAAAATGAGTAAAAGTGGGGCTACGAACTCACGGTAATCAGTAAAAGTTTAAAGTACTTATAAAAGTAAATAAAAATAGTTGAGCATGTATCTCCCCCAAAGAGTTTGTAAAACAATTAAGTAATAGAAAGTGGGGCTATGAAACTCACCTTAATAAATGATATCACAACGTATAACGGAATCGATGGATAAGCCTGGAAGTCTCTACGTATAACCTAGAATATGATGTCGAGTCTTAGGTTCGGAATAACAATGCGAAAGTATAAACATGCCTATATACGTCCTTATATTGATCATGATGTAGTATTTGTATGTTTGTTTATAGAAATGGTTTTAGTTTGTATATCTCGTACTACCATTCGGGCCATCATAATTCGAGAGGTCATGCAAGAACGTTAGGAGCTAGGACACTTTAATTGTAAATCAACAACTCGTCGATCCGTTTACCCAAATGAATCCCCTCACATGAAGTTCCCTAGTGTTGTAGTGCTTAATATGTAAAACATGTATTTTGATTACTTGATTATATGATATATTAAGAGTTTATAAATACAATAAATAAACTAACAAAGTTTATAAGTATTTAAATAAGTTTGAGTTTTTATGTATACTTACCTTAATATAGAATGCTTGAGTATTATGGAAAAAGGAAATATAACCGGAGCTTCGACGTAGAATTTGTAATCTTCGAAAACCCGAGGCTAATTAGAAGATTATAACAACGCCTTCTTGAGAACCCAAAGAATAAAAGAAGATTATAACAACGTCTTTTTGGAGAATTGAAGTTATTTGAAGATTATAACGACTCTTTCTTGAAAACTTCCAAGAACGAAGATCAAAACCTAGTTTTTCTTCAAGAACACATGAATGTTCTTACAAGATCTATAAGAAATGCCTTAGGTTTAGGACTTTAGATATTAAGAAGGTGTGGTTCAAGAAATTATGAAGGTTTTAGCTTGGTATTTATAGGGAAAATTTAGGAGTTAACTATATATTGGGTTAAAAACTAACCATGGTTAAATTTACACATGTAATTATCTAAAGGAAGCTCAAATATCATTCCTACATGTGTTTATACACGTTCATATGGTGAGGTGGTGATAATATTGGAATTTCTTGATATTATCTTGATTTTAGAGTAAGATTTGGTTCCGTTAAATGCCAACCGTAAGTTGTTAAGCCATAAAACGTAAAACCGGGTATCGTAAAAATATGAAATTTGTAGGAATGATGAAACTCATCATTATACTCCATCTAAAAATATAAAATGAGTGATAAGTCTTATTGGGTGCAAAAACGCTGCTTAAAGCTGGAAATACGGGTAAAAAACGCGTAATTCGTAATTTATCAGAAAAGAACGAGATTTCAGGGAAATGACCGTGAATTTATTTAAAGTAGACTAAAATTAGTCTAAAAGTGATATGAGATATCAAAATATGGTTTTCGTCATACGTGGGATAACTTAACAGTTATACGTGAAGTTTAAAAGTTACTCGATTTAAGCTAAAATGTAGAACGTACAAGGTTAATTTCTTTATGGTCAAAGGAGGAGGGAAATATGTTTGACTTTTCCAAAAAATGTAAAAGTGTCAAAAACATTTTAGAAACATAGTGCAGGAATGGTTAAGTCCGGATCTAAGTAGAATTGTTTAAAACGTAAGTTTAGTCTCGTACGGCTCATGGTTTATTTGGTAACATTTAAATGAAAAAATCTCTAATTGATTATAAGTGATCTAAAAATTAATCTGATGTGGGAAAAAATTTCAGAGGTGGTTTTCGTTATGCGCGGGATGTTTAAATGGTGCTCCGACCAAAACGAAGCTTTAAGGCGATGTTTTCTTAATAACTTTTGCTCATATGATCTAATGATTGTCAAACTCTCCGGTCATTACTAAAATAATTTATCTTACTAGAATGTGAAATAAAAATTTCGGGAGTGAATAGTTACGGTGAATAGTAAAAATGAATAGTGACCCGAAAATGCGAATTGTTACATTAAGTATTTATTGTTACGGAAGTTTTTTTTCTTATATTAAATTACTTTGTATTTTTTTATTATTATTTTTTTAAAAAAACATGTCTAAAAAAAGTGTTTTAAAGTGTTGCAACAAATACTATTATAGATGTACTTATTAAAATTTGCCATTATTAGCAAGTGTTGAATCCTAATTTTTTAAGCATTCCTTTTTAGGAATGTCCCAAATGCTTTATGATGTTGTATAAATATGTGTAAATATGTATAATCATATAATTAGGACTTTACACCTTTGCATCATTTACTTTGAAAAAATCGTCCGATTTTTATAAAACAAAGTTTTTAGTTTTTACGGTAAGTTTTATTAAAAAAATTCCAAAAGAAGCATATGTTGATTCTCGAGGCACTCTTGCGATTTAATAATATTTTTTGAACATTGTATTTTAGGGTCCGTTTGGGTTGTTAAGGGTTTTGGATATGGATTTGGATTTGGATTAGGATTTGGATTTGTATTTGGCTTTGGTGTAAGTTTTAAGAAAAAAAAAGTTGGAGAAAGAAAATATATAAATGATATAATAATATATTAAAAATATATTAAAGAAACTTAATTGAATTTATTATAATAATAAAATAAGTTTTAAAAGATAAAAGAGTGATATAGAATATGTGATGACCCACTTTTTTTGAAAATGACAAAATATGACAGCAATAACTTTTGTAAACCTGCCAGTATGCATCCGATTGGTGTAGAGAAAATATTTAGCATTCATCCTAAAGTCTGAGCCCACTTTTTTGTAACCAAACATATCATTTTGGGTGTGAGTCTAACCCTACAGTGCAAAATCTCAAAAACAAACTGCACCTTACAAGTTTAAGGGCCCGTTTGGTTTGTAGTTGGGTTTAGTATTAGGATTTGGATTTGTATTAAGATTTGGATTAAGATTTGGATTTGTATTAAATGTAGAAGAGAAAATATATTATAAAATAGATCATAGTTTAATAAATTTAAACTTTAATTATAAAATATTAGAAAATTAAAAAAATGTGAGAGGTAAAATGAGACCCACAATAAGGAGAGAGAAATACCACCTAGTAGGTTGAGTTTTAATTTAGTGGGGATGAACCTCATTTTGAAAAGTAATCCCATCAACCAATCAACACTTTTAAATCCTAAACCCAATCCCCACTCCTAAAAACCATAAACCAAACGGGCCCTCTTAGTATCGTTTTAAACTCTATTGATTTAACAATATCGTTTTGGACGACTTTATACGCTAGCCTTAACCGGTGGTGACTAGGTTCTGGTTGAACCATTGGCCCGGTCCGTTTTTTAAAACCATATGTACCATGAATTTGTTTACATATAAATTGCATGAAGATTTGTGTGTTTTATTAGTTTGTAAAATATGTATAATAACAAGTATTTTTCATATTAGGGGTGTTTTAAAAATAACATTTATTAGGTATTTATTGTTATGAAAGTTTTTTTATTTTCTTATATTAAATTAATTTGTATTTTTTATTATTTTTTTTAAAAACATGTCTAAAAAAATGATTTAAAGTGTTGCAACAAATGCTATTATAGACATAAAGATCCTTAAATGTGAAATATGTTTTGTATTATTATCAGTAAAATAAAAGGAGGGTATTATTATCAGTAAATGTGAAATATAGTTAAATAAAAGGAGGGTAAAGATGTTTTGTATTATTATCAGTAAAATAAAAAGAGGGTAAAGATAGTTAAATGTGAAATATGTTTTTACCAAAACTCTAACGCCCCAAGTTTCATTTCTAACAGTTCTTATTGCTGGTAACATAAACCCTAGGAAACAAATTAAAAAATGTCAGACAAAAACATCCCTCTCGAAATCCAAATGGAAATCATCAAAAAAGTTTATGATGCCAAGTCATTGATTCGGTTCAGGTCGGTTTCGAAACCATGGAAGTCTTTTATCGACAGCCCTGACTTTATCAAAGGTTTCGGCGCCCGCCACATGCAGCCACATAGACGTATTCTAAGCTACAAATCTCGTTTGGAGGAGACGTTTAAGCACATTTGTTTGGTAGACGATGATATTGAAACTTTTAAGGTACAAAAAGAGCTAGTTGCATCTCCTTTGCTTAAACAATATCATGTTTCATTCATTTTTGGTGTGTGTCGTGGATTAATGTGTTTGCATGCTTTCCATAAACGTTATAAGAATTGGATGGTTGTTATTTGGAACCCTTCAATCCAAAGATCATTCGGTATTGCCATCCCTAGATATGTCCCCCGGACTCCTATTAAGACTGTTTATGGTTTCGGGGTTTGTCCCGTTACCAGTGACCCTACCGTTGTTAAGGTTGTACGTGCATCTAAGATCATGATGCCTTGGCATGTTGAAGTATTTACATTGAGCTCTGGTGTTTGGAATGTGATTCCAAGTAGTAATTTGCCTCGTCAATCAATTGAACTTAACGTGTCAACTCAAGTTGCTATAGATAGGTTTATCTATTGGGGTGCTCGTGAGAAGACTTCTACTATCATAAATCATATGGTTGTGTCATTTGATTTGATTACCAAGGAGTTTAAAGTGGTAAACCTACCAGATAGCTTAAGAAATGAATTGATCTTACGTGTCTCAGTTTCTAAGCTAAAGGGGTCTCTTGTTGTGTATGGATACATTTGGGCTAAGGGAGCAACTCATTGTGGTGTATGGGTGATGGAGCATGACTCCTCTTTTAGAAAGTTATTCTCAATTGGTGCACGTGCAAGTAAAATATTGGGGTTTAGGAAGAATAGTGAACCTATATATGAAATTCTAAAGGCACATGGACTGTTTACCACACTTGATGTTTATGACCCATGCTCACAACAAATCAAGAATCTTGGGATTTCTGGAGTAGAGAACTCATTCTTCATGGACTT
Organism: Chrysanthemum makinoi; assembly: GCA_910596185.1. Taxonomy (NCBI): domain Eukaryota; kingdom Viridiplantae; phylum Streptophyta; class Magnoliopsida; order Asterales; family Asteraceae; genus Chrysanthemum; species Chrysanthemum makinoi. Next base: position 83,371,068 of record OU343225.1, on the reverse strand, counting down.
TTACAAGGAATCGCTACTTCTACTTGATCACTCGGATTCATATATATATATGGACCATAAATGATCAAAAATGATAACGGCCACATTTTAAGTTGCGGATTAACAAAGTGATATGTTACCTAAGGAGGGAGGGGCCTAGATTGTGGTTAAGGTGTGGAAATATCACTTTCATCTATTTTAGTTGTTTGTTAGTCTCTTTAATGTTGTTAATTATTGCCATTTATGGAACTTTATGAGATCGCAGATGCTGTATATGCTGCATATTTTTCAAATATGTGCTTTGTAGCAAGGTTAGTGAAATTGGTGTTATCGAGTTTAATGTGATTTCTATTATTCCATGGATGGTGTTACTTCTCCTTATATTTGATGGTTTTTTAAAACGGGGAATGTCCTTTATAGATGCCTTATTATTTATGTAATTAAGGATGACTAGCCTTTTAGATGTTCATTACTTGTTAAAATCTTGTCAGCGTTCTTTGATTTGTTACATTCTCCTCTCATTATATATCCTTTGCGGTTACTTTAGATAATGTGTAGATACAAACATGAGTTTATTATCTTTGAATATGCAACATTTGAATCTGTAAATGCTTATGTGTGAACAAGAAATAATATTCATGTACTTTGACTCAGGATAAGAGGAGTAAAGGCATTAGTAGTGGTTAGGCGATGTTTGGAAAAAGTCATGAGTTTTCTGTAAAAGAATTACTGTTAAGGGTAAAGAGTTTCAATATATCAAACTGGAAAGTCTAAACCACGAGCTACCTTGTAATTTGGTTTACATGGACTTAAGTAGCTATAGTTTCCATAGTGCACATGAAGGGGACGGTGCTTGGTATGAAGAAGCACAAGTCTCCCCAGCATTTCATTTTCTAGTAAGCTGGTTCTCACCAAAAGAATCAATAAGTTTGCCGAAAAGAACAGCCATGATGGGCATGCATATTTCATTGCCGATTGGCACCAATTGTACCCGTGATCATCAAAATGTAATCAATGGAATATGAAAATGCAAAGAGCTTATAGAATGGGACACTCTTTTTCGTTTTCTTTCATCACACCAGCTTACGCAATGATTGTTGGATTCGTAGGCTTGAAGCTAAAAAGTTGGCAACTTTGATATCGCGAAATTCAGGTAACCAAATTCTAATTTCATGTGATGTTATTCTGTTAAAAGAGAAACAAATGCATGGTAGTTATATGCAATTAACTGTGAAGAACTGCTATGAAAACAGTAGGAATGTTCTTGATAGATTTGATAAAAACAATGTCATATATTAACTATGTTGTATTAAAACACAAAAAAAAAACATATGTTATACTATCAAAGTAATTATCAAGACAATGATATTACCTCTTATTATGGTATAACAAAGCAGATCTTATATGCCATTACAATTCTTTATAAGGTTGCAAATGTTGTTAGAGCTCAAGTAGTCATGTGCAATGCAACTAAAGATGCATAGAATCCGCCTTCAATATTGATTAGATCATCATGTTTTCCTTTCTCGACGATGACTCCATTTTTCACAACCGCAATTAAATCAGCTCCTTTAATAGTTGTCAACCGATGAGCAACCACAACTGTGGTCCTGTTAACCATCACCTTATCCAACGCGTCTTGAACCACTTTTTCCGACTCAGCATCCAAGGCACTAGTAGCCTCGTCTAGCAATAGTATCTTGGGACTCTTCACAATTGCTCTAGCAATCGCCACTCTTTGCTTCTGCCCTCCTGACAATTGCACACCTCGTTCCCCTGCCTCTGTATCATAACCTTTTTGTAGCCCACTAATGAACTTGTGGGCATTGGCTAGCTCAGAAGCAGCTACTATTTCAGCCTCGGTTGCTTCACCGTCCTTTCCATAACTAATGTTTGCTCGGATGGTTTCATTAAACAATGCAGGTTCTTGACTCACCAGACCCATCTGCAGCCTAAGCCACTTGAGTTGGAATTTTTGCAACTCTACTCCATCGAGTGTAATAGACCCTGAATCCGGTTTGTAAAATCTTTGGAGAAGTGAAATAACCGTCGATTTCCCACTCCCACTCTCGCCAACCAACGCGACCGTTTTCCCACTATTGATTGTTAGACATAGATCACGAAATATCTCGACGTCTGGCCTAGTGGGATATCTAAAACTAATGTGATGTAGCTCGATTTCCCCTTTGACCGTGTCTAATTTTATTCCTGATTCGTCACTCGGGTCAATCTCTGACTTCCGGTCTAGAATGTTAAATACTGATACAGCAGAACTCATGGCTTTGCCTGTATCGGGTGCAAATGAGCTTGATTGAGAAACTGCATATGCTGTCATTGTTAGAGCAAAAAATACCCGAAAAATGTCTGAAAATGTAGTCATTCCTGCCTCAACAAACCGAGCACCAGCATAAAAACTGGCTGCGTACATAATAAAAAGTACAGAATTCGATACACCAAACCCGACCCCACTAATCAAACCTTGCTGTATCCCTTTTTTCTTAGGAGTGTCACATTTATTTCTGTACTCTTTGACTAATTTCTCTTCTGCACAAAAAGATGCCACTGTCCTTATACTCCGAACTGCATCACTTGCCACCTGACTTGCTTCCTCGTACATAGTCTTAGCATCATTGCTAAACCCTTTCATGAATTTTACCTGAACATATCCGTTAACACCTACTAACGGAGCAAGAACAAGAATTACAAGGGCTAATTGCCAGCACGTGGAAAGAGCTATGGTCACACCAACAACAACAGAAGATAGATCCTGTACAAGCTGAGCAAGCGCGTCTCCAACTAAACCACGAACGCTGGCTGCACCTGCTGACAGTCGTGCACCGATAGCACCACTTGTGTTCTCACTCTTATCAAACCAACCAACCTCCATATTTATCACTTTCTCAAAGCATAACAATCTTGTCCTTCTTATTAGTTTAGCACCCGCAACAGAGAAAAAATATGATCTCCCGGTAAATGATAAGAGTGACACTACTCCCACGAGTGTGAACATTAGAGCCCAGAATATTGAGTCTCTTTTCATCTTATGGTGTGGTTCAAAGAAGATCTTGATCATGCTAGATATCAGTATGCCGAAAACTGGTAGGACTATTCCATTAGTTATAGCTGCAATTGATCCCATAACTAGTATGGGTATCTCGGGCTTGTTGAGATAGAAAAGGCGTTTGAGTGGGACTTTAGGAGGCTTTATTGTAGTTTCCTCGACTTGAGTGACTTCAATCTCAATGGATCCAGGGACACTATTTTGTGTCGGCATGCTAACATGGCGACTGCTAGATGACTCCGGGCTTATTAGCTGCTGGGGGGATGTCCTTCTGACTTGTGAGCTATGATGTTCTGAATCACTATTAACCTCTTGCAATCTTATAAGTTGAGCATATGCTCCTTCGGGATCCCGGAGTAGGTCTAAATGAGATCCTGTTCAATCATTAAGTACTAATTGTTAAAGTTCTGATTTTATTAAGAAACTATTTCATAATAAAGGTAACCGATTTGCTCTCATTATTGACTAACCAAACATTGACATAACTAATGGAAGCAGGAAGAAAAAAACTACCTTTTTCAACCAACTTTCCGCGATGAATGACTGCAATCATATCGGCATTTCTGACTGTGCTTAGACGATGTGCAACAATAACAGTCGTTCTATTCACCATTATCCTATCCAACGCCTCCTGCACAACTCTCTCGGATTCTGCATCAAGTGCACTTGTTGCTTCATCCAGAAGAAGAATACGAGGATCTTTAAGAATCGCTCTTGCTATAGCGATTCTTTGCTTCTGTCCACCAGATAGTTGTGTTCCATGTTCACCAACCATAGTGTCCAGTCCTTTAGGCAGTTGATCGATAAATCTAGCAGCATTCGCAAGCTCGACTGCAACTCTAATCTCCTCATCAGTTGCACCACTTTTCCCATACATAATATTATCCTTAATACTTGAAGTGAACAAAACAGGTTCTTGGCTAACAAGACCGATTTTACTTCTAATCCATTTTAGTTGAAATTCTTTAAGATTAATATTATCAATAAGAATTTCCCCTGCTTGTGGATCGTAAAATCTCTCTATTAGGCTGATCACTGTCGACTTTCCACTTCCACTCTGTCCAACCAACGCTGCAGTAGTGCCACTTGATACAGAAAGTGAGAAGCCACTGAATATTGTCTCATCTGGTCTTGTTGGATAACTGAAATATACATTCTTTAATTCTATATTACCATGAATATCAGTTAACACTTTCCCCTTTGTATCATACGCGTCTATTTCAGGCTTTCTGTTTATAGTTTCGAACATTTTGAACGCCGCTGCCTGACCTGTAGCAAAGACACTCAAACACGGAGTACCTTGCCGAATAGACCTGAAGAACCGACATTCTAAATTGAGCTCAAAATTCAAGGGGCAGTAACAACTAATATTTAGTTTTTAATGATATTGCAACATACTTGCAGTTTCTTCTACCAAAAATTACGATTTGTTGGATTAAATAGTTAAAAAAAAAAAAAAAAAGTAAAGTTGCTTGAATCTATTTAAAGTATGTTTTCAAAACATGCAATTTGTTGCGTTAAATGGTTAGAAATTGATGTTGCACATATCAGGCTGGTTCCAGTAAGGGCACCCAATCCCCCTCATTTTCTCTCGTCACTTTCTCCAAATGACCTTAGGACGATTGGGTGCCCCAGTAAGCTACCTACACTACAAAAACATACCCCACAAATATACCTTTTATATTCTTAAATACACAAACAAAAAAAGAACCAAACTGAAGTCGATCAGGGATGCGATCACTTCCCTCCTAAAACCATGAGGCGATCGAATGACCACAGTAACAAGATTGATTGGTGATCGATCGAACAAGTCGATCGTCAACCATTATTGGGGCCAGCCTCAGTAATAAGTGAATAGTACTAATAGATAAAGAATTCTACTCACGCGGATCCAGTTAGCACGGCCATAATTACGTTAACCACAGTCCCACCGGTGTACCCTCTTTCAAGTATCATCTTTGCACCATACCAGACGGCCAAAGCGTAACTACAGTACATGATACAAAGCATCGATCCAAGACCGGCGCCAGCAGCCAGGCCTTCATTAACACTAGAATTATAAGCATCTGTAAGCGAATATTTATAATCTGCCACAGCTTTTTTCTCCCTGCCAAAAGAAGCAACCTATAACGAAAAAATATAGCAATTTAGTAATAAATTCAATCAACTATTCAACTTTTTCGGTTAGAAGTTGAATAGTAGGTTGGCCTCCGTATACATTTATCCCGTATTTGTAACATTACCGTCCTGATTGATCCAATTGTTTGTTCGACTACATTGGCTGCTTTAGTATAAGCTTTTTGGCCCCGTGCTGCCATCTTGGTTATCATTATTGACATAACTGCGCCGGATATTACCAACGGAGGAATCGTTAGCAGCATAACAAGCGTAAGAAACCACCCCTTGATGAATGCTATCATGAAGCCACCTACAAATGTTGCCACGAGCTGTGTGAATTTTCCAACCTTGCAAAACCAGAATAAACATTTATCAGACACTTGTTTCCAGCTTAACTTTTGTACTAATCTGAGAACGAAAAATCTAAAAACCTTTTCACCCATGGCATCTTGTATGAGGACGGTATCGCCAGAAATCCTGCCAACAACTTCACCTGTATTTGTTTCCTTGTCGAAGAAAGAGACATCTTGTCTCAATATGGTTTTCAGATACAAATTTCGTATCCTTGCAGCCTGTCTTTCTCCCGTTGCCATCCACATTGCCACCTCTATGAAACACACATAAATATTAGAGCAATTTCAGGGTGATTTATCAATTAGAGATTGTTTGGCATTGCATTTCATAAAAAGTATTATGTGATATGGAATAAGCACACTCAGATAATCAACTATAACAAAACGAGCTCACTTATGTTATTTTACGACTATTTATATAGTCTATCAGAATTTGTTTCACTGTACTTAAACACTAAGACACTGATAACCTGCAACTTGAAACGCGATAATGAGATAATCACTTTCAAAAAAGCAATACCAAGCACCCCTTGAGAGGATTAGTACTTACGAAGGAATGATGTCACACCAGAGGCAATAGCCAGGTAAACAAATTTCAGCGATGCCTATGACAGCACAGTATATAATAAGATACTTAGTTGTTTTAGTGGTGAAACAAATACTATGAAAATAAATTTTGTGCTTTTTGTAACTTACTTTGGAAACAAGACCGACCACGTCCTTGTTATGCTGGTTCTCACCTAAAGAATCAACAACTTCGCCGAAAACAATAGCCAAGAGAGGCATACATAATCCATTACCAATAGCACCAATAGTACCCGCTATCATCAACATGTAATCAGTAAAATCTGCAAAAGCGAATAGCTTATAGAATGGGACACTCTCATTGCTCTCTTTTTTCTTTTCTTTTGTCATATTGGATTATGAAATTTTTCAAAGTTTGGAGCCAAAAAGTTGCCAATTCTGATAAAGCACCACTTATATAGTGATAATTAGACAAGAAACCAAATGTATGAAACTTATGTATGAAAACTCCAAGGATGTTGTTCTTGATTAAGTGAATGAAAGCAATGTCTTTATAAAGGCAAATTAATGAGAAAAAGAAAGGAAATGACTACACTGTCCCATGGCATGCATGATTGAAATAGACAAATTCAAACACTAGCAACAGACAAACCACTAACTAAATTTCCAATAAATAAATAAATAAAGTTAACTAACTTTATTTAAGTTATCTCAGTAAATAGAATTGTTGAACAAGGGAGCAACTTCAAGTTTCAGAATATGTATATGTACTTCTCCTAACTTGCATAATAACTGCACAAACCAGTTCTAGAGAACTTTCCATTTGGGGAAGGTTTGCATCAGGGATGGAGCTAGGCACTGGCGGAACCATAAAACTTGATCACGGGGGGCATTGAACATTAATTTTTTTGAATAACTTGAAATAAATCGGGTCGGGTCAGGTCGAGTTCGATTAAATCAACAATGTTGCGATCATTAAATGCAACAAAAATACTATACTTTAATGCAATAACACTTATTTTATATAAGTGAATATCTTTATAAAACAAAATGACTTGGGTTGATTATCAGATTACATGTAGCGTTATTAAAAAAAATAGGGAGATTTACATGTATATCCTTCCCTAAATGAATAATTACATATATGTCTTTTGTACTAGTTTTTGATGCATAAAGTACAACGCTTTTAATGCATTCAAAGGATATATATGTAATTTTTAAAATAAGCAAGGACATATATGTAAAAGCCCTAAAAAAATAAGTAACCTTAAATTGTGATAAAAGATGACACCCAATTATAATACTGTATTTAGACAAAATAAATAAATAGAAAGATTTATTAAACATTTAAACATACTACATAAATAATTATTTAATGAACCGACTTTGTCTTTTTGTTACTCATTTTTTACTTCCCCCAACTACCCAATAACTCACTTTCCCATTTTCTCATAACATCTTCTTCTCTAATCTCCATTTCTTCCTCACATTTTCTTAAGACGAAATAAATCATCACTTCATACTACAACAGTTTTTACTTTGATTTTTGATAATCTCAAAGAGTGTGGAGGGCACTCTTAAGATTTGCCGGGGCATCGCACATCTTTTCTACCAATTATATATATTTTCTACATACTTTGTGTGTTCACAAGAATTTTATGGGGCAACCCCCATACCTACACATAGATCCACTGAGCTAGGGGTTCATGGTGCCGGTACTCTTATGGATTTTTTCGATGGAGTGTTAATTTTTGAAAAAAAACATCAATTTTTCTTAAATGCATCTTAAATGCACCCGGTCCATCGAAATGTGTTTCTATATTACTGTTCCAAAAAAATTGTACACCATATCATATTTGGTCCTGATTCCGTCTCTGGTTCGCATGCCTCTTAATGAGCCCTAAATCGAAATATTGTTCTCTATACAATTTTGTTTTAGTTGATTTAGGCTTGAAATATGACCATTATGAATTTTAGTTGTTTTATGTCATGTGTCATATTTATAAGATTGTGTTTTGGTCGACTATTGACGGAAATTAATCAACATTTAAGACTGCTTCTTGTTGTGGATACATGCATGGATACATGCATGGATACCAAATAGAAGTTTTCATTTCAAAGTTCTATCATCATTATTACAAAACAAGGAGCTAGTTTGAATATTCCATGTTTAAGTATACTCAATCTACAAGGTGTGGGTATGGGAAAAGCATCGGCAAAGACTTTTTGTGCTTTGCCGCTAGAAAACACCACCCCCTCCAAGGTTTTGCCGCAAAAAATGAACTATTTCTCGGCATAGCATGTCGTAAGTCTAAAGAGAGAAAAAGGGGAGGTTGTGTGTTGGGTTCAAAGTCTTGATTGTTCTCATATCATTTAGAGGACACGGTGTGGGTGGTTGGAAGGCATCGCGCCAACCGAAAGTGCCAGCCCATAAAGCGAGGACGACACCCATATTCGCGCCATAGGCTCTGGCGCCATCCCCACCAGCCATGTTATCCGTCATTTCCTTTTTTTTCTTTTTTCTTTTATGTTGTATTGGTGTTTAATTAAATTGTGTGTGGCCAGGTATGTCCTATAACGCGAGTGAAGGAAGGAGAGTGTTTTTGGATTAAGTTATACGTTTTGAGTTAGACGAGAAAAGTGTTGATCAGGTGACAACACTTTTTGCTATAATGCGAGATGATAACACCACGACACCTGGTGCTCTTAGGACTCTTATTAATGCATTGGTTAATAGCATATATCCCAAAAATAACATATGAGTGTTGATATGCACACCACACTTTTTAATTCTTTCACCACTGAATCACACTAGTGATGCACACAGTACAACACCGCTATGCATGATTGGTGGTGTGCACATTACTTTTAGTGGTGTGCATATCACCCCTATAACATAAGGTGGTCATCTTTTTTTCTTACAAAATCCATATTTTGTGCACTTCCTTTTAAGTTTCTTGTTCTTTCAATTCCCATTACTTTGATTTCCTTTTAAGTTTCAGCTTCCAAGATTCAGATTTCCTTTTTAGGTAAGATAATTCATGAGGTAATGAAAATGATGCATGAAAATATGATCCCTTCTCATGGTTTTTGTAATTGTAGTCATGACCGTTACTATTGTAGAAATCGGATGGAAAATGATAATTGTATTAATCATAATCTACTAAACAAATGAGAATACATCGTGAATAAATAAGAACAAACAAACATAACCCTAAACTAGAGGGGCCTACACAACGGGTCGGGCCTATAGGCCTTATTAGCTAACACCCCCTCCCAAACTCGCATTGTTGTAGCCATAAACATCAAGAGTTTGTCAAACAGAAAATAAACTAAAACTGAAAAATAAACGAATAGCAGAGTGTCCCATAATGCAAACTTCATCCTAGCGGAGTCTCAATCGATGTAATCCAAAATGTAACAAGGCTACTATAGTCAAGTCCATTACAGAGCACGGACCAAAGTCATTGAAAAACAAAAATCATATCGAGAGAAGCATCATTACGAAGCGAACGAGTAGATTCGGACATGCGGATGTAGACACAGCAGATTAGGAAGATAGAGCGAGATTGCAGCGAGCGCAGATGCGAACATAGCGTATTAGAGTGCATTGCAACTGAGATGGAGAACCATAATAGACCAGATGCATGGTGGAATTTAGGCGATTTGGAACCAAACAAAACCGGATGAAACCGCGGATGCTGCAGAGCCAAATGTAAGCTGTTAATACAAATATCGTCACTAAACGTTATTTATATTTTTGATCTTTACCTAAGTTTTGTTAACGACAAAAGTAAATTTAATTTTTATAAAGCTTAAAGCTTGTCAAGTTTAATAGATATTAAAACAAGCTTTTTCAAATAAATCTTCATCACTCAAGCATTTACATTGTGATAAATCATATCTTGATATGACTCTAAACCATAATGTATGATAGTAGTTTTAGTTCAAGAATGTTTTGGTTTCTTAAAACAAAACATTACATATGTATTTACATTTTAACATATTTCTAAAAATAGAAAAACAAACACATGACATCATGTAGTGCATCATTGAAATCCTTAGAAGATTTCACTAGATACTTTGTGTAGATTTAGGCTCTACATATCTTACACAATCTTGGATAGATATGGTTGAGTTTGGTAAGATTTTGTGATCTTGCTGTCAGACCTCGGCGGCACCAAAAGTTAACACACGCGGAACCTTTTTGAGGGTTCCGTGGTCCGTGGTGCTTGCTGATGTTTTTGGCTATAAATAGCAAAGCCAAACCAAGTTGTTTTTCATCCCTTTCTATCATATTCTCATACATTCCTTCTCTCTAACATTTCTAACTCAGTTTCATATCATATTAGTGATCTCTTTTGTAGCAAAGAAGATCAAGATACATTCAAGCTTCAACAAGAAGTTGGAAGTCTTGTTTGTTTGTTGTTGTATGATCTTGTGTTGATTCATACATCATTGTTGTACCAAACCATCATAATCATGTGAGTGGTTAGTATTTTAGTCCTTAAAATACATTGTGTGTGGGAGTGGTTGTACCCGTGAAAAGAACTCGACATCTAGCTTAGTGTCGAAAATAGTGTGTAGCGTTTAAGTGTAAAGGTTTCTCCTCGCTGAAAGGAGCTTGTTGACTAGTGAAGTTAAACTCTCGAGTGTGAGACTCAGGGAGTGGAGTAGAGCAAGGAAAAAGAGTCCTTGTAGACCGAACCACTATAAACAACTTGTTGTGGTTTGATTGTTTCTTTCCTTATCTACTCTTTACATATTGTTGATTACTATTCACTAACATATCTAAGATCAATATCAATTAATCTTTCAATAAGTTTTAAAACAAAGTTTTAATTGGTAAAACTATTCAACCCCCCCCCCCCCCTCTAGTTTTCCACATAACCAAATGCCCGAGAATCAAGAAGCGGTGAACCAAAACATGTTGTTGATACCGAGATGCTACATATAGATACTCAAGACATAGTCAGATTAGTTAAGACTATAACATCACCATTACCATTACCAACACCAATACCAAACAAATCATTCTACCGATCGATACAGATACCAATATCAACAATATTGCAACTTATAATACCATGATCCCGATAAACATTGAACAAAACAAAAAACTCGCAAACAACTAACCTTAATATACCTACATAATGAATACACCCACCATACGAGAATTCCTAATATCAAAACATGCCTTTGAAATCATTAAATCAACACAACAACAATAATTTAATATCCAAACAATAACAACAATTCGACAAAACCCATAAATCAACAAACTTCACGAGCCATAACTCCCCACAGAACATCGGTTCAGAAATCCCTTCGGTGAGCTACAGTCCAAATTTCATGATGATTTAACGGATAACGAGTAAGTTATACCTAATCTTTCACGAAGTGCGCGAATGTGATCGCAAGAGAACATCAACAGATTTGGAGGGTCACTATGACTTGCTCAAGACTCCAATTTGGAAGCCGAGCGGTCAAAGTATAGAAGCGGTGTGTCTACTAACTACAATCAATTTCGCTTAAATCCAACGGTTAACAAATCACATATCGTGTTTTTCCCACGGTTGTGTAGACAACGAGGAACTGAAACAAAACAACGGATAAGAAAACGAGATATCTCCAGATCCACCAGGCAATTATCCGATGACAAGAGAATGATAATGCTTCGGTGACCTTGTACCTAGGGTTGTGATACCATGTAAAAATCAGAGAAAAAATGTATTAATCAATTCTCTGAAACAAATGAGAATACATTGTGAATAAATAAGAACAAACAAATCTAACCCTAAACTAGACGGGACTAAACAACATGCCGGACCTATAGGCCTAATTAGCTAACAACTATATTCTTTTAAGGGGGAATTTCATATATACCCAAAGAAACTTCAAAAATTACATATTTCCCCAAAACATAAGTTTTTAATGCATGATGTACAATCTTTATTAAAGCATACTTTGGGAAATATGTAATTATCAGCTGAATGACAGATGATGAACGCCTGCCCCTTCTTAAAAGTAATTACGGTTGAACTAATATAATTGAACTAATACATCACTGGATTTACGAGAATGGACAAAAAAATAAGGGTTTAAGAAAAGGAATGGGATTCTCTCAAGTTGAGAGATACAACTTGATTCAAGTTAGATAATTGTAAGTCATTAGATTTGATCCAATGGTTAAAATCAAAATAAATGTTCTTTGATTTGGTATTGAATCAAATTCGATGATTCATAATGTCCCTTGAACTCGAAAGTTGTATCTATCTACTGAGAATCTCTCGAAAAGAAAATGGTTCATTTGGCGCATGGTCTAGAATGCGCTGAGCTCTGTCCACACACACGTGTCAACTTCTAATTTTTCCATTAATTGTTGACGTGAACTTTCTTGTCTTTTGGTTTTGAATACAAAATAAGACTCGTGTGTGACCAAGATTGCTTTAAAGTCTTCGTCAAGATAATATCATATTGATCAGCAAAGGCTAAAAGGTGCATGGATGTGAAATAAAGTAAAGCGCGGACCACATTCACGTACATATTAAGTTTCAAACGAAAATAAGTGAAGTGCGCATCAAATTAAGACATCATGCGCGCGCTTGGATAGTTTGTGACTGATGCGCGGTATTTTTTAACTAATCTGTCTTTCTTTAGTGTAGTCTTGTAGGGTGTTTTTATGCTTGCAAGACTCTATGTTTTAAAGCCAGGCTTAAATAGACTTTAAATAAAAAAGCGCATATCTAATATATGTGCCCTAGTTTGACACGTGATTTGTTACTAGTCGCTTGATGAGGCAGTGTCCTATATCTAATGAGTCTCGACCAAAAGTTCATTTTTGTAAAATACATTTGTTTTGGTAATCTATACTACCTTATAATATATTTAGAACTTTTTATAAAATGAAGTCTTAAAAAATAAAGCACACGCTTTACTATAAAGAAAATATCTCATTTCAAAATAAGTCGCAATCGCTGAAAATTGTATTAATTTTGCTATTAATTGTATTAATATTGCTATTAATTCAATACATAGCTTTGAAATTCAAACTATCTTCGCGAAAATTAAGTACAAAACATTGTAACAAAGCATCAATTCAAAACATCGTTAAAGACACACCAATTCATTCTTTTCGCATAATTATTTTTAGAAAAAACGATAATCAATAATATTTGCTTGTCATAAAATAGTTGCAGATTACCGTCGCATTCTTGGCGCCAAAGTATCCCGCTAATCTAATATCACAAATGGTTTATATAAAAAAAAATATATCTATATTATATATAACAGGAGGCATTTGGCATTAATGCCACCTCAATGCCACCTCAATGACAACTCAATGCCACCTCAATGCCACATAAGCATTTGTTGTCCAACTAAGCAATTTTTAAATCCACCTAAGCAATATTATTTATATTTATTAGAATTTTCGGAATTTTTTTTAATTTATTAAAATTTCGTTTTTCTTCAAAAATCAAGCATGCGGGGATTCACAACTCTAAATCATAGTCCACAAACAAACATGATAACCAATAGACCAACACATTTTTTGTATTATATCTTGCAAAACCAAATATATAAACCTACTTAACCAATTATTTACTATTTTGATTAGTTTGAAAAGGAATGTATTTATCTCAAAAATTATATAGCACATATCCATTCCTTAATTATAGTTTCATAATTATAAAGTTTAACCTAATCCACTCTCATCATCGATCTAATTCACGTTTACAATGACAAACACACACAAAAACTCTTTGTTCATTCTTATTCTCAGAAAAACTTTTTATTTTATTTTTTTCTTTTAATTTGATGATGAAACTTTTTCATATATATATAGAATGATCCCCACAAGACCAACGTCTGGGGCCATGGAAAGAGGACATAAGGTGAAGAGAGTTTGAAGATGAATGAACAAACTAAGTAATGATTACTGGTATCAAGAGAAAGTATGTACAAGGTAGTGCTTCTCATAAGCGACTTAAACCTCGGATAACATGTTTTACTTACATAGAACGGTAATGTTTTAGTCTTTTTCAAGAATAACACGTTTATTGATCACGGCTTATGAACAGTACATTAGAACGGTAATGTTTAGTCTTTTTCAAGAATAACATGTTTTAGTTACATATATTTTTATTGAATTGTAGCCAAACGGCAAATTTCCGGATACAAAGATATCTGTTTTGACATCATCGAGAATGATGAGGCCGTTGATAATCCAATACACGTTCCTCAGAGTGAGTGTCATATACAATCTTATCATAATACTCTAAAATTGTATAGGACAAATTTATAAATTAATGCAAATAACCAATTTTCACATGCATAAGTGGAATCTTATGCCTTCTCATAATCAGATTCTTTTCATGTTATAATTACTCGGAAGAGGATTTCCGACCGGCTAGCAACAAACGCATGCCTCCTCAGATCAGTGGTGGATATCTTTGCATATAATAAGTATGTTACCACCAGATATGCTTCGACTCATGGAGTTTATGAAAAGGGTATCCGTGAGATATGCAAACTTATTCATGACAACTTAGTACATGATTGTTACTTGGCACATTCAAAATTGTGTTGGATAGTTTTACCTAAATGCAAATCTTTATGGTTTATACACGTTACTTCATTACTTTTATTGTCTTATCTTTTGCATGTTTAACAGTGCGTTTTCTAGCAAGGTCCTTGGACTTGGGCAAAGACAAAGTCATGGTTTTTGATGGACTGTAAGATTTTCTTCTTGTATTTATTTATATGTTCATGTAAAAACAAATAAACAACCATTATACAAGGCGATTGGGAATTTAAATAAAGAAAAGGCTAACACTTCAACAACCGAATTATCAAAACTTTTGATGAGTATGCTAAATGCAACTCATCAAAATTGGAAGCTTATGAACTGAGAGGATTTGTTTAGCAAACGCTCAACGCCAAACATAGATCTTTAGATAATTTTTTTTAGGTGATAGTTTGTGTACGGATTATATCAAGTAAGATGTTTGAAAGTTAAACATTCATATATAAGATCAAACATTAAACCAACACATATGGTTAGTCGATATGTAACCAACTAAACTCATATAACTTAAACCGATATTAGTTAGAGTGATTAAAGTTATAATTCTTTTTGTTATAAAGTAAAGGTGATTAAATATTAATGTACGTTTACTGTGGAATTGACCACGATTTTAACCAGATTAATGAGCAAGTTAGCCATGAAGTTAGATGTAGTTGGGAATTGACCCACCGTGAGAAGTCAGTTTAAGGTTATAAACCCATTCAATTGAAACATGACAATGGTTTTACTAACGTTTTGCATGTATTCATGGTTAAGGTTCATACCAGCGAAAGATATGAATAATAGTTTGTTTGAGCTTAAAATTTTGACGTTTAATTTGTCCTTCCGAGGGCAATGAACAACGTAGGGTCCTTTGGGATCGTCATCAATGACAAAAGCCTAAACCTTGTCAAGCCCGTGAGGTTGGTTTTGTTTTATCAACTTTCTTTTAAGCGGAAAAGGTTAT
This sequence comes from Chrysanthemum makinoi, assembly GCA_910596185.1. Classification (NCBI taxonomy): domain Eukaryota; kingdom Viridiplantae; phylum Streptophyta; class Magnoliopsida; order Asterales; family Asteraceae; genus Chrysanthemum; species Chrysanthemum makinoi. The sequence continues at coordinate 83,355,499 of OU343225.1, read as the reverse complement.
ATATATTGCGGCGATGTATGACCATATCAAATCCAAACCATGAACAAAAAGACCACCAAAAATGTGATTTATAGCTATTAATGTTCTCTAATGGAACTTCATTTTTTATTATTGATGAATGTTGGTATAGGTTTCGAGTGCAACCATGAATGATGAAGCGCTTTATGTTACAAACATATGTTACCAAAGATTGCATCGAAACAAACTATTATGGAACAAGACATGTCATCAAGCTCTTCTACCATTTCTTCACTTGTCCCCTTCTCCAAGAATCGTAAATATTTCAGCTGGAATATCTAAACTTGAGGTATCGTATATATGGTCAGTTGGTCACATTAGTTAAACACAAAAGAAGAAAATTGGCTAATAATGAAGTATGTGTTTATGATTTTAGAATATTAAGGACGAGGCGGCAAAGAAGATCGAGTAGACGTTGATAAACTCACAGCAGGATGTTTTGACGAGGTTTGACCGATTTTTACGTGCTAAAGATGATTTATTGGAGTCGGGGATGGAATGAGCCATTTCGCCTTACACAAGCTCACCCGATATTAACACTCCATGGTTTACGATGAGCAATTTTTCAACTCATCACTTCTTGATTTCACACCCTCTGATTTTATTATCCACCGAAAATCGCTCCACCGTGTTTCAGTGGGGCACGCATGTACCAAACCATCAAAGCATTGGTTGACGCCATCATTAAAGGTAAAAAGGAGTCTAATGTTAAGCTTTTATTGTTGTATATATATATTTGCTATTTTCACCAACATTTGAAAATTGTCGCATTGCGTGCATTCGTTGTTCATGTGATAGTGAGCATCTACCTACAACCCCATCGAAGCAAAAGTAAACAACGGTACCATTCACCGGATCATCATCATCATCATCATAATACTTTTGTCGGTGTATGTCATGTTTAAAGTTTTAAATATGCATCAGACTAAAGAAATACTTTTAAACACAACATACATAAAATTACCACAAAAACACATATTGCTTAGGTATTGTAGTAATATTCATAGGACTCAAAAAGGGGAAAAAGTGGTCTCTCATGTCGAACCAGAGGCATAAACAAAGAGATAGTGACGATTCTAAGTGGGAGATGGGTGAAGTCGTAGAAATGACACGAGATGGTGTTAATGAAGCATACTTGTAGTTCCTTCCAAAGATATAAACAAAAATAAAACCCTTCCATTATTTTACTATTTGTAATTTTATGATTTATCAAGATATAACCTCAATAAGCAATTCTAAGAATGCTTGGTACCGCAAATGTCGCCATTTGTTGTATTGTCACTTGTGCCTCATATATGCTTCATTGATATCTTAGTGCCCGATGTTTCACTCTCACAAAGGTAATCTTCATTCTTTATATCGTAAAATGTTTAGTTAAACTAATAGTATAGTTATATAGTTAGTCAATGTTGACATCGAGCAAACTTTTTTATCGATCTTAATTCAATGAACATGATGTCCATATATGGCTACTAACTTCATTGAAAGAACTTCGATTCCCAAGGTATAAATTGGCTGGCTAGAACCGGTTAAAATATGAACACACCTGTTATTACGAATTATAGTGATGAAATCAAAACTGCATACAGTATATGGTGGCATTTACGATGGGTAAAATATGAGTTAATTAAGTAGAGGTAGAAATGGGCAGGTTGAAAAGGTGGAATTTTACCTTTTGGCCCGCTTATAGACAAAAAGAAAATGTATCCCGTAGACTCAATTTTTATAAGAGAACGAACGGCTAATAGGAGTGAGTTGGAAATAAATTGATCGGCTAATAAGAGAACGAGGTAGTGGTGAACAACTAAGGCACTTGAAGGAGGCTCGAAATCTCTACCATGAAGAGTTACAGATTGTCTTCGCCATTATGCTTGGTAAATTCATTGTATAGTTTCTTTTTATACACACACCGCTACTGTCATATAATGTATGTGAGCTTTAATGTGTGTATATATAATAGAAAAGAATGTCAAATATGAAGGGCACTTAGTTATTAGATACTTATGAATATAACTTCCAAATGAGAAGTTTAGGAGTACACTTTGTTCACCATTGTATATAATCAATAAATTCATTATCTATACTAATATGGGATTTCACTTTGCCTAAAGTTGTATTGGAAGCTATTAGACTTATAAGCAAAAGTAGGAAAAAATTTATATTGCTAGAGAATGGAACATTGTAGGTTTCTAATGAATATATTTTTATTAATTAAATGTGAAGCAAATATACAAAGACCGGGTGTATTGTGTTAGCAAGTGATGGGTTAAGAGAAAGGACACATCTCTATTCATGTAAATTATTTACAGAAATATTTATAGATTCATATTTTGAGCGATATGACTATTTCAACAAAGCTTTGGTTGCATACATTGGCTAGATACGGTAACACAAGTATAGTGTTGTACAACAAGAATTACATTTAAGACCATGAACCAAGAAATGTGATAGTAATTCTTTTATAGCTCTACATTACGCCTATTGATTATCATTCTTCCCAAGACATTGTATTTTAATATTGTTTGACAATTCTTAAAAATTTATTAAATTTAACAAAAAACAACAAACAAATAATTAGAATGTACCATTGCTGGACTAAAACTAGTATATATATATATATATATATATATATATATATATATATATATATATATATATATATATATATATATATATATATATATATATATATAAGAGGAGGCATGCCACATAAAATGCCACTTGGCATCCCATAATGCCATGTCATATTTCCATGTCATCATTGTATTTATGTGGCATTTTTTTTTAATTTTTTTAAATGACATGTGGCATTTTAATTAATATATGTACAATTTGTTTTTAATAAATTTTAAAATTCGTTTTTGGTTTTGTTATTTTTGAATTTAAAATTTTTTTTATTAAAATTCGAAATCTAAGCATGCACTCTAAGGGTTAAAATTCGAAATTTAATTAAATTAAAAAATGACGGTGTTGAGAATTGAACTTGGGTTATTTATAATATTAACATACGTGTATTACAACTAGACCAACTCATTTTTTGATTATATCTTGCAACTTCAAATCTATAAACCTATCCAACCAATTGTTAACCATTTTAATGTGATAATCTAACATATGTATTCCTTAATTATAGTTTTCAATCTTTTTGATTAATACCGAACCTTTTATACAAAACCCTAATATCATTCATATGACTTTTCTCAAAACCCTAATATCATTGTTTATATCAAATCATGTAAATTTTTTTTTTTTTGTATATTAATTCATTTTTATTTATTCTCATGAATACAGTTTGAGGGAGTTATTTTTACTGGAAGATATTGATCATGCTTCACAGAAGGTATCTGATCTTATTTAGAATTTTCGCAATGATTTATGCTTTTAGGTACAATACGGCAGTTTCTCAAACACCAAAAGCTAGGAAGAGGGGGTTTTTGGAGCAGCTTATAAGGTAAAATTTCAAAAACACCGGTTAAGAAGATTTCAAATAAATGCTCATGTGATGGATTTCACAGGGGAAATTAGCTGACTTGCAAGAGGTTGCAGTGAAAAGACTTTCAAAAAGCTTTGGACAAGGAATCAAGGAGTTTAAGAATGAAACTGAGCTCATTGCCAAACTTCAACATACTAATCTGGTCAAGCTTATAGGGTGTTGCGTAGAAAAGCAAGTAAAAATCTTGTATATGAGTACATGCCTAATAGCAGCTTTGACTTCTTTCTATTTGGTAAGATCTAACACTTATTAAATTCTCTATATTACTTGGATTTTTCTTAATTGCTGCTACTGATTTACTAATAGATTATTGCCATCCCTTTGCATGGATAGTTAGGAATGGCTATTGCTCAAAACTTCCCAGTACCCAATTTAATTTCTAGGAAAGAATAATAGGTTTATTTTATTGATTTACTTAATCTTGATTCTGCATGTGATACAAATCGTTTTCTATTAATCTTAAGGCTTCTCTAACGACTTCGTGTACACCAGCTTCTTATCCTAGAGAGTTTCAACATATTTTTTGGATAATTTGTGTCGGAGATGCAAGGGCAGCTTCTAGATATGTTTCATTATGTGGTAACCAGTTTGAAGAAATATGGTCATATATCTATATTGGTATGTCATACATATTGTTCAACAAATCATTGTACTAAATTCCTTATAGCGATTATAGCTTAGTGGTTGAACATGCCATAACCCCACAATTCTAACAAACTTCCTTTCCTTAGAGTAGGGTTTATGATGATTCATTTATGGGTATTCCTGTGTTATATGGTAAGATGAATCAAAATTTACCATGATAGTCTAACAAAAAATAGAAAAGAAAAATGTTTTTTTATTGTTGGTGTAATCGCTCATTTGGGTCTGCTGCAGCATGGCCATTCGTTAGAAGGAGAGTCGCTGATTTGATCATTCCAAAGAAGCATTGACGACCGCATGTGACATGATATGCTCTTCTATTGACCCCAGATCTCACAATCTCTATTTTACCAATCCATTTTTTGAGGCCATAAGAAAAGACGCAATCGAAGTTGCTAAAGAGCAGGTGCAGCTTTACAATTACAGTACGAACTACAATGGTATAAGGTTCGAATCTCTTATCGACTCAAAATTGAATAATTATATTGGTCAGAATACAAAATATTTTGATATCAAATATTATTATTTACAGTAATATTTATCTAGCATGATTAACATATTGTAATTCTGTTGGAAGTTGAAAGATATGTATGTCCATCAAACATCACAAAGAAGAACTCATCTCAAGAAACACCTTAGATGGTATTTACAAGAACACACAAAGAGTTGGTGACTAACGCTGAAAAATGGATGAAAGCTACTACCCGGTCATACACAATAACCGCTGCTCTGATCACCACCATTGTGTTTTTCAGCGGCTATTACAGTGCTGGATCGGAGGAAACAATCAGGACATTGGGGGTACCATTTGTTACCAACAGCCCGTGTTCACAGTGTTTGCAACATCAGATACAATATCCTTATTCATAGTCCTTACATCATTGTTAGTGTTCTTGTCATTCCTTACAGAGCATTTTGCCGAAGAAAACTTTCTCTATAAGCTACCTAGAAAGTTGTTAACTGGTTAGGCTACTTTGTTCCTCTCGACGACAACCATGAACATAACGTTTGGTGCAACATTTTTTGGTGTGTTTGGAAAAAAGAACTCTTCCACTCTTCTTCCCATGGCTGCATTGACATACCCACCAATTACGTCTTTTGTGATCTTGCAATTTCCTCTTGTGGCAGACTTGATAAGTATCATCTACGGTCATAGTATTTTTGGTAGGAAAGTAGTAGGAGTTACAGTAGACATTTCTATATGTAATGTTCATTCTCAAGGCTACATAATTAGACAAGAGCATATTGGATTACGGCTTTGTGATCATTGATGTCATAGCTCAAGGACATCTATATCTACATAAGTATTCAAGATTGAGGGTAATCCATAGAGATCTGAAACCAAGTAACATTTTGCTAGATGACTATTTGAAGCCAAAAATATCAGATTTTTGCATGGCTAGGTTATTCGGGATCAACGAGTCATGAGCAAATAAAAGTAGAGTTGTTGGAACATGGTCAGTCCAAAACTTGTCGTGTATGTGTCAGCATGAGTTCCTATATACTATCTCACATATATATGCTAACTCTTGATCTTATATTCAGTGGTTATATGCCGCCAAAGTATATGATAGAAGGCACCATTTCAACCAAGATATATGTATTTAGTTTTGGTGTGATTGCAGGTAAAAGATATTCATCAGGCAAAGAACTACTCAAAAAAATCTATCATACTTGCTGTTAATAAGTGCGAGTCTCCACGGAAAGGAGTAATGCAAGCCCCAGCACCAGATGCAGATCCCGGTGAAATAGATCAGAATGGCATTCTGATGATGAATCTTGCTATGATGAAGAATTGGAGATGTCCTAAATGCAGCTTTTATGTTGAGAAATCGGAGAGTTGTAATCATATTTCTTGCAGATTAGTTACGTTGCTTTGGTTTTTGGTTAATAGTCCGGTTATCGTGTATCTTACTTATATCAACATGTTAATGAATTATGTTGCAGGTGTGAATATGAGTTTTGTTATACGTGTGGAATGGAGTATCATGAAGGTCCATGTCAACCTGCTAGAATGATTCCACCTGCTAGAATATGAATTTCTTGCAAGGTAGGTACAGTATACATCCAACTTGTAAGTAGTATGCATCTACATATTTAACTGAATTAGGCGGCAACCGGGTTATAGTAACTCATAAAGAGTAAGTCCATCTGTTTGGTGTCAATTTGACTCCACTTCTCTCTTTACAATGGCACGTTGATCTTATATACAAACTCAAATATGTAAAAGTTAAAATCCACTAAATCACACTACTTAAAGAAGAGTAGATTATTATTTGGGTGATACAATTTATGTGTTTAGTGCATGCATTTGTTGGACTTATCAAGGCATCTGTTTGCATATTTAATGCATCCATTTGCATGTTTAGAGCATGCATTTGTTGGACATATTAATGCATCCATTTGTATTGTAAGAGTTTCAATAAATATGTTTTTTTTATCATTTTAAAATCTTATGTGTGAATATTAATATCGGTGTTTGTTGTTTGCAGTCTGGTTCTCATGCTTATGCAAGAGAGTCCTTAGAAAGCATCCTGATAAGAACTCGAAAAGACAGTCCAAGAGCGGGTGATAAGGACCAAGACAGGGAAAAAAGCAGAGACGAGGACTTTAATAGAACTCTAAATTCAGATCGTGATAGACATATGGTTCGTTACACGAAACAAAGTCTGAGTAGGAAAAGGGGTAGGGATGCAGATAGCGATATCGATGATGATATCTATCACAGGTCTCATTCTCACTTGAGAGCGAGATATCAAAATAGGTTAAAGTTACAGTCTCAATCACCCTCCAAAAGGTAAGGTGTATGCAATCCCTTATTTATTTTGTTTATTGAAACCTGCAGTACGCACATATATACAATTATAAATTTTACCTACTCTTTGATCTTATTTGCAGGAAAAGAGTGAGTAGTTGTGATATTGCTCCTCATGCTTCTGCAATCTTTTCTAGTGGTGGTGCTGTTACCGTACCATTAGGTTAGAGTCAACACGCTTACTTGTTTAGCGTTGGACAGCAAGATATTCATTTAAACCCATAGTTAATAAAGTGCACCAGTTCTTATCGAATAAGTGCATTAGTTACTTATCGAGGTATAATTCTATTGATTACTGTATATAATTCTATTGGTTCAACCCTTTTAATAAATAAGTATTCTATATCAGAAGCCCAACATATTCAAAATTTCTTGTGTACATATTTGTAAATATATAGCTTGTATAGATTCGACCTCCCAGTCCCAACCACTACAATTTCATTACATATTAAGTTATTTGATCCTACAATTGGTATCTACAAGTTAAGTTATTCATATTTATTGTCTAAAGGCGTAGAGACTAATCAAGAAAAGCGAGAACCTGACTTGAAATTTGTTTTGGATAGGATCTTTGAAGGTGTTTGCTGACAATTTAAAGTCAGAGTTGAACAAGTGTATCTGAGATGATGAGTGAGGTGTGGTGCTTTCAGCGGTGTGGACCACATTCTATTAGTAAATCCGTGTTTTCTCCCTTTTTTCTGAATTTTGCGTACATGCTGGGGTTACATATTAATATATTTCTTTTGTATCTTTCAGATGGCCAAAAGGACACGCTTATGCTGCAGCCTGTTATTTATTCACAAGAGTTTTGTGCAAAGTCACCAAGCACAGCTACGTCAATTTCCATTTGCATGGAATGGTGTACCGTCCGGCTACGAACATTTTGGTGAGAGTTGTTAAGTATATGGTTTCTCTATATTTTTCTATTTGTTTAGTTTTCGCGCCAATGTTGATTTTTAGCGTGCAGTGGAAGCAATTAAAGAAGTATTTGGCCAGAAAATAATAGCACTTGAAGACGAAAGCAGATTATTGCAGCTAGAAAGAGATGGCATAATACATAAAATTGCACGTCTTGAAGCTTACAATAACCCATCAATAAAAGACCAAACCATGAACGCAGAGAGGCCTGAAGATACTGAGGCAGGTGACTGTGATCTACATTATCATGCTGTCATAAACCATTTTTTAACCAACTAATAGATTGTTTTATCAAACTTAAATAAAGATTGCAGATTTGGAGAGAAAGCACGAACACGAGATTGAAGTTTTAAAGCAAAAAAATCATGATTTCATGAAAAAACTGCAAGATCAGATAATGATATCAAGTCCCAAAGGTAATATGTGAACAGCTATCAATTTTACAGATTTATGTAATTCAGACTGTTAATAACGTTTTATTGTTTCATTTAAGGTTCAGCTACAGCAGAAGGTGAAACAGGAGGAGGAGCAGTTTCGGCAATGGAAGGAAAATCATGAGAAGCAAATGATGCAGGTAATACTAAAATTTACTTTTTATAGTATCAAATGATTTGAGTCAGATGTATGCAAACTAATTATTTGTTTCTTTATTAGGTAAAAAAAGATAGCAGGAAGAATGAATTTGAATTGAACAAATTGAATGCTCTAAGTTTCCGGCTTAGTTCAACACTTGTGGGCTTATATAAGTTTATTATGATATGATAAACTTATATAAGCTCATAAGTTTCAAATTAAGCCAAAAATTTGGGGCTTATGAAATATAAGCCGATATCAAATAAGCTCATAAGACCACATATAAGCTTAATAAACAAACACGCAATAAGGTAGCAACATGTATTAGATGTTATAAATGCACATGTAAAATCCGTGAGGCTGGATGAGTTTTGCATGATGGGATGGGATGGTGATATTTACTCGGCAGCTATAAGATCAGTGATAGTTAGTCTAAGCTATATCCATAAGCATGTTTAGGAGCTTCTAAAATGTTGTTTCTTTGTATTAGAATCTTATCTACTACACTTAATGTGATAAAAATTAGAGGGTGTTTGAATTAAGGTGCCGAAATTGATGTGCTGTGGATGTTATATTGTTATGAACTTTAGCAGTTGGTTTGATGGTATGGGTTATAATTTGCAATAATAACTTAAATTTGGGGCTTAGAAATTGATTCTCATTTCCATTTGAGTTTGGTCTAAAACTCATGCCTATATTATATGAAATCAAATCGAAATGTGTACTGAATTCCATTTTCTGCTAGGGTGTTCAATACCAGGTTCATAATGCGGGTTGTGGGGTTCCTATGGATCAACCAAAGGCACATCGAAGCACATCGAAATACGGTTTGATTCTAAAGTTTGCGTAGTTTGCATAGAAGCACATCGAAACTCTTTTTCATTATGCCTGTTTTTTATTTTTGGGGTAATGTTTAAAAAAAGTACTAAACTTGCCACCCTTTCTTCTTCAGGGTAGCGAACAAATTTTTTTATTTCTGAGGGTAATATACTTTCAAATTAATCCTCTTTAGGGTATTTTCATGAACAGTTGGACATTTTTGCCCCTATTACGAGAGGAAATGGCAAGTATGATACTTTTTTTAAATAATAAATAATGTACTTAGCATGGAAAACGTGTTTTGGCTAAGAAAACGGAATAAGAATTAACAAGGGTAACGTATTTGTGATAGGGAAACGAATGTATTTTGGTCAGAATTTGATCGGCTACGATCAAACTCAATAGGTTTATGGGATAAGATGCCGGAATTGATCGCTTGATACTGCAGTTGATACACTCTTACAGGAATCAAGGAGATTCAAATAAGAATTGAGCTCAAGAATTAGTTAATGGGATTTGTTATGGCTTACTGACTTGTAGAAGTTTCTTACAAGAGAGAATTACAAAATCAAAACCGCTTACAAATGTGAAATGAATTGTGTCATATACAAATGAAATGATGAAATGGTCATGGCTTTTCCCGCTTAAATGGTAAGGGTTAAAAGTGCTTATTTGAACCCCACACGAGCCATGCAGCAGATATCTTATTTAAACTCATGTCCTTTGCAAATGGAAAGTATTTGGTGGAACTAAATTATCTTAATAAGTAAATAGTGTAAACTTAAAACAAAACATTTTATCATAGATTTAACACAATTATAAATCATTAAATAATTTATCTTAATACATATCCAAAATTTAACATAATTAAAAACTAGGGCAAATTATAAAAAAAGTATCATACTTGCCATCATTTGCTCTTGTGGGTAAGAGGGCAAAATGTCCAACTGTTCATGAAAATACCCTAAAGAAGATGAATTTAAAAGTATATTACCCTCAGAAATAAAAAATTTTGTTCGCTACCCTGAAGAAGAAAGGGTGGCAAGTTTAGTACTTTTTTTAGCTATTTGCCCTTTATTTTTAAGATCATTTGGCCTGTTTGATAACACTAATTGTGCAATTCTGTATATCAGATCAAATAATCAATTACAGAACACGCACTTACAAACATCCTTATTAGTCTTCAATCATGTTTCTTCATTTGTACATTATACTAACAATTTCTTACATTAAACAATATAATCCTGGGGCATGTTTGGCTATGGACACAGTTACACGAAGCACCTGTGGAGCGCAACATCGTACATGGTACACATACAGTTGTCCAAGCAAGTTTGGGATTTTTACAGGTTTACTCCTTGGATTATACATTCTATCTTACGCTTCTGGGATTGGGACAGTGCCTTGGATCGTGAATTCAGAGATATACCCATTACGATACCGAGGCACTTGTGGGGGGATGGTTGTTGTTTCAAACTGGGTATCAAATCTAATTATAAGTGAACCATTCCTCACACTTACTGAGGTGTTAGGATCTGCTAGAACGTTTCTTCTCTTTGCGGGGTTCTCAACATTAGCACTTGTTGCCATATTTTTTCTTGTTCCAGAAACAAAAGGGTTGCAGTTCGAGGAGGTTGAGAAAATGCTAGAAAAAGGATATCGACTGACGTTATGTTGCAGGCAAGACAAGGATACTGGGCCTTCATCTTAGGTTTATGTTTTAGTTTCCTTAAGAACTCAGATGTGTTTAAGCTCAAATCAAGCTCATCTTTAGTTTTCTTTTGTTTAATTTCAATATTAGTCTTGCATTGACAAAACATTGTATGATTCAACTTTTTCTACAACAAATGTCTGTATTCCATTTCTTGTGGTTGCTGTCATCTGTTTTTGTTTCTCAAGAGATTTTTTTCTTGTAAGAAATAGTAGTAGTTCGGAATGTTTTTAAAAGACCAAACTTAGAGCGGCCGCAATGGATTAACTTTTAAAAGCTTTTTGTATATGACATGTTTGTTGCCGGCACGAAGGAGTTCAAAGCTCAAAAGTACATAGTTTCTTACCTGAAAGGATATTCAGGAAGCTCAGGTTCATGAGGAACCATGCTACTCTTAAGTTTCTTTGCACCATGATAACCTAGCGCATCTTCCAGCAGGTCCCACTCGTCATCATATATTAGGCCTTGATGAGGGTTATGACGCGGGATATGATGAGGAGGCAAATCATGAAACCACCCATTCTATCTCTTGAAGGACTATGTCGTTCAAGCATATTATCGGGTCCCATTTCTCGGAACCTACCCATCAGTCTATTATCATCAAAACGAGGGGATCTCGATCTTCTCATGCCGTTCGTCTCATGGTAGTTATCATGTCTAAAGTTATCAAACAAACCTTGGCGACCATATGGTCTGCCAATGGTATATATATGTTCACTTTCTTAAGTTTTTTATTTCACATGTTTAATCTGTTAGAGATAAAAGATAGTCTGTAATACAATTGTCTATGGCTTAGTGTGCAATATACATACGAAGGCAAATAAATAATGATGGTAACGTGTTACCGGCTTTAATTAATTCCACTGAAAAAAACATGTTTCATACATTTAACTTGCAAAACTTACACCTCTTTTCGATAGAAACTTTTATATCCATTACAAAAAGATAGATGGTAACATAAGAGTGTTATATGCACATGTAGTTTCAAAAACTCTTAAATATACACAGATGAACAACTATTTATATTAATGTAGTTAAAATAACAATTTATCAGCACAACCTTAAGGTTATTATGAGAATTGATGTTGTGTTTCTACCTCAGATGATAACGATATGATATTTGTAAGGGTGGCAAGATCCACGGGTCAACTTTGCATATAAGTATATAACATATCAAAACGGGTATTTTTTGTTTGGGTTAAAACGTTTTATTTGGATCAACTCACAGAAAAAAAAATGATAATAACCTTTTATCAACTATAGATATTTAATCGACACCTTTACAAAAGCAAATTAATAAAATTGAAAAAAAAATTATATAACACCTATTGTAAATTTACTTATTCATATTCTTATATGCCAAACTTTAAAAGAAGGAATAAAAAGTTAATACCAATAACAAATGGTATATTCTTTTGTTATCAAACAAACAAAAACGTATATGTATCTCTAACTACTAAAAATACATTAAAAGAATACTCACAAGTCATGCCGCCCATCGATTTGGACAAAAAGCGTAAGACAAGGGAAAACGGATAAAAATGAACGAAACGGATAAAAATGGACAAGAACGTAAAAAACGGGTGAAAACTATTATTAACGGTGCAAAAATAGACCAAAACGTATGAAAAGTTACAGAAAACGGATGAAAACGGACAAAAACGTATGAAAACGGACGAAAATAGGTATGTGTGGACAAAAACGTAAAAAATTGTATGAAAATGGACAAAAATGTAAGAAAGCATGTGAAACCGGACAAAAACGTGGGACTAAGAGTGAAGCAAAAGACCCAAGTTCGATCCCAGACCCTTTTTAATTTATTTTAAAAAATAAAGACTAACGGTGTAAAAATTATTAACGGAGGACTAACAGCGAGAAAACACTTAACGGACTGAACTAACGCCCATCCAAAATAGGGACTAAATGAGTGCAATGTTTTAAAAATAGTTATGTGTGGTGTAATAAAAACAACTTAAGGACTAAAGTTGTTATTTGGGGTATACCACAGGGACCAAACGTGTAATTTTTCATATATATATATATATATATATATATATATATATATATATATATATATATATATATATATATATATATATATATATATATATATATATATATATATATATATATATATATATATATATATATTATGGTAACATCAATTATAGTTGTAAATTGTTTAATTTAACTTTCAATTACTTTTTAGTATATATTTGTTCTACTAAAACCTAAAAATAAAAACCATAAGTCATACCACATCTGACGGTTTTGACTAGTATATATATATATATATATATATATATATATATATATATATATATATATATATATATATATATATATATATATATATATATATATATATATATATAGAGTAGGGATCCAAATGGTAAGTAAATTAAAATAAGAAGTGGTGAGAATTGACCAAAACCACGCATTTGGGATGCAACGACTTGCATTAGATGCATTTCTATTCATATAGATGCAACATCTCGAGTTTCGAAAGTTAATTTGATATATAGATGGTGCAAATTGATTTTCAAGATTTCGACGCGTGTAGAGAACAAAAACAAGAGAAATCATGAAATGCATCTAATATAATATATGCATCCGATTAAAGTTTTAGAAAACACACTATGGTGCGTTATAATGCATCTAAGATTATAGGGATGCATCTAATTTAGGTCGGCGTATCTCGGATTTGCGGTTATAGTTCTTCTTATTCCTTCTTATTTTAAGTAATCTTCTTATTTGATCCTAACTCTATATATATATATATCCTTAAGTAATTATGAAACTGAACAAATACGTCACTGAATGATGTCTTTTGCATGCATCATTTAACATGTCATATAAGAAAATGCAACCATGAACAGAAACTGGATATTTCGCAACACTTAACTGGACAGCAAGCTAGTGCAATTAGAAATTAAAAATTCATATTATGCAGGTCAATTTTTATAGCAATAATTCCACATCAATAATTCTACACCACATGTACGTACATATGGTGTCATTTCATGATAAGGCTTTATTCATGTCAGTCTTGGTCTTCTTTGTGGGCTCTATAAAAACTTTAGCCCTTTGCTTAGAAATTTGGTTATATACACATAAAGCTTATGAGAACTGATTTATTGACTTAGGTGGTGTTTGTTTTTTAAGAGCTCGAATCTGAATAACCGATCGCACATCCAATCTGAATCTGGCGCTGTAAATGTCTGAATCGACCGATCTGAACGGGGAAAAAACTCATGTTTGAACCAACATACTTGCTTGCTCGCAACTAATTTTTTTGGGTCTTTTTGTGTCGCCAGAAGAGGCAACAAGATCCATTCAGATACCCTCTCGCTTCACTCATTAAGATCTTACCACCTCTGAATGCTTCCCTCAACGTGAAAACAAACGGTCCTGAATCGACCAAAATGTCTGACCGCGTCTGAACGGTTCAGATTAAGAGGCTGTTAAGAGCCTCTTAACGAAAAACAAACACCACCTTACTTTATTTTTCTTTTAGCAAAGACTTACTTTATTTGAAATTGCATACTTGGTTCTAATAAGTCACCTTTTGAAAAGAAAAAAAAACAGAAGGGGCACCCTTTATATCATCATGTCTTTATTGTGACTAGTATGGTATCAAGCAGCGGTTCAAGTTTTATGCGATTTGTGTTTAACGATTTTCGATTTTACATTTTTTGCCGAATATTGTTTAACAAGTTCTAGAAATGAAAGATGATAGTTTTTAGAAATTATGTGTTTGTGTTGTGAGATTGAAAAATTAATATGCCATATTATTATATACTAGCAGGGTACCCGCTCGTTGCAGCGGCGGGTACCATGTGATTGAAAATTTTGACGAACAATATTTTGCTATTATATATTTACCGTGACAATAACTTTATAGAAAAAGAGATTTTTGTTGTAACATCTTTAAGCGATGGCATACTATTTCATGTAAAAATATTAGTGCACCCAAGTGATGTTGCAATAATATGTTGTTTGTATCAATAGTTATTCGTCTAGTTTTTTATAAAATAAACGTAAAATAAATTTACTTCCGTGACAGCATATAGCAAAGATAAATGCGTCAAAAATTTGCAAATTTACTGAATTGTTCTTGGGCTTATTAGCAAACTTTAGTTTTTGTGAGTTGGGCCTCAAATACGATTTATAACTTTACTATATAAAAATAGGGTTTCATTCTCCACTTTAAGTCGCCTCCAAAGTCTGAGTCTGCAACAACATCAAATGTTGTATCATCTCTTTTTATTTTTTCTTAATTTTCTCTTTCTTTTGTTGGTGAAAAATGTTCAATATTTCGAACACAAAACATAAATGTGAAAGGCAGTTGCAACAAGAAGATATTATACACATGTGTCAAGGGGCCATATGTTGTTTTCTTTTGTTCTTAGTTCTTTTTATTTGAAGCTCAATGAAGGGTGTTTCTTGATCTTGTGTTATCTGTTGAGAAATCTTTAACAGCCCGTGATCTTCTTTTTATTTCGAGTATATGATAGATCGATGATTGGTATTCTTCGATCTGTAAAGATCTATCACAAATAAAGAAACCCGAGATCTTTCTTTGTTGTTCTTTTGTTTTTCGAATTTAGTAAGTTTTTTAGAGATGTAGTTTTTAATATTGGCAGTTGGTGATTTAATTGACTCTTACAGAACTAATTAAACAAATATGTTTGGTTATTTCTTTATAATTTTTTGCTATTAAAAGAAGTTGTGCCTCTTACAGAACTGCAATGGTTTATGTTCAGTCGGGTAGGTATTTGTACAATGTGCTTAGGTAGTAGTATATTTTGGTGAAGGGGTAAATTAAATTGTGTATTAATTGTATGTGTTAAATAGTGTTTTTTTAGTTTTAGTTGTGCTTTAAATACTTGTAAATGATGCTTCTTTACTTGTATTTGATTAAAAATCTATATTAGGAAATCTTAAAAAATTAATAGGAGGGAAGTGTCTTCCTCTATTATAAGTAGTATAGATGAAAATTCAAAAAGTTATTAATTTTAACTATAAACATATTAAATTCATTATATTAGTTATATTTTATTATTTTAACATGCATCCAATTTAATGTCATAATTTAATATGTAATTAGTGTGTTTTTCAAGTTTTAATTTTAAAAATTACTAATAATAGCAAGTGTGTAAGCTTAAAATCTTTAAAACTTCTAAATATAAAAGTCCTAAAAGCTTTATATATAGTAAAGATAAAGATAAAGATAAACGTGTCTTTATCAAAGTGATGGTCATGATTTTTTTTTTTTTCTTTTTTTAAAGGTAACAAGATATTTATTACGACAACGATGATATCCCAACTCCTCAATCAAGCGGATTAACGGAACCCCACTAGCTCGGGTATTACAAATGAAAAAGAACAGTGCAAAACGCAAGTGATGATTATGATAATCAAAATCAGAGTTTGTATAAAAGTTGATACAAGGAAATGAAGACATGAACTCGGCTAAAATAATATTAGCGAAAATATGAACAATTATCAGTATATCGTTAAACTTTATATTCGATTTGGACAATAGCAACGTTATATGTGTTTTTTGCAAAATGGTTTCGTTTTCTTTATTGCTTGCAAATCTGGATCACTTTTATTTTCGTACGTAGATACTGGTTATTTTGGTGTAGGTGGACCCATTAAGGTTCTTTTTAGCTTCTAATTTCTAAAACTTTCAAATATAACCTCTAACTTATTCAAGAGTCTATGTATAATTTTTCTACTTTGTATAGCATATCTATTTTCTAAAATTTTCAATTATAAAAGCCGAGGACAAGATTGAAGAGTTAGCGGAAGAGTATATGGAGCACTTGAAACATGGCATGAAAGCTCAACGGAAGAAAACGTATATCATTTTGTCTATGGTGTAAGGCTAATGCCTTCTCTACGCCGTAAAAGCTATTGTCTATTTGGTAGTTTTCTTGTTTGTATACGCCTTATAAGGAATACCTCCTTTACCCCGTATATGCTACTATCTAATTTTTGTTATTTTCGTGGCTTGTCTACGCCGTATAAGGTAGACATCCTTGACGGCGTATACATGTCATTGTAGTTTCCTTATTTTAGTTTAAGACGGTTTTAGACATGTTTTTGTTACTTTTTCCCCAAGTTTAGTTTTCATGTATATATAGAGCTAGAGTTTATTGTTTAGGCATTCAATATCAATAATATTATTGACTTTTAGTCAATAAATCTTTTGTAATTTGGTTTAACCCGTGTTAGGCTTTTATTCACACTTCCGTTCTACATCACCCGTATTATTACTATTATTATATTTTTTTTTATAAGAAAACTATTAGCTCACTATTATAGTTTATTCTTATGTGCTACAAAACTTATAATAAACAAATAGGAAATCCATGGATGAATAAATACTAAACAAACCAAGGAGATAAATGCGATACTACTCAACAAGATGAACAATATTTGTGGGTAACATTTCTTGCTTATAGCTAATTACGTGAATGTATATTAGCTAGAGCCGGTGACTTTCGCTCTATACACAAAAACTAAAGTCATCGTTTTTTCTTTTAGTTTTGCGATTCTTGAAATTTTCAGAATTTCTATTATTTACGTCTTGAACTTATCAGATGTCGCAAACTAGCAAAATTATCAAAAGTTAAACGTCTTGTGCAAATAAGTTATAACGTTCAACTCCCAACTACCACGTAAGTTGGTGTTGGCTATATATAGGGGTGTGAATAGGGTCAGATTAATTTAGTCGGATTCGGGTTCATTCGTGTTAGGTCAATTATGATTGTGTCTGAAAGAATACCCACCGGCACCCCACCCTACAAAACGTACAAAACGTTTGGGTTCGGGTCAATTAAGATAAGCACCAACCCCCGTCCATGAGTCTGGGTTCGGATCAACTGCAAAAGTTATTGATGCATAACAGAAAAAACAATAAAACAAGTACTAGCCAAACGTCGGCTATGGGTACTAGCCAAACATATATGGGTTATAAATAAAAGAATAAAATAAAAAATACAAATTATCCTATTTTGAAGACAAAGGTTTGACATAAATACATAAGATAAATAGGAATTTTTTTAAACGACCCGTAACCATTATCTTTTTACCAAATCAATCGTCGCATAAATTTTTTACGAAAATGAATTTTTGATTTTCATCCGTTACATAGGAAAAAATTGACCTTACACCTGTCTTTCGCAACCTTTTATGTGACGTAATTTTATAAAATAACGACACGAAAGTATTAAAAACGCGACCTAAATTCTTATAAATGCGACCAAACTATTTAAAACGCGACCCTATATATGTTGACACAAAAGTATTATAAACGCAACCCGAAATCATTAAAAACGCGATCCAAAATCATTTAAAAAAACGCGACCCTATCTTTTTTCATAGATGCTACGGACTCATGATCAAGATCTATGTATTTGATCAAGATTAAAAGACTGTGATTATTTTCTAATAAAACAAAAATGATCAAGATCTATGTATTGAATTTGTATTGGATCAAGATCAACGGTTGTAAGTGAAGATGACTATGGACAACGTCACATTAATACACGGATAACTTTGGACTTGTGTCACAACAAAAGTGAAGATGACTTATGGACCACCTGAAATATTAGGCTGGACACGCCGCGGAGCGAGACCATGTCACATCAGCTTTCTCTCTCCAATGACCAGACGCGACCAAATAAAAAAAAAAAAAAAAAAAAAGAAAACAAGAAAGAAAGAAAGAATCGGTCGAAAGTTGGACCGATATTTATTTTCTTGAGTTGTCGACCGATACATGACCCATGCTCCACATCGGTATGACCGATTAAAATATCGGTCAAATGTCATGACCAACCGATCTTTTATATATTCGATTGTGACCAGCCTTAGTCTACTTTGGTAAATGTAGTATTTTTATTTCAATTTGGTAAAATGGTTAACAAGATGGTCCATATTTGTAATTTGGTTTAAGATGTGTATCATTTAAAAGAGAAAACAAATATAAACAAAACACCAGAGTTAGAGGGTTAAAATGAAACTTTGGAGAAGGAAGTCATCTGATTTCGTCAGCCTAGTGACGTCACATAAGTCAAGTAACCCATGTTTATAAATAGAAATAAATTGAACCCATGTTTGCAAACAATGAAGAAAATCAAACCATTTTTGCAAATAACTCAACGTTATATATACCGAAAAAGACTATTTTTCAAATACTATCCAAGACTCCGTGTCGGTTAATGACACCATCTGAGCTAAGCACTGCGGACGTTATATTAGGAATGGTGATGCAACCTAAGCTGAAACGCTAATTGCTAAAGAGTTTGAAAATGCCCAGAAGTGCATCATCATCAGTGGCTTACACAAAGACTGCGATGCAATGGATGAGGAAAGAATAAAGAGTGGGTGCAAAAGATGAGCAGAAGCAGAGTAGTGATCGCCAAAGAGCGTGTGACGAGTTCCAATATATTACTACTAGATTAGGCTAGCAGCGAATAGATGGTTTAAATTTAGTTGAATAGAGATGGTAAACAAACACAGTGGAGGTCGCTCATACAACTGGCAAGAATGAAGGGAACGCATGTCATTAGAAAGCATGAAAACCCAATCAATATCAAGGACGGATTCTGAGCATCTTTATATACAGACCTGACATGAATGAGTGAAATGAAATGCATAACGGTGTTTTCAAAGTGCAGCTCTCACCCGGCTTAGTTAAAATTGCGTTATTGCGTTTTGCAAACACAATAAACAGATAATTTTCTCCATAACACAACCCCAAACACTCTAAATAACAGTATTGGTAACTGTAGTAATATGTTTGAATGCAAGAATTTACGCAAATGTTCCCGAGCAGTTACACCTCTAATCCTGCAAGATCCATGAACTCATAACACCTCCAAAGTTACATTCTAGCATGGAGTTGCAACATCTGTATGCTATGTTGCAATTTGATCTACAAGTCTACAACATATAAGCACAAACAAAGTAACACGGATTGACACCCGAAACGCCACGGTAATGCAACTCAGCAAACTTCACCTGCTCTGCAGGGATTAGTTCAAGAAACAAAAATACACTGTGTCACTGTGATCAATAATATACACAATATTACGACATTTTATCAGAAATAAGTCACTCGCTCACTTTGTTGTATAAAGTGCCTAACATTGACCGCCTTTGATTGTTCATATGAACTCCCCCTTGTGTGTTGCAATGAAGTCTAGTAGTAACACCAGATGTGTATATGACAGAACAGAACAACACATCAACACAAAGTTCACACACCTATTTGGTAATTGTGTAATCTCTCACACTCGCAACTTTAGATAGAAAATCCTAATCATAGATATGTATTTGATATCAGGTTGATTGAATGAAACAATTAATCGAATATTCCTAGATCATCCTTATCAGAAACTTTCTGGGGAGAACAATCACAAGACCCTTTTAACCTGTTAAGAACGACTAAAGCTTCTAAACTTGTGTCAATGATGGTTTCTCTTCATTCATCTTTAACCAAAGTATCAGAAATTTAATATTCGCTGGGAGAGATCATTTAGGTTGTTGACTGCAGTATGAACAAGAATTGTCCTCTCCTGTTTGCATAGCATAAGTTGTTCCCAGAAACTGAAAGCACATGTGTATTTGGTGGTTAAATAACTTGCAGTAAAAGAACTACATGTCATTCAGGATATTAGTCATGTGTACCTAGGCCTTAGAGCAAAGTTTCCAAGAGAATGATAACTGTGTTCCAACTTTAAAACATAGATCTGACAATGAGATTGAAATGCATGTCAAACTCAATGGCAAAAATGAGGAGAGAAAAAAACCCTATTTCATGTGTCAAAATTGAACGATCCGGCATATGTTTAAGTTAATGTTACGTCTATTTATCATTACTCCTAGATGGCTAGATCTGATATCTACAAACCGCAAAGTGCAAACATAAAAAATAGATTTGCATAAATCTCAAGACATTAGTAAAACACCCCTGCCATATGAATCGCCACATAAGTAAAATCTAATCTAATTTATCGACATGTAATAGCAAATAGGTGACCCTGAGGTCAAACCCAGTACACAACACAGTCACCTCACTTGGTCTTATGAGCAGACTCCAGTTCCCTTTTTCATTAGGTGATAAAAGGTCAAGTAGACACCAAGATACTAATGACTTATAATGGCTAAGTTAGCTGTCATATAACAACCTACAGAAACTTAAGCACATCCCTAGCATACAGTGTTCGAGACAAAAAAGTGTCCTGTAAACCCCAAGTCATTATCCACTCTAAGCTTCTTTACTTAATCTAGTCCTAACCGCCTAGCAGTAATGCAATATCTTCCACTCTTGATATGAGACTCGTGATGGTCTCTCAATTCAAACCCCACAAACAAGGCCACTCACTTCCTAGTATGACTGTATGAGTCAACATCCAGCTCCCTTTTTACTGGGTAAAAGTTAAACGGAAAGTCAGAAACCAGCCTAGCCTAAATGCAAGCAAAATGAACTTCCCCTCCGCCATAAATATCAACCCATGACTCAATCATACGACTCAAAGCTTGTCTTCCGTTACATCCATGAACTTATGATGGCTAACTAAGCGATTATAAAACAAGACACAGAAACATAAAATGCACTATATGATAATCACTAGCATACACTGCTTGAGATAAACAAGCGTCGTGAACCAAGTATTATCATATACCAAGCCACTAAGCACACTAAGGTTCATTACTTGAATTAGCCCTAAACTTGTAGCAGCAACGCAACAAGGCAATATAAAACAAGAAGCCAATGAACGCAAAAAACAATAGCTACAAAGAGCTGCCTTTTATGATTGATATTGTGAAATGAATATCGTTGTTGTACAAAACATTACATCGTCATACAAACAACTCGGTGCAAAGCACAAATTCTACACAACATATCACAAAACTTATGTTAATTTTTTCAACGGAAACAACAAAAAGAGGGCGAGAACATACTAACTTCATTATTCTTCTCTAGGAAGCAACATCTTGCAACTAAAACCGTCACTCAAAAGCTGGTTAACCGCATCCCTAAATTTAATATAATCATCAACGGTATTATAAACCTGATGAGATATCCTAGCATACCCTGTTACAAAACCACCACTCTCATCCCTCTGTCCAGCTTCCTCGTCTCTCAACGGCTGATAATGTATTGGAACTTCCACACCAAAACGATCTCTAAAACAATTCCTCAACCTCAACGCATCATCATCGCTCAAAATGCCCAAACTCGACGGCAACCCAACCATCGCCATACTCGGACACATCTCCGGCGGGGCACCCAAACTCGTCCCCCAGCTCTTCGCCAACATCTCCCCCATTTCCACAACCGCGTCATGATTCCTCCTCATAATCCCCTCAATCCCGCCTTCAAACCTATTAACAAACTCGAAAACATCCGGCACAACCAACTGCGCGCTATAATCCCTGGTCCCGATCCACGCACTCTCAATCGCTAACCCGTTCCCATACTCATGCGACACAACCGGATGATGCAAATCCTCCGCCACATCCTTCCTACTATACAAAACCGCCACACTCGGCGGACAAAAAAACCACTTATGCAAATTACTCACATAGAAATCCGCCCCAATCTCCTTCACATCCACACTCACACTCCCTATCGCATGAGCCGCGTCAACAAACACCCTATCCACACCTTCCTCCCTACACACCTTAACCAGCTCCTTAACCGGCATTACCACACTAGGCATACTCGTTATATGATCTATTATCGCTAACCTAACCTTCCTCCCTCCCACCTTCCCCTTAACCAACCCTAACCTAAACGCATTCACAATCTCATCCTTCTCCCTAACAGGAAACGGCAAATCAACAACCACAACCTCCCCACCCGCACGCCTCACGTACGCATCAATACTCTTCTTAACCGCCTGAAACGCGCAACTAAACATAACAACAACGTCATTCCTAACATACCTACCCTCACTAAACCCCCTGCCTACATTTTGCAAGACTATCGCGGACGCCGTGGTCGCGTTATCGACTAACGCGACCTCGGAAACATCGTCCGCGTTGATTAAGGACCTAATAAGCTTCCTAGAGGTGAGAATTTGTTTAGGCAAGGTGTTGAAGAAGAATTGGTCAGGTTGTGATAAGAATTTGAGATGGAATTGGCGTTGGGAGGCTGTGATGGTGTTCGGGACGCTCCCGAAGCTGCCGTTGTTGATTCGGGCTGTTTCGGGGGCGTGGTGGGCGAATTCTGTTAGGATTTGGGTTGGGGTTATGAGGGTTTGGGTTAGTTTTGGTTTTTTTATATGGTGATTGGTATTATTATCATTATCATCATGGGGTCTGATTTCACCCATTGAAAGGGATTGGTTTTAGTGTGTGTGTGTGTGTGTTTTGAGTGTGTGTTAATGGAGTTAGGGTTTGTTGGTCATTTTTGGATGATCCAATTTGCCGAGTCACAGATACTGGATCAGTGATGCACTAGTGGTGTGTTGACAATTTGGTCCCTCTAGTTATACACTAGTGCTGAATTAGGGGTGTTTGTAGGGCTGCTCAAACGGACCGGACGGACCGGACCGACCGACAAAACCGACCGGACCGGACCGAAACCGACCGGACCGATGGACCGGCGGTCCGGTCTCGGTCTAGGGTTTTTGCCGGATTCGGTCTCGGTCCGGTCCGGTCCGGTCCGGTCCGGACCCAAAACCCGAGACCGGACCGGACCGGACCGGACCGACCTCATTCGGTCTCGGTCTCGGTCTAGCATTTTTGCCGGATTCGGTCTCGGTCCGGTCCGGTTTTCGTCGGTCGGTCCGGTTTCGACGATGAGCACCCCTAGGTGTTTGTACCCATTGGCTGAACTTGACCATTTATTTTTTTTGGGGGCGGTCAATTTATTTTGGGGAGGACAAATCGGAGATTTATTTGTAACATCAACTAAATTACTCTTAAAACCTATATTTACTAGGTGCCAGAAAAAATTTTTTTTGGTGGGGGAGGGACCTCCCTGCCCTCAAAGAGGCCCTCACTGCTTTGTCTGGCGGTCCCCATCTTGACCTGAACATGCAACCATTTGGTTGAAGAGCTTTTTATCAATAAGAGGTACCATTGAGACACAAACCCTTTATTATATCGGGTATGTTGTGTTGTCGAGTATCACTTGAGAAAGATTGAAAGGCATGAAAATAAACTAAAAAAAAAAAATTATTTGGTTGATTTTGAAATAAAATATTTTTCTTTTTAAATTTAACTGCAAATGTTTACCTCATATTTCTTTACTTTTTAATAATAAAAAACTTGAGAACTGAGCAGAAAGAAAATTACTCTACTCGTCTCAAAATTATTGTTTCCATTTGACTTTTTTGTCTTTCTCTTACAACTTTTTTTTCTCTTTTATTTAAAACTCGAGAACGTAGCGTAAGGTTATATAAGGGGCTCATGTCTTATGTGGTTACGACTTTTATATTTCATAAGCTTATTTTTGTGGCTTGTTTTGAAACTGTTTGGCTTATATAAGTTTATCATGATAAGATAAGATGAAAAGTTTAAAAACAAGAAAAAAAAACTTATGAAATGGCGACGTTAAGTCACCCAAACACCGAGCAAAGTGAAGTTGAGTGTTTTTGCGGGCACTAAATGAGATACAAGTGTTTCGTTACCGCGTTTGCAAAACGGAATTTGAAAAAACAAAAAAGTGGCAATATATCTCTATTTTTATTTGGAGGAAAGGCATTGTGAGGATGATCTCGTCCGAACTAATGAGTAAACGCTACGAATGATAAGGCAAATAAAATGCTCCGAAACACACTAAAACCTTCGTGCCGATTTGGTGGAATATCTTTCTCGTGTGAAAGAATAAATTATTATTTTATGTGTTATGTTTTTATTATTATTAATCTATTTTTTTAATTTTAATGAAAATTTAAATTTAATATTTATTATATTTGTTAAGAAAAATGAGTTTGGTGATGACCAATATAACTAAAAGATAAAAGTAAAGTTAAGATAGTATGATGCTTTAAAAAGCTGATATGGAAGTTTAAAAAACATTACACGAGGGCTGAGCATGGACGACCCAAAATCGAATCGGGTCGACAAAACAGACCGAACCGACAAAAACCGAGACGAGCCGACAACCCTTCAGTTCGGTCTCGGTTTCATGTTTTTCTTATTTTCGGTTTTGGTACGAACCAAAACACAGCTAAACGGGCTAGAATGCGCACGGGGCTTAAACGGGCACGGGCTAAATGAGCACAGGCCAAACGAGCACATGTTATACAAATCGCTTAATAAAATACTTAAAACGACGAAATAAATTCCTTAAACGTAATATTTTATTTATATTAAAAAACTTAATTATATTATATTAAAAAAAATTCTTTAAAACGATCGTAATGTTCTATTTGTGCCAATTTCAAAAACGAAATGACTAAATGTGCCTAAATCTTTTAAAAATTTGCCCATTCAACATATCTTTTTATTTTTAGACACATTTTACCACCTCTAACATTTATAAATCTAATCCACTAACCTCTACAAATCAAACTATATATTTTTTTTTCAAAACTACAACTATTTATCTCATAGAGAGGTATTTGGTTTTCATTACTACTTAAGCCAAACTTATATTCTCACACAAGATAAACTAGTTATAATACATGTGCACGCTCAGGGTTTTGACAAAATAAATTATTTTGTCTCAATGCTAAATATTATGTCTTTAAAGGTAATTACATATAATTATATATTTATGCACGAGTTTTTCATTATACATTATATCCATTAGAATTTTGTATAATCAAATTTTGTAAAAAAAAATTTGTTAGATAACTCAAGATTCAAGTATATTTAGCTGATATAGATGTTGATGTTCCTATTTAAATTTCACTATTGATATTATGGTGTACACAAGATGCGAGTTTAGTTGCACATAATAAACGTTGATGAAGTTAAAATATACTCATTAAAGTTTTTTAAAAATGTTTTTCTACATATCCTTATATAAATAAATAAAAGTTACATGAGTAGTTGTTATAAGCAAAATCACGTTTTTTTTTCATATTACAGTAGCTAGTACTTACTATTTGATAATTATATTCTCGTTTTCAATAATTTAGCCGTATTTAATATTCAAATTTGTGTCCACATTTGTCATACTTTTAATATAAAATAAATGAGTCTTTAGTAAATATATATATTAAAAAAAATGACATTTATAATCTTATATATATTTATATGTTGGAGTTTTAAAACAAACATATATTGTATTTTTAAGTTATAAAGTATAAGGGGTGTAAAATATAAGGGAATATTTGTTTAATTTCCAAAGTTATTAAAAAACATGAAAACTTATAATATTACACTTAACTCTATATAATTTTTAAAAATTTAACCACAAAAGTTTTATTAATTACCCCTTTTTTTTTAAAGTTTTTGTTTTCACAAATTTGACACTTATATTTTTATGTGTTTTTCTTCTCAACCAAATTTCTACACCAAATAAAGTAAAGTTTGACCAAAATCAATTTAATTTTACTTTTTATTAATCAATTATGTCATCCAATTTCGCTTACGTTGCAGAATCAACCTCTCTTATTGGTTCAATTTTTTTTAATGAGAATGGTTTTGAAAAATAGTCGAAATGATAGTCTTTTATTATATAAATAAAAAAGATTCTATTGTACGGTCACACCAAAAACCATTCACTCTGCGCGTGTGTACAAACGCACTCCTCCCCTAACCCCGTCATCAATTAACCAACCCCCACATACATAAATCGCATCACCAAACAGGTCATTTACATCTTATAAACACTTTAGGGTTTATAAACCCCCTTCCTTTTTTTTTTTTTTTTTATAACAAATCATCTCATTTATATATATTTATAACAACTTATATTTTTATGTAACAGAATTGACAGTGTAGATTGATTGATTGCATAATTTGGGGAGGAGTTATAAAATGGCTGATTTGGATCAGTTACTAACTAAGAAAGTAGCGGATAGGTATTTGAAGCGTGAAGTGCTTGGTGAAGGGACGTATGGTGTCGTTTTTAAAGCGATTGATACCAAGGTATATATTTTATTCGTCTTTACCCGCCGTATACTTGTGTAATTTATGTGAATTGTATTTACGCGCGCCTTATACTAGTGTAATTTATGTGAATCGTGTTTACGCGCAGTATATGTGTGTAATTTATGTGAATTGTGTTTACGCGCGGCGTATACTAGTGTAATTTGCGTGAATTGTGTTTTGTGGCTGTGTAATGTGAGGTTTAGGGCTTGTAAATGCCGGCATTTTGTTGCTAAGTTCTGTTTGCGTGTAAACATGATGATACGGATTAGGTTTAAGACGTATACTGTCATATTTAAGGCCATTGATAATAAGGTATATTTTATTCGTCTTTACGCGTCATATACTCCGTACTTGTTTTAATTTATATAATAGTGTTTACGCGCCTTATACTAGTGTAATTTATTTGAATCGTGTTTACGCGCAGTATATGTGTGTAATTTATGTGAATTGTGTTTAAGCGCGCCGTATACTTGTGTAATTTGTGTGAATTGTGTTTTTTGGCTGTGTAATGTGAGGTTTAGGGCTTGTGAATGGCGGCATTTTGTTTCTAAGTTCTGTTTGCGCGTAATTGCGTAAACATGATGATACGGATTAGGTTTAAGAAGTTGATACGTATTCGTGTTTACTCGCCGTATATTATATATTTGTCTTTACTCGCCGTTTACTTGTGTAATTTGTGTCGTGTTTACGCGCGCCTTATACTAGTGTTAATTTATGTGAATTGTGTTTAGGTTCGTGGTATAGTAGTGTAATTTATGTGAATTTTGTTTGTGGCTGTGTAATGTGAGGTTTTAGCGTTTGTGAATGCCTACATTTTGTTTCTATTCACGCGTAAAGGATTAAGTTCTAAGTTCTATTATCGCGTAAACATGATGACAGGGATTAGGTTTAAGGCGAAATTTATGTGAATTGTGTTTGTGGCTGTGTGATGTGAGGTTTAGCGTTTGTGAATGGCGGCATTTTGTTTCTAAGTTCTGATTGCGCGTAAATATTATGATACAGATCAGGTTTAAGACGTTGATACGTATTTGTGTTTACGCGCCGTATACTTGTTTTAATTTATATATTCCTGTTTATGCCCCGTATACTTGTGTTAATTTATGTAATCGTGGTGTTTACGCGCGCGGTATACTAGTGTAATCTATGTGAATTTTGTTTGTGGCTGTGTAATGTGAGGTTCACGGTCTGTGAATGCCTACATTTTGTTTCTATTCGCGCGTAACGGATTAAGTTCTAAGTTCAATTATCGCGTAAACATGATATAGGGATTACGTTTAAGGTGAAATTTATGTGAATTGTGTTTGTGGCTGTGTGATGTGAGGTTTAGGGTTTGTGAATGCCGGCATTTTGTTTCTAAGTTTTGTTTTCGCATAAACGTGATGATACGGATTAGGTTTAAGACGTTGATACGTATTTGTGTTTACGCGCCGTATACTTGTGTTATTTTTGGCCGTTTAATGTGAGGTTTAGGGTTTGTGAATGTCAACATTTTGTTGCTAAGCTCTATTTGCGTGTAAATATGATGATACGATTTAGGTTTAAGATGTATGGTGTCGTATTTAAAGCTATTGATACTAAGGTATATTATATCCCTGTGAGCCTTATATTGACTGTTTGTGGCTATGATAGTGTTTTTGTTTTGTTGATGTTTTGTCTCGAGTTCTCTTTGTGCGTATACGTGTTGAATATTGTTGTGATAGTAGGTATGTTCATGTTTACGCAGTGTAATAATCTATGTGAACTGTCTTTAGGGGGTGTATTGGAAACATATTACATGTTAAACAAGACTGTTCTTTATCATTTACAAAAACACGGATAATTAAATGGTTAGCGTAGTTACGTCCTCACAAGAGGTTTTTGGTTCAAACCTGAGTACCTGACCAGGTAAACATTTTGGGGGCGGCCTGGGAAAGGGTGGAAATGGTCATGGGGATACCCTGGTTAGGCCGCGTATACTTGGGTAACCTGAATAGGGAAACCTCATAAATTTACCTGGTTATATTATTTGCATAATGCAATTATTTACACGCTCTTTAAAGTTATCGATTCCATCATACCAAGGTATATTCATGTTTATGTGGCGTATACTTGTGTGATTTATGTCAACTTTGTGTGGCTATGATATTGGATGCGTAATGTGAAATTTAGAGTATTTGTTTGCTGATATTCTGTCTCGAGCTCTGTTTGTGCGCGTATACGTGTTGAATCTTGTTGTGATAGTAGGTAGTGATTTAGTATAACCAGATGTAAGCAAGGCTGTCATGTACTTATTTACAGATTTGAGTGCAGAAAATGTGTACAATCAGTAACTTTCACTCTCTGGCTCTTGAAATCCGCAGCAATGATACTTTGGTCGAGTTTATTCACAGTTTTGTTTTTCGAGAAAGAAACTCAAGAGCGATTTTGATATGGCATGTTTAGTTTAACCTATAAAGCCTTGATGTAGACCTAAGCATCAGTAGTGAAGAAAAGTTATACGAGTTGTATCTGTACATATGACTTTGGCTGTGCAACTGAAATTTAGGGTTTGTGTTCCACTTGAAACAGCAGGACAGTGCCACATCACCCACATTTTGTCTTAATTTCTTTTTGCTAGTAAACATGATGATTTGGATTACAATCAGGTTTTAGACGGATGGATATGGTAATTGAATACATTCGTGATAGACGGTTGTTTTGTTAGTGATTAGTCTACATAGCATCGATTCAAAGGTGTTCATGTTATGCGGTGGAGTATACTTTTGTGATTTATATATGACTTGTGTTTGTGGTTGTGATATTGGCCGTGTCATCTGAAATTAAGCGTTTGTGATTGCTGACATCTTGTTTCAATTTGTATATGCTCGTAAATATGATGATTCAGATAAGGTTTAAGATGGCAGAATATGGGATTTGAAATATTTTCTGTTGGAAGTGCTTTTGTAATTCTCACTCTTGTGCCAGACAGATGGTTTTAAGTTGGTAGGGAGTGACTAGTATAAATATCAGTAAGTAAGGCCGTTATGTTTAGTTTAAACATGATGATTTAGAATAGGTTTATAGACAGACTGAATATGGGATTAAATCCAGTTGTAAAAGAAGATTAGTTTTGTAATCTTTACTTTTGTCGTTAAGCGTTACTAGTTAGTACAGCTGATATGCGTAAAGATGATTGCAAAAAAATTGTAAAATTAGTTGCTCTTTCTGTATATTTGAATCCATAGCAATAACATTCCAGTCTTGAGTTTATAGCAATAACATTCCAGTCTTGAGTTTACTCCCAGTTCATCTCTGATTTGTACTTGTTTTTGGGAAAAAAACTCACCAACTTTGATACGGCATGTTTGAAGCGACATAATAAAGCTTTGTTGAATATGACCTAAACTCTCTCATACAAATGACAAATTTAGTAGTTAAGAATTTACTCATATCTTTTGCTGTATAATACTAATATAAACTATCGGTTTCTGGGACAGACAGGACAAGTTGTTGCAATAAAGAAAATTCGACTCGGGAAGCAGAAAAAGGGAGTGAATTTTACTGCTCTTAGAGAGATTAAGTTACTGAAAGAACTCAAGGACCCGAATATAATTGAATTGATCGATTGTTTTCCGCATAAAGGGAACTTACATCTTGTTTTTGAGTTCATGGAAACTGATCTTGAAGCTGTAATTCGGGATAGGAACATCGTTCTTTCACCCACTGATATAAAGTCATATATTCAAATGACACTGAAAGGACTTGCTGTTTGCCATAAGAAGTGGGTTTTGCATAGGTAAGTTTCATCAAGACATCACTTTTTTGGCGGGTTTGAATAAGTTTCTTTAACAATTCTACTTGACAATTTGTTTTCTTAATTTCCTGAAACTTATCTTGGCAGGGATATGAAACCAAATAATCTCTTGATAGGACCTCGTGGACAGTTAAAACTTGCAGATTTTGGTCTTGCTCGTATATTTGGTAGTCCTGACAGAAGGTTCACTCACCAGGTATTATTTTCATTGGTTTTATGTATCACTGGATGCCTGAATGGCATAAGCGTTAATTTACATAATTTCTGATAGCAAGCATGTCATCTAGTAAATCACTCATATTTATGTTACCAGAGGCGGAAGGTATTTGTGAGATTACTCTCTAAGTAATGTAGACGGGAACAATATCTTCAGAAGCATATCTGCTTTTACATAGCTTTATTATAAGATGACCATAGTGTGGTAATTTTGCTTATCATCTATTAACAAGTATACGTGATTAGGTCTTTGCTCGATGGTATAGAGCACCTGAGCTATTATTTGGTGCAAAGCAGTATGGTCCTGGGGTTGACGTCTGGGCAGCGGCTTGTATATTTGCTGAGCTGCTTCTACGCCGTCCTTTCCTTCAGGTGAGTTCAAGTTGTCTGTGTTATCTTCATTCCATTTATCTTGACATCAATTTATATAATGTTTTACAGTTTATCTTCTGTTATTGATAAAACAGGGTGCCAGTGACATAGATCAACTGGGCAAAATATTTGCTGCCTTTGGGACTCCAAAACCCTCTCAATGGCCTGACATGATTTATCTCCCGGATTATGTCGAGTACCAGTTTGTTCCTGGGCAGACACTTCGGACATTATTTCCAATGGCCAGTGATGATGCATTGGATCTGTTATCCAAGATGTTCGCATATGATCCTAAAGCTAGGATTTCAGCACAGCAGGCATTAGAACATAGGTAATTGATGTACTATTAATTTTCCGTAGAGGTAGCAACTTTGACCTGTTTACTTATGAAGGAGTTGATTTGGGCTGTGCTTTATCTTTAAACGGATCAAAGAGAAAAGTGTCTTGCATAAAGAAACATATTCTCAAATCTTCCCATTCTAGTATTTGTGTTATATTTTGGACACCCAAGTCATTAAAAAATGGCTTTGTGTCCTGTTTGGGTCATTTTGTAACAAAACACGGGTTTAAAAATATATATGTAAAAATGTGAAGTCTTGTATAAAGCTGTTAGATTTAATATTATGTTAAAGTTTATATCTAAGTACTAAAATTACGGGTTAAAAAATGGCCCAAACTGGACACAAAGCCATTCTGTGATGACCCATATGTACAAAATGAAGTGTAATGACTAAAGGCTGGACAAATGAAAAGGTATGTTGATATTTCATGCAAAATAAAAACCCAAAAAAGTTTAACTAAAAGGGGAAACACGTAAAATATTAGCATAGGAATTTATACAATATCCATAAAAAGTGGAGGGATATATAAAGACATGACACATTTTGAATTTTTGACGTGCTACCCAACATGACCTACCCGCCAGTCCTGTCACCTCTAACTTTGCGGGATGAAATTTGCTTCTGTGGTAGGTACTTCTCATCTGGACCGCCACCTACGGAACCAGCTTTGCTTCCACGACCTCCACCAAAGAAGGACTCAATGGACTCAAAGCCCTCAGAATTTGGTCCAACCGTGCTTTCCCCTAATTCAAGAAAAACAAGAAGAGTGATGCCTGAAAAGGGTAATGACCATGGCATTGGCAATGAAAGAAGTGGGCCTGCACCAATGTCTCTTGATTTTTCAGTCTATGATAATAGGCCTCCGGCTAGACCGACAATTAACAGGTAAATAGCCTTAAAATAAAATAAAACTTATTGTATGCATGATAATGTATAATGTTTTGACTAGAGGTGGCAAATGGGTCGGTTCGGGTCGGTTTGGGTCATGGGTCAAATGGTTCATGGGTCAAACGGGTCATGGGTCAAATGGGTCATGCTTTAAGAATGGGTTGAATGGGTCATGGGTCAAACGGTTTGGGTCGGGTTGGGTCGGGTCGACCCGTTATATTTCTTTTGGTGACAACCTGTGATCATGCTTTTATAGTATGTTTTTGATAAAAAGTATAAACTATAAATCGTGTAATCAACATGGTTGACTTGTTTAACGATATTTCTACACACAACAATTGCAGGAAACAAAATCTAAAAAACACACCATCATACGTGCAATTTAACGTCTGATACCTGTCTTAACAACAGTTCTGTAATTTGTTAAAGCAGAGCTACATGATGAATTCTAGACTAGAAAAGTAGAAATCAGGTAAGGGTCAGCCCAATCCGACCCATACCAAAATAAATACCGCATCATTACACCTAAAAACGGAAAAACCAATTCATATATAATCTGCAAGGTCTGCTACAATAATAAAACCACCTAAAAATTATTGCATAAAAAGTCTTGGAAAAGTAGAAAAAAAAGACAATCATATAGAAAACTTTATTTAATAATAAACAATCCAACAAGTCACCAACCAAATTAGTGAATTACCAAATTAATACCATTAGCATATACTGTAAAGTGTAAATAATTAAATATGATTGAAGATATTCTAAGCTTTACAACCAATAATCACTTTACAAACAAATTAACAAAGTATTTAACTATAATCATGTAAAAAATAAAAACCAAAATCAAACCTTATAATCTTATATGTTTATAGAGGGATGAACTGAAGAAGTGATCGGAGATACCGAGATAATCGACCCATCCGACCTTTTAATTTCAAAGCGTGAACAAGAGATGACGACCCATTCCGACCTGTTATTCTTATTTCAGTTATTTGGGACTGACCCGTTCGACCCGTTCTATTCACCCATATGACCTGTTATTCTTATTTCAAAAAAAAAATTAAAGGCCCAATGGACCCAAAACTTAAAATTATATATGACCCATAAAACCCAAAAGTTAAAATCATCAACCCAATTGACCCATATTTTACCTCTTTGGTTCATTTTTGCCACCTCTAGTTTTGACACATTTATTTTTATTCTTTATTGCATAATACCTAATATAGGTTTCAAGCCCATTTGGGATTGCATTTGCAGTTAGCTGATTAGGTAATAGTATTATATCCACATTAGATGTTGTGAGAACCCTAGGAATCTGCCATTTACGTTAAAAATTTAGCGCGGTACAGAATATTAATCTTGATCACTGAAACAAGGTGAGGGAGTACCTAAAGACTTGAGTTACTAGCAGCGTAGGTCTGAGTATTATTCAGTGGGTTAAAAGGTGAGGAACTTTCTGAAGGGATAAAATGCCAATATTAAAGATGCATTGGTACTATGGGAACTAAATAGGGTTAAGGGAGGCAATCAGTCTGACACAGAAAATCAACGACATAAAGGTTACATAAATGGGACTAAAGATACGTGCATGCATGGGTGGGCCCCCATTCAGTATTGCATCTAGGGTGGGTAGATTAAGTTATACGAAGTATTATCTTATCTAAATTTTTTAATTGAATCTAGGTTAAATTAGGCATCTTCGGGAGAGATGACCAAACTTGGGGATGTCGTCAACGTTTTTGTTTGTTAGTAATTAATCAAGAAGCCACCTCTCTCATTTATGTCCACGTTTTCTCTCATCTCTCTCTCACACACACATATTCATTTACGCAAGTTTTATTTATTTATTTATTTTTATTTTTTATTATACATAGCAAGTTTATGAGATTCCCCACAAGTTTTTGCATACTTACTGTCTAGCAGAAAATGTAAGATATCATTTGGAACGGCATTACTATAGTTTCTTATTATATTAGTTGTTACCGTGAACATTTATTGTTGGTAGCCCAATTCAAATTGTCTACCAGAAAACGCAAGGTATCATTTGGAACGACATTACTATAGTTTCTTATTATATTAGTTGTTACTGTGAACATTTATCGTTGGTAGTCCAATTCAAATTACTTGTAAGTTGCAATGTGGATGCATGGGGGAGACTAATGTGACAGTGCACTATTCGACTGCTTTAAGTAGTCATTTTGGGGCATGAATGCTGGGGAATGAGATGGTTCTGTATTCTTATGGAAGCAAACAAAAAATCTATCTCTAATCTAAGCGTCAACCGAAGACCTAAAATATTGCTAAATATATATTAAACACTGCCGATCATGCATCAAATCACGTAAATCTTAATTCTGAACGTTAGTTGTTAATTGATACTTTCAGTGTTATATCTCTTTATATTAAGTTTAATCCAATATTGCTATTGATGAATGATGATATGTAGATTGATCGTTGTATTAATGTTGACAGTCTAGTTGACGTAGATGATGCTTTATAACCACTTTTATGTGCCCGCTTGTTTCTATCCGAGCTTTAAGAAATTCACTTGTATACCCTATTCATTTCTTACCCGTGTGAATATGCCAGGGGTTAATCCGTCCTCTATATAGATTTTTTTTTAATGAATAGCTTCACACGTAAATCCCTTTTTGTTAATATGCACGTATATTAATTACTATCATTTATCACTTTTCCCTTTTTCTACCATGCAGTGCTGACAGAACCCATTTAAAGAGAAAACTTGACCTGGAATTCCAAATCCCTGAAGATGACGAATACCCTTAAGGGAGATTATCCAAAACCGGATCTTGATGCCTATCGTTAACTTATATTGACGTGATGAAGTAACTTTTTGCATGATAATATCCTACATCTGTACTAACTTTTGTATAAGGCCATAATTGCATATGTTGAGTGCTATTTCGAAGAACATTTTTTCCTGTAAGATTTGAGCTGAGAGGAGTGAGTTTATGTTGTAGCGGAGTGCGCCGTTGATTTTGGTAAGAATATCATAATAACTTAACATGATTGAGTCTGTATTTTTTTCTGTCATATATTCTGTTTATATTTGCCTGGCGGTGCTTGTCTTTTATTTCTTTCATCAACTCAGTCTTAATGGCCCAGACAGTAAACCGTGATTGATTTAGGCTTTGGTCTTAAAAAGTAGCAACATTTATCTTTGGCAATGATCTGTTCTGATTAGATTTTTACTCGGTTTAGATACTTTGGTACTTAATCAAAGGGTTGGGTTTTTATTAAATAATTTATAACTAATTTCCAAGGTTGTAAAAATCGCTCGGCGGTACCGTGGCGGTTGACCCCCGCCAAGCGCCATAGCCGTCATAGCGGCGCCATGGCGGTGACCCTAAATTACAAAGGAATTTATTAAAGAAATGAATATTAGCAAGATTAATTATAAAAACTAGCTTAAATTAGAACAAAATCAATAAAATCG
Organism: Chrysanthemum makinoi; assembly: GCA_910596185.1. NCBI lineage: Eukaryota > Viridiplantae > Streptophyta > Magnoliopsida > Asterales > Asteraceae > Chrysanthemum > Chrysanthemum makinoi. Next base: position 83,319,390 of record OU343225.1, on the reverse strand, counting down.
GATTTAATTGCTGTGAATTTGAAAAAAAAAAACCCAGATCTGCCGTTGACCGCCGTTGACCGCCGTTGACCGCCGTTGACCAAACCGCTGCCAAGGCCGATTTTGACCGCCAAGCTCCGATTTTGACCGATTTCTGACCGATTTTGACCAAAACGCCAAATTAGACCGATATGCCAAAAATCGTGGCGTTGGACCGCCGCCAACCGCCTAGGCGCCGCCATATCGGCCGCCAAGGCCGATTTTTACAACACTGCTAATTTCCTCATCTTTATAACCTTTGAAGGGAAATGACTATGGGGACTTGTATAATTTTTAAAATAGTTTATATACCAGATTGTAGGATCTAATCTAAGATTTGGCAAACCTTTAGGGAAGCAATTTTAAACAAAATTGTAATTAATATAACCTGGTAATAGGGCACGATAGTTTTTCTTCCCTTTGGTTATCTTATGATTATTTGCGTCTAGCAGTAATTAAATTTAAGATTTACTTTTTTATAATGATTGTCACAAGCCTTTTATCGTATAGATATTCTTTTTTTATGTAGTTAAGATGATGCTCTTTCAAATAATTTAGAAATATCAACCAATTAGATGAATCATAATGGTGGCCATGACCATACATGAAGGGGCATGACCACATGTTTTACGCACCCATCACCATGTGTGGTGTAACCATTTTTTCGTTATGTGGTGTAGGCCACATGGTGAGAACGAAAGAAGAACAATCATGAAAAATGAGACTGGTGGGAAGGTGGTCTACAGAATAAGAGTGGTGGACAATTATGTTGATGTCACGTCAACGTAGAAATACTTGTATTACCACCACGGCAACCAACCTTGTATTCATCGTTGTTAAGTATATAATAGAAGTGATTCCGTTGAGGATAATACTTAAGATTGCTATCATCAGAAATTCTTTTTATCATTTTTATTTTTATTTGTATTCATTTTACACATTCTTATTATAACATATGTATTACGGAGTATGTTAAACATTGTCTTTGTAAGAGACGAATGAAATTCTTCTTGAAATGCATGTTTTAGATTTTGAACATACGCTCGTTTGGGTACACTAGGCAAAGTCCGTGTATATCGATGGCATTTTATAGCGGTAAATAATTATAATGGTGATATTTTCGTTAAGTGTTTCATGTAACATACGATAATTTAACTTAACTAAATTCTATTAAAATGCATTAAAGATTGTATAAAAATATTTAATAAAACTGAAAATGAAAGCAATTTTTCTAAATCGTGTATGGTTTCAGCAACATAAGGCATGCAACATATAACATTTTTTTAAACATAAGTAAACTATTTTTTGTAGGATATTAAACGTTAACTTGAAATTTAAAACCTTTAAAATTAAAGGGGTAATTTTAGGCATAACATATTAATCACTTTTAAACTTTTAAGTTAAAAAAAAGCATTTTTTCTTTATATATTGTTTTGATTAATATAAGGGGTTGATACGCACATCATATTTTTTGATGCATACATCACACTGTATAACACTGTAATGCACAAATATGATGTATGCATCATAAAAGATAGTCTGTGTATAAAGGTGTTTTGTATTATAACATGAATTGTTTGTATAATAAAATCAGAAGCAAACTGTATTAAAGGTTAAAATCATCTGACAATAATCAAGTTTAAGTTTTTAATAAACTACCGTACTTTCGTTTTGAGTATAAAAACTACTCAATTTTTTAAAAGTGTTTCATTGTTGTGAAATTCTTATATTTTAACAACTTAACAAAACATTATTAAAGTTGTTTATTATTTCGGTATTTTTCATTATTATTATTTTTTCTCTTTTAAAATTGTATAAATTGATTGTACATGAAGTTTGTTGTATATGAAGTTGGCTGATAGTACGTATTATCGAAAAGGTGTTTATATTACAATCAAATAATGCATATTTGGTTAAACATTTATCAATAAATATATATAACAAGTAGGTTAGCCCGCGCGTTGCTGCGGAGATGCTTTATCGATGAATAGAACAATTGTGATAATGTATAATTAGGTGCAATTGTTAGTATATGAGTGTGTTTCAAACCAATTTGAGAAATCAGTGATTTCATCTGTTGTTTTTTCCACACGCCCATCAGGTTCTATATTGACAAACAATGTTTGGACAATCTCAAACCCGTATGCATACATTGCCTAAAAGAAAGATCAAAGAAAAAAGTTTCATAAACTCGCAACCAACTTTAAAGTATCGGCTTCATAGTCAAGATGGAACATTTGGTTGCCATGTCCATTATTAAGTATGCATACATAACAGTTTTGTAGCCAAAGAATGTGGAATAATGTCGTTTCATATAACTGAGCATAACATAAAAAATACAGGACCCGCCCCTCACGCTTTGATAGAGACAGTTTCTAGTCATATGGAACAGTTATGATAGTAGTTTTAAGCTTAACCCATTATAGTTCTGAGTTACCATTGTAAGCTGGGATGTGTTCTGTGTTGATGTATTTGGCTAGATCAGATAGTGAGACTTTGCCTTCTAATGCTCAGACAACTTGGCTCATCTTGGGAATGTGGTGAGGTGAGTGTCAAATACATAGTGCTGCACATGATACCATCCTGGCCATCTCACTATGGTTGTAGTCTCCTGGTAAACGGGAGTCGACATTTCGGCCAAAGTTTGGTACGTCCATAGCTCGAGCTAATAATGACCCATCCTGCAGTTTCATTTAACCAATACAGATAAGCTTTCAGAAAATAGATGTGCAGGAGGGACTGTAATTAGTCATTTGTATTTGATTATCCAAAGCAGATTATTTGCTAAATTCTCAAATAAACAGAAGTAAAATATGGTTATTTGAAAGTGGAAACTGCTAATAATGACTTTAAACCGCAATAATCAAATGGTATATTTCAGATAAAATTGCCTGCGAAGAGCTAACAGTAAAAAAAAAAAATTTAAATGGAAACTTGATATAAGTGATTTATTTCAGAAAATAAAAAAATTACAGGACACACGCATTTTCATCAAAGTTGTTTTATTAGCTTTACAAATAAGTAAAAGCATAATATATAAGCACTTCAGTTGGACATAAGCTAATAAGTGCACTATGAGGGTGTTTGTGTTAGCTTATTTATCCATCTTATTTTCATGTGTCATAAAACCTGTGCTACAAACACTATGAGGGTGTTTGGGAGTACTTACTTTTAAGTGCTTAAACCTTATTATCCGTTTCATTAGAGTTTATCAGATATGAAGACATCGCCTTCTAAGGGTCGGAAGACTTGGCTCATCTTGAGCATGCAGCGAGTTGTGTTCTTGTTTAGCGATTTTTATTCAGACCAAACATATACAAACTCCAGTTTGTGGATCTACATAAATGTTACAAATACATACATTACCAGTTTATGGACATACGAAAACGTTATAAAGCCTTAGATTGTAAGCATACAATACCTTTAAGAAAGAACGGAAGCTGACTATTTAAACTCAGTTACTTTTTTCTTAGCGTCAATGTCAATTCAACTGCACATACTAACCCACATGGTTTAACCATATTAATGCAGAACCTTGTATAAGAGGTAATAATTTTTGCAACGAATTGAAACCATGTACTTATGACCAATTTCCTTGCAGCACCCAAATCTCATCAAACATGATAAAACCATCTCATCTGAAATGTTAAAAAGAAATATTATATTAAGATCTAAAAATTGTTTAAAATAAAAGGCTGATAAGTAAGTCCATGTATAGATAGAAAACATTCAACCGAGTTAATTTGAATGCGTATAAACACATATATACCTGCGTAGTAACCAATACGTCTAGTAATTTATCATGTGATCCCAAAAAAATAGATGAAACTAAAAAAGGAAAGCCATTCCACTACAAATTTACTTATATGTTTAGACCAATGCTAGATATTGTACTTCATTTTAAATAGCCGCAAACCACGATAAAAAGTGAAGGATCAAAGGTGTGATATATGTGAACTAATCACTTTAACTCATCACTGTATTCCAAATTGTACCTAAATCTATTTGGTATATACCAATAAGCAATCCCGAAAACATCAACGTAGAGAAGATTATGATACTATTCCATCATAATCCACCAATAAGCAATCCCGAAAACATCAACGTATTCCATCATCCGCCATCTTCGGAGCAGGCGGTGGTGGTAGCTATTGCTGTCTTTTCGCCGCTGTTGTGGACAGAAGAAATAAAATCTCCAAAGCCCTCAATCCGTGTCCTGCATACACAGCAAGGAAAAACTGTGTGGTAGATATCAGAAAACCGCGTTTGGCAAATCATTAGTAAGAAGGTAATTTTTTTTATTTTTATTTATTTATTTTTTATTTTATTATTATTATTTTTTTTATCTCGAAAAAAAAAAAAAAAAACAAAACAAAAATTGCTATAATTCCATATTCTTAACGCATTTTCAGTTTTGTAAACATAATCCCAGACCACCTAATTATGGTGCAATAAATGGTTAGGCTCAGATTAGTTGATGTCATTCATGGCACAGAAAAATCCGGATTTCGCTACGGCTGCAAAGAAACTCGGTTGCATAGACGCATATTAGTAATACATGCTATGCCATCCGGTCATTGCCTTGCCAAGATGCGGTCGGATCTTCAATGCCACTTTTCATCGTGCTCAGATTTCAACAGTCATCATAGCCTTTTTTGAAAAAACTACCAGGATCAGTATAAAATGCAAAACCGTAGAAACTCTCATAACGACCGTTTGAAAGTGCAAAAATGCCGGTACGACTGCAAAGAATCTCGGTTGCATAGACACATGATAGACATACGTGCTACGCCGTCCGGTCATTGCCTTGCTAAGCTGCAATTGGATCTTAAATCACACATCTCATCATGGTCAGATTTCAACAATCATAACAGCGTATTAGAATCACAAAATATACTAAAGAGCATTTTTAAACGTGTCAAAGGCCAATTTCTTAAGGGGTCCGTTTTCATTTAAAATTTCTCCCCATAGGTTCAAAATAGTAAAAGTTGGAAACAAACACCCTTAATTGCAAACATCATCAACGAAAAAAAGGAAACCCCCAAATTAACGAAACCCTAATTTGAAAGGAAAAGAAAAAATATATATATATATATATATCTCAATTAAACCATAATGAAGGATAAAGAGAAAATCATATATGAGAAGCAGTTTCTTATGATCTCTTGATGTGATTTGTTTATCTTTATTTTTTTTGTTGGATGGTTTTGATAGATAAAGCCTAAGATGAAAGAGGAAGTACCATCAAGAAGCTTCGTATGCAGAATTCCCACACCATTGTACAAAGTGAGTTTACACCTGTGTGGTTGTTGTTCCATCGTACAATGATCAGGTGGATTATTTCTTGGATTAAATCACGGATTGTATTGTATTACGGAGTCATTACGCCAAAACGGGGATGAACAGAGAAATCCCCAACTCGTTTCATCCAACCAAAGATTGCCAAGATATCCGCCTAACCACTGTTGGTTGATGATATGTGTTTTATCATTAATAAGTAAAGCCCAATGAGGAGGACCATTCAAGATATTAGCTTTTGCCCCGTCAGATTTCCACTTTTATAATATATTATAATAAAGGTAAAAGCTAAAAGTAATTTACATACTTATTTTATGATCTTCAAGAAAAATACGGAGTAGTAGCTTATTTATCATCACTGAAAAAACCAAAAAGCACTCACTAAATTGTACGGACATAAATATGGATTTTACCCGGACCATACCCAATTGATGTTTCAAATAGCCCAATCCCTCGAAAACACTCGTTAACTTTTCCACAACACACACACCAGTGCACCACTACATCTCCGGCGTATAACGACGGCAAACGACGGCCTTAAAAACCCATATCCAAAATCACCTCCTCTTCAAAACCCACTTTTCAGTTTTCCCTAATTTAACCTATTTCAAAAGTTATCATAAACCCTAGAAAAAGCCTTTTTTAAAATGTCAGACAATATCCCATTTGAAATCCAAATGGAAATCATCAAAAAAGTTTCTAATCTCAAGTCATTGATTCAGTTCAGGTCCGTCTCGAAACCTTGGAAGTCTTTTATTGACAGTTCTGACTTTATCAAAGGTTACGGCGCCCGCCACACGCAGCCGCATAGTCGTATTCTAAGCTACATATCTGATGGTTTTCCGGATGAGGCAAAGTACATTTGTTTAGTAGAAGATGATAACAGTGAAACTTTTAAGGTACAACAACAAGAGTCTGCTCCATTTGTTCTGTCTCCTTTGCTCAATCAGTATTTTACTACAAGCGTTGTTGGTGCGTGTAATGGATTACTGTGTTTTTGTGGTTTGCATAATGGTTCTAAGGAGTGGAGGGTTGTTATTTGGAACCCTTCTATCGGAAAATCATTTGGTATTGCTCTCCCTAGTTTTTACTCTCTTGTTTTTGGTTTCGGGGTCTGTCCTGTTAATTTAGATCCTACTGTTGGGAAGATTTTATGTACAAATAACATGCCTTGGCATGTTGAAGTTTTACATGAGCTCGGGTATTTGGAATGTGATTCCAAGTGGTAATTTGCCTCGTCAAACAATTAGATTTAATAATTCAACTCAGGTTGTTATAGATAAGTTTATTTATTGGGGTGCTCATGAGAAGATTTCTACTAATGATGGTGAATCTACCGCGAAATATATGGTTGTGTCATTTGATTTGATTACCAAGGAGTTTAAAGTGCTAAACCTACCGGATAGCTTAACAAACGAATTGATCTTAGGTGTCTCAGTTTCTAAGCTGAAGGGATCTCTTGTTGTGTATGGATGGATTATGGCCGAGGGAGCACTTTGTTGTGGTGTATGGGTGATGGAGCGTGATTCGTCTTTTAGAAAGCTATTCTCAATTGGCACACATGTATATAAAATTTTGGGGTTTAATAAGAGTGGTGAACCTATAATTCAAATTCGAAAGGCAGATGAACAATTTACCACACTTAATGTTTATGACCCCTGCTCACAACAAATCAAATATCTTGGGATTTCTAGAGCACATGGCTCATTCTTCATGGGCTCTTACAAGGAATCACTACTTCTCTTTGATCACTCGGATTTACATATATATTCTAACAATAAATGATTAAAAAGATGAAGGCCACCTTTGAAGGTGCGGATTAACAAAATGATATGTTACCTAAGGAGGGAGGAGCCTATTTTGTAGTTAAGGTGCGGAAAAATCACTTTCATCTATTTTAGTTTTTTTTTTTCACTCATTTAATGTTGTTAAGTAATGTCATTTATGGAATCTTACGCGATTGTAGTCTGTGGATGCGGTATATATTTTTTAAATATGTGATTTGTAGCAAGGTTAGTAGTGAAATCGGTATTACTATCAAGTTTAATGTGATTTTTATTATACCATGGATAGATGCCTTATTGCTTGTGTAATTAATTATGACAAGCCTTTTAGATGTTCATTACTTGTTGAAATCTTGTTAGCGTTCTTTGCTTTGTTACATTCTCATTTCATCACGCTTGGCGGTTACTTTGGAGACTATGTAAATACAAACACAAGTTTATCAATCTTTGTATATGCATCATCTGAATATGTAAATGCTTATGTATGAACAAGAAATGATTATTCATTTACTTTGACTCCGTATTAGAGTAGGGAAGGCATTAGTAGCGGTTAGGTGATGTTTGGAGAAAGTCATGAGTTTTTCTTTAAAAAAACTTATCATCAAAAGTGAAAAAATTTAATATATAAAACATGAAAATCTAGCAAAGTTTGGATTGTGCAGGTCAGATGGCTATGTATCTTGGTGTTGAACTCATTTGTGCTTGGATCTCATTCTCTTGTGATTGTTTATCTTAAAAGATTAGGTAACATTCATTTGGTGTATGTTGATTCTTGTAGTTATAGATAGTAGCTCGATAAGGATAGTTTCTTGTACCTAAGTGGCTGAGTTTGCTATTTCTTGATCTTGAATGAGTCTCGAGAGAAGCTAGCAATGTTCAGAGATTTTATATCTGATTAATGAGCTTTTGCTTTGTTACCACAAACTCGCGGGGTCTTTTTGATGTTCGGTTTAGTTAATGACAGATGGCTATGTATCTTGGTGTTGAACTCTGCACCGTTTGATCCTCCTCCCTTGTGATTGTGTACTTTGAAAGATTAGGTTACTCTCTTTGGGAATTTTGGTTTCTACGGTGTTGATAGTAGCTCTATAAGGATAGTTTCCTGGTCCTAGTGATTGAGTTTGTAGAATCTTGATTGGTTGAGTTTTGTTTGTCTAGGGATATGGCCGTGGTTACTGGTATGGATCCTTTGACAGATTCCTATTAGTTATCACATTTGATCTCATATGCTGGTGGTACTAGTGTATTCAGGGGTGTTTTCGTTGTTGTTCCGTCAGTCTTTTGTTCTGGTTGTAGTTAGTGGTTTTTTTGTTGTGTCTAGTATGGAAGTCTGTACTGTAATGTTATTTGGCCATGGGAAATGTCCATGGTATGCCATAATTTGACTCTTATTATTTGTTGCTATATATATTTCACTTTTACCGGAAAAAAGAGTAAATAACATAGGAGAAAGTAGAAACAGAGCTATGACTAACATTGCGTACCTTCTTAACAAGCTCTTATTTCACTTGCATTAAACTTCTTAACAGTGGTATAGCACACAAAATAGTGATTGTAGATTCAAGAGCTTCTTTGATTCATCTCCAGCATACTGGTTATATGCTCTTAACGTTCCAACAATAGTTGGTATCTCTCATGGCTTATTATGTTTTTGCTGCGTTATTATCCAACATCTGATTCTCAGATATTTATTTAATTCTGGAATGAGTATTGTTGTTGTTGTTTGGAATCCTTTCATCACAAAATCAATTTTTTGTTGTGCCAAACGTATAACATGGTCTTTGGAGTTCACGGATTTGGACTTTGGAGTTCACGGTTTATCCTCACAGTAGCGACTCTTATGATTATTTAGATTACTGTAACACCCCAACCCGATAAGGGTAGAAGTATTATAAAATGGTGTCATATCAAAGCATACATAATGAACATAATAAAGCAGCGGAAGTCTTAAATAAATAACCAAAGAAAAAATCCAGCCAACACGGCTTAAACGTTACATAAGTTCATCAAAGGGAGAAGGAATAAATCCAAGACATAAATAAGCATAATCCGAGTCTAAAGTAATGCCAACATAATCAAGCAGAACTAAGATGACTAGAGCCATAGATCCACATAACCGCTCATCACTCAAACCCATAGCTAAGATCCCAGCTTCTAGCTTAATTACCTGCCGCATTGAAAGAAAACGCGGCTGAGCTTAAAAAGCCCAGTGAATAGATATATATATATAACAAAACGAATAATCGAAGGATAAGTAATGAGGATATCATAAGCATAAGGTGCAATGGAAAATATCATAAGGCATAACAAAGGATAACGAAAAGAAAGAGAAATGGAAGGTCAGTCATCTACCACGAGCCCATATCATATCATATCATACACATATCATATCATATCAGTTGTATTCGGAGGGGTGACCTCGGAATACCATATATAATGGAGGGGAGACCTCAAGTAACAGTGGAGTGATCAACTCCCGGAATGTGAAGACGCGTATTGCACACCACATCATTCACCATATAAATCATATCATATCAGTTAAATCCACTAAACATATCATATCTAGGATGCATCCATACGCCCCCCGGAACATAATGGCCAAATCATATACATATCATATCATATCATAATGGGGACGGTGTACAACATCACTCGTGCACACTGGAGTCATGCCATTGGTGCATCAATGACACGGTCATGTTACCTTCATGACTAGGAACACATATTTGGCTCGGGTATCAAACTGACGGGTCAAAGCATAATCATATCATATCATAAGGGTTCATATCAAAGTTCATATCATAGTTTCATATCAAAGGTTCATAACAAATGGAGCATAGCAAAGTCATATGGAAGCCCTAAAAAGAAGGCTTAGAGTAAAGCATAACAGTTCAAGCTAGTATCGAAAGATGTATACGAATCATGAGAAACCTTAAGAGGTAAGGTCAGAATATCTGTACCTTATTCTGAGCAAATCACAACGAAAGTAAAATCAAGAAAGCAGATCAAACCCGTCGCCCGGAACCTATATGAATTAGATAACGTTCTATAAGAATCAGATCACTCGTTTAAGACGGCTTTCCATTTTTAGCAGGTTTCCACTTTTAGTAATCTTTCCATTTTAAGTACTTTCTATTTTTAGTAACTTTCCATAATTAGCAGGTTTCCATAATTAGCAGGTTCAGTTACTTATCTTAAGTTAAATAGTGAAAATGAGTGTTATTATGATTTAAGGATCATTTATGACAAGTTATAAAAGTTTAGGGTTTAAAATGTCAATAATGCAAAGTATAGGGTTAAAAGTGTAAATATAGCAAGTTTACTCATTTTACTCATTTAATCCTTTTAGTTAATATATTAACAAGTTAATCCATCAAGTTTCATAATTTACAAAATAATCCCTTAACTTCATTAAATCATCAAATACAAAACCCTAGTTTTTGATTATGATTAACGTATAGGTTTTAACACATTTAGACTCGATTATCATAGACTACACATCACATTAACCAATACCCATATTGGTACGTGACATCCTCACCAAAACATATTATGTACGCCCCATATACAAATCAAAACACACTCGTAAATCATTCGTTATCGATTCCATTTATCACATACGTATACGTATAGTTTCACAAGCTCATTTAACCCTTTAATGTAATTCATATATGTCGACTTAATGAGAGACCCAAAATCAGATTTGTATTAAGATTAACATGCTACATATCATTCGAATCATATAGGTTTAGAATTATGATTTTATGTAATCCATTTTATCATTTCATGTGACAAACATATTCATTATTTCATGTGTCTCATTTTCGTATAACAAGTCTTAATATGACACTCATGGCCACGAATTGAATAAGAAAACAAAAGGGAGAAGACGTGAGATGATGATACGTTACCCTAGTAGCGTGTACGTGACAAGGAAACAAGAATTAAACCACCACGATCAAAACCAAGCCTTCTTTGCTTTCACAACCCCACGACCTAGAAACCAAACCCACGACCAAGCTTCCTTTCGAACCAAACACGATCACAACGTCCACCAATCAATCACACACGATCACAAGCCTCCTAGGAACACCTTGTTTGTTTGATTTTCGGATGGAATGAAGAAAATAATAAGGTGCCGCCACTTTTGTGAAAGAAAGAGACCTAGGGTTTTCTTGGTGTGTTTTTGAAATGAAAGATATGTGTAAATGAAATAAGTGAAATTGATATGGATAATAATGAGGAGAGGGATTGAGGCCGGCCACCAAGGGGGAGGGGAGACCAAATTTATGACTTTCCAAGCTTATCATTTCATTATGAATATAGTCTCCTTTGTAGTCTAGGTGAATTGTGTACATATTGCAACATGTTTTGGTACCTTAGAGTTTATTTTAATTGTGTACATTTACTTGATAACATAAGTTAAATACTTTCATTATTTGTATATATTATTGATGAGATAAATTGTTAAATGATGTTGACGTGTTTTCCGAGTTTACATAATTATTAAGTTGAAGGGTAAAAGTGTCATTTAACGCGTTTGAGATTTTTAGGGTTTTACAATTACATACTTTTATTAGTACAAGTTGCATCCTATGTCAAGTGTATTGTTTTTGAGTTGAGTTCACGGGTCTGGACTTTGGAGAAGTCCATATATTTTTGCCTAAATATTATTAGAAACCTGCGGCATACCATCACGTATTTGGGGGCATTTGTGGTTTCAAAATTTTTTTGGCATGTATGTTTTTATGTGGATGGAAGATGTATTTGTAGTTGAAATAGATTACACGTAACCATCCTAGCACTACTACATAATCAAGCATCAATACCTCTTTATGGAGGCCGGATAACAACAAAACAAGTCTCAGAAACCAAAAATTCATCCTCCAAAAATAATCCGGATCGGTTCTTACAAAAAAACCGGTCTTGATACATGAAAGAATAATATCACACATCTAAAATAATTTCTTAATGGAGACCTGTTATATTAGGTTAAATTAGGCATCTTCGGGAGAGAGGACCAAACTCGAGGATGTGGGTCAACGTTTTTGTTTGTTAGTAATTAATCAATAAGCCACCTCTCTTATTTATTTCCATGTTTTCTCTCATCTCTTTCTTTCTCTCTCACACACACATATTCATTTACGCAAGTTTTTTTATACATTAGCAAATTTACGAGATTCCCCACAAGTTTTTGTATACTTCGGTCTACCAGAAAATGCAAGATATCATTTGGAACGGCATTACTATAATTTCTTATTATTGTGAACATTTATCGTTGGTAGCCCAATTCAAATTAACGAGATAGTGACTGCTGAAAAGTAATGCCATCGCAAGTAGTCATTTGGGGCACTAATGCTCGGAAAATCAGATGGTTCTATCCCTAATCTAAGCGTCAACCGAAGACCTAAAATATTGCTAAATATACACTTAATACTGCCAAATATACATCAAATAACATTAAGCTTAATTTTGAATGTAAGTTGTTAGTTGATGCTGATAATAATACTTTCTTTTCCTTCATCTTTCAGTGTTATTTCTTTGCATTTAAGGTTCAATCCGATATTGCTATTGATGAATGATGATATATGTAGATTGATATTTTCTTATAGATATGTACTTTTTTGTATTAACGTTTACATGCTAGTTGACATAGATGACGCTTTATAACCACTTTTATGTGCCTGCTTGTTTATAACCATATGCCTTATCTGTGTGAATATGCCAGGGGTGAATCCGTCTTCTATATAGATTTTTTATAATGAATAACTTCACACGTGAATCCCTTATTGTTGACGTATATTAATTGTCATCATTTATCAGTTTCCCCTTTTTCTACTATGCAGTGCTGACAGAACCCATTTGAAGAGAAAACTTGACCTCGAATTCCAAATCCCTGAAGATGATGAGTATCCTTAAGGAAGATTATCCAAAACCGGATCTTGATGCCTATCGTTAACTTATATTGACGTGATGAAGTAACTTTTTGCATGATAATATCCTACATCTGTACTAACATTTGTATAAGGCCGTAATTGCATATGTTGAGTGTTATTGCGAAGAACATTTTTTCCTGTAAGATTTGAGCTGAGAGTAGAGTGAGCTTATGTTGTAGCGGAGTGCGCCTTTGATTTTGGTAAGAATATCATAATAACTTAACATGATTGAATTTGTATTATTTTTCTGTCATATATTCTGTTTATAGTTTCCTGTGTTAATTGTTGTAGGCACATGCTTGTCTTCTTTTATTTCTTTCATCAACTCGGTCTTAATGGCCCATACAGTAAACTGTGACGGATTTAGGCTTTGGTCTTAAAAAAAGCAACATCAATGATTTATCTTTGGCAATGATCTGTTCTGAGTTACTACTACATTTTACTCAGTTAAGATACTTTGGTAATTCTATCGAAGGGTTGGGTTTATATTAAATGATTTCAAACTAAGTTTCCTCATCTTTATAAAATTTGAAGGGAAATGACTATGGGGACTTGTATAATTTTTAAAAAAGTTTATATACCAGATTGTAGGATCTAATCTAAGATATGGCAAACTTCGGAAGCAATTTTAAACAAAATTGTAATTAGTACTTCATCCATCCTAAATTATAAGTTAATTTTTTTATTTTTGGTTATCACAAAGTATCGAGTAAATTGCAAAAATTGTTCCTAATATTTTCAATTTTGCGAGAAATGTCCTCTAAAAAAATTGCGAGAAATGTCCCTAACGTTTCATTTTTTTTGCTAGTTATGCTCTTGAACGGTTAGGCTATGCACAGTGGTGACCTATCATCACATTAGCTTTCTCTTTTCGACAACTCGATGACGACCTAGTTGCCACACAGTGGGAAGCAATTTTTTTTTTTTTGTGCCAAATAGTACAATTTTTTAGAAGTATGTGTGTTTCCAACTAGGTCGTCTACACGAACTAGTTCGTCCAAAATGCTTCGACCGACCGACCATCACCCAACACCCAACACCCACAATGGGGCAACCGACCCTCAACCGATCATCACCCACTGGGTCGACCGACCCACTGTGGGAAGCCTTACTGTAGTTGCAAATTCCTTATTTTGGCTAACGCTCGTTAGTTTTTCACGTTAGTGGTCGTGTGAAATGACTATTTTACACTCGCCTATTATATGGACATTTTTTGTAAGAACATTTTTTGCATTTTACTATTAATTTTATTTTGAATTCCCATCACCACCGGCCTATGACGAACATTTTTTGCAGTTTACTATCCAATATTAATTTTATTTTGAGTTCACCACACAAAGGGTGGTGGTGATGGTTGTGCGGTGGTAGAGGTGGTAGTGATGAAAACTCAAAATAAAATTAGTAGTAAACTGCAAAAAATATTCTTGCAAAAAGTAATTTACATACTATTTCACTAAGCTTATTTATGATCTTCAAGAAAAATAGCTTATTTATCATCACTGAAAAAACCAAAAAGCACCCACTAAATTGTACGGACATAAATATGGATTTTACCCGGACCATAACCAATTGATGTTTCAAATAGCCCAAGCACTCGAAAACACTCGTAAACTTTTACACAACACACACACCAGTACACCACTACATCTCCGGCGTATAACGATCCTTAAAAACCCAGATCCAAAATCATCTCCTCTTCAAAACCCACTTTTCAGTTTTCACTAATTCAACCTATTTCAAAAGTTTACATAAACCCTAGAAAAAGCCTTTTTAAAATGTCAGACAATATTCCATTCGAAATCCAAATGGAAATCATCAAAAAAGTTTATGATGTCAAGTCATTGATTCAGTTCAGGTCCGTTTCGAAACCTTGGAAGTCTTTCATCGACAGCTCTGACTTTATCAAAGGTTACGGCGCCCGCCACACGCAGCCGCATAGTCGTATTCTAAGCCACATATCTGATGGTTTGCTGGATGAGGCAAAGTACATTCGTTTAGTAGATGATGATAGTGAAACTTTTAAGGTACAACAGCAAGAGTTAGCTCCATTTGTTCTGTCTCCTTTACTTAAACAGTATTTTATTACAAGCGTTGTTGGTGTGTGTCATGGATTACTCTGTTTTTATGGTTTGCATAATGGTTCTAAGGAATGGAGGGTTGTTATTTGGAACCCTTCTATCGGAAAATCATTTGGTATTGCTATCCCTAGTTTTCACTCTCTTGTTTTTGGTTTCGGGGTCTGTCCTATTAATTTAGATCCTACTGTTGTGAAGATTTTATGCACAAATAACATGCCTTGGCATGTTGAAGTTTTTACATTGAGCTCGGGTACTTGGAATGTGATTCCAAGTGGTAATTTGCCTCGTCAATCAGTTAGACTTAATAAGTCAACTCAGGTTGTTATAGATACGTTTATTTATTGGGGTGCTCGGGAGGAGATATCTACTAATGATGGTGAATCTACCACGAAAGATATGGTTGTGTCATTTGATTTGATTACCAAGGAGTTTAAAGTGCTAAACCTACCGGATAGCTTAACAAACGAATTGATCTTAGGGGTCTCAGTTTCTAAGCTAAAGGGATCTCTTGTTGTGTATGGATGGATTATGGCCGAGGGAGCACTTTGTTGTGGTGTATGGGTGATGGAGCGTGATTCGTCTTTTAGAAAGCTATTCTCAATTGGCACACATGTATATAAAATTTTGGGGTTTAGTAAGAGCGGTGAACCTATAATTCAAATTCGAAAGGCAGATGAACAATTTACCACACTTAATGTTTATGACCCCTGCCCACAACAAATCAAATATCTTGGGATTTCTAGAGCACATGGCGTATTCTTCATGGGCTCTTACAAGGAATCACTACTTCTCCTTGATCACTCGGATTTACATATATATTCTAACAATAAATGATCAAAAAGATGAAGGCCACCTTTGAAGGTGTGGATTAACAAAGTGATATGTTACCTAAGGAGGGAGGGGCCTATTTTGTAGTTAAGGTGCGGAGAAATCACTTTCATCTATTTTAGTTTTTTTATCACTCGTTTAATGTTGTTAAGTAATGTCATTTATGGAATCTTACGCGATTGTAGATGCGGTATATATTTTTCAAATATGTGATTTGTAGCAAGGTTAGTAGTGAAATCGGTATTACTATCAAGTTTAATGTGATTTTTGTTATATCATGGATAGATGCCTTATTGCTTGTGTAATTAATTATGACAAGCCTTTTAGATGTTCATTACTTGTTGAAATCTTGTTAGCGTTCTTTGCTTTGTTACATTCTCATTTCATCACGGTTGGCGGTTACTTTGGAGACTCTGTAAATACAAACACAAGTTTATCAATCTTTGTATATGCATCATCTGAATATGTAAATGCTTATACATGAACAAGAAATGATTATTGATTTACTTTGACTCCGTATTAGAGTAGGGAAGGCATTAGTAGCGGTTATAAAACATGAAAATCTAGCAAAGTTTGGATTGTGCAGGTCAGATGGCTATGTATCTTGGTGTTGACACTCATTTGTGCTTGGATCTCATTCCCTTGTGATTGTCTATCTTAAAAGATTAGGTAACATTCATTTGGTGTATCAGTGTATGTTGATTCTTGTAGTTATAGATAGTAGCTCGATAAGGATAGTTTCTTGTACCTAAGTGGCTGGTGGGGCGAAATCAGACACGCGACTGGTGGGGCGAACTTCTGGGCGATCACCAACTGTCCGAGCGAACTTCTGGGCGAAGTTCTAGGCGATCCAGCTGTTGGGCGAACAAAAAGCATGCTAGGCGACACATATTCTATTGGAAAAAAGATGAGAATATTGGTGGAAAAATACTGAATATGATTAGAAAAAAGATTAGAATCTTTATGAAAAAATGGTGAATATGATCAATGGAGATAGCTCACTGTTTTTTGGTTGTATGTAAAGTACAATGGTGAGGATATTGATAGCTATGTATGTCAACAAATTCTCAACAATATAAATAAAGTAGAGTCAGATTGACAGTTAGCTACGTATTTGTTAGTAAGAAAAAAAAGCTAGCTATTTATTACAATAACCAAGGCGCGTGTATTTCAAATTGTGATGGTGACAGACAAATTTTAGTTCACTTTGGTAAAGTATTGGAATAGAATTCAGTTTAGTAAAATTGGTATGTAAATAGTTCATTTAAGTAATTTGCTTTATTTTTACCCTCTGCTTACCTTTTATAACATCTATCGGCAATATAAGAAAATTTTTGTCTATTTATATTCTGCATTCTTTGTCATTTGTAATATTTTTAACTTGTCAAACTTTATATTTTTTGTTTCATTATGTTTTGTAGTTTATAAAAAACCCAAAATGAAAAGAAAAATTGGGATGTGTTATGTATATCTATTTATTTTTTATTTTTTATTATATTTACATTAGTTAATGACGAACATATCTAACTATAAAGTTTCTATTTATGATTCTTTTAGTTTATGAAACTTGTTTTAAGAAAAAAAAAATGCTAGATCCATATATATATTTTACAAAATAACTTTCGTATATACATGTATCATGTGAGTTATATAAATCACATTGGGTTAAAATTTTCTTTTATATTTCACTATTCATATTTATTTGGCACATGTATAAATGAAAGTCTTTTTTTATGAATTATGTGGGGATGTAACATCACTTTTTTTTTAAATGAATAAAACTAGTCAATTATTATAATTCTACTTATAAAGCTTATTTATCTATATCTTTATTACATAAAATGTAAAAATGGTCAAAGGTGAAAGTGAAAACTTGAAACTTGAATGTTGAAAGTCAATTGTTGAATATATCATTAATGCATTATTGAAACACTTTAATATATCACTTAATTTGAATGCGGAAATCATGCGTCTAGATGTATCAATTTTAAAACCACGGTTAATATATCATTGTTGAAACGCTTTAGTTGAAAGTTAATTTTAATTAGTTAATGAGTTTATTGTAAAGATGGGAAGTCAGCATACAAACATAGAAAATATTGCAAGTTAATTGAGCTAATGAGTTAATGTTGCTTTTCGATTTCAAACATCTTCCCTAATGTTCAAGGCGGGAAAATCAAATTGAGCATTGCCTATTGCCTATATAAACAACCCCCAAAAGAGGTGCGTATCTCACTACAGGAAAAGAAAAAATGGAAATGCAAAGTAGTCAACCCATCAATCTTGGTCGGAAACGAGTTTATTGTTAGAGTTGAATTATCGCATGTTACAACCATTTGCTATTACATTTTGATCTTTTCACATTCTATTTTGGATGATATACGAAACACTTGTCACAATATAGCATATCGTTAATTGTCTACCGTTAAGAACTGCTGCCGCCAGGCGCGGGTACTCGTGTGTTGTTAGTTAATATTTCATAATTGATGTAATGTTTTATTTTAAGTTTTATTAAATATTTTTATATGTCGTTTGATATATGTTAAAAAAGTTTGCTAGAGTTGAATTATCACATGTTACTACCGTTTCTAATTACATTTTGATCGTTTCACGTTCTATTTTGAAGGTTATACGAAACACTTACCACAATATCGCATATTGTTAATTGTCTGCCGCTAGAAACCGATGCCGCTAAGCACGGGTACTCGCCTAGTTACATATAATAGAAAAATAGTTAAAGGTGAAAAGTTGAAATGTTGAATTGTTGAAATTGGTCAAATGAGAGAGAAATGTATAGTGTAATTAATACTCTTATTAAAACACCCCATTACTTAAAAGTACAATAATTTATTCACACTGTACAACAAATTAAAAGCACATATTAAAAACAACCAATTAAAACACCCCTTACTAAAAAGTACAGAAAAACTTTCATAAGGTACAATTTAAAGAAGCTACAACATAATCCAAAATATAAAATAAAAACACAATAGTTAATGTTATTTTTAAAACACCCAAAAATGAAAAGTACATGTTATTATACACATTATACAAATTAATAAAACACACCAAACTTCATACAAGCTAACAAGTTGATGTTACATATAATTTTGAAAACCAGACCAGACCAGACCAACGTGTTCAACCGGGAACTGGTGTCGCCACCGGTTCGGCTAACCAATTAACTATATAAAGGAAAAACCAAAAAGTAACTAAAAGCGGAAATGTTGAAGACATATATTTCAAAAGAAAACTATTAACACACATCGAAAACCGGGTTGACCCGGGACGCTTCAAACCCGGCGGGTTGACCCGGTTTAATTTGACTTGTTTTCGACCCAACCTTTCGGGTTGACTCGGTTTAAATCGACATGTTTTTTGACCTGGACGGTTCAACGGGTTGAACCCGGGTCGAACCAGGTTTCAAATTTGACAAAATTATACTACCTCCGTCCCTAAATAAATGTCCACTATTGAATTTTAGAGTCTTTTTGTTTCAACTTTGACTTTAAATTATCTAATTTTTGTTACGTAATACTTGATAAAAGTGATATAACAATGAAAATACATTTCAAATCCAATTCATTAATATATTTTGCATCAAATATTACATAACACAAATAAAATAATTTACGGTCAAAGTTAAAAAATAAAGACTTTAAAAGTCAATAATGGACATTTATTTAGGGACGGAGGGAGTATGAGAAATGATGAAGTAGTTGTGGAACCCGTGACAAATTTGGAAAAATGAGAGACCAAGTAATTGCAGTTTTTTAGTGTTTATTTTGCTTTGACACATGTACTTTGTCATTTGTATAATGTTATTTTAAAAAATGTTGGTCTTGCACCACTTAAGAGACTAGCATATATGAATCTTCTTTTAAAAGTTAATATATATTGTATAGCCGGTATATAAATAATGTTATGTAAGTTTATTAGAATCATAAAAATTGAATAGTATTGTTATCTATAGCGATAATTATTTGTACCCCAAACAAATAGCTTTGAACAATACTTAAATATCTATGCAAATTGATAGTACAATATAATCTTATTATGGTGATATTAAATTTGTAAGGTTACAAGTTTAAAAGCCACACACCAAATGATAAACACTACACATGTAAAAAAAAAAAAGTTATCATTGCCTAAATTACTGACAAAACAAGAAAAGGCGGTCATACACGTTGGCTATACCTCTAAACTACAATATAATATTGCAAGCTACATGGTACCGTTGTTTTTTGTAATGCTTGAATCTATTATTACTAAAATCTTAATAACTTAAAACAATCCTATTATAAATATACTCCCACACTTAGATCGATTTCACATAATTTTCTTGAAAACTGTATATTTCTCCTATTATGCAACCACGCATCAGAATTATAGTTATTCGAAAATGATTATGTAACACTACAAATACAGTTTGTTGAAATAAACTTATGAGTCGTCGAAATTCTACAGAAAACTAGACACTGCTGCCGCTAGGCGCAGGAATTCGTTTAGTTTCTTAAAAAGATAAATACCCAAAAAGCTTATTTGTCACTAAATAAGTGACACATGGATTGTATTACTTCTCTTTCCTATTATATAATTTAAATTGTGTTTTAAATGATTGTACATAGTCATTATTGCAAAAGAAAATTATAAATGGACTTAACTAAAGAGGCCTACAAGGAGACTTAATGCATAAATGAATTGTACTCTACAAAATAAATTGTACAGTACAATTCATTTGTGCATTAGGTCTCCTTTTAGACCTCTTTAGTTATCTCTATTGCAAAACATTTGTTTTATTTTAATTCAAATGTACAATCACATATAACACAATATTAGAACATCAGAGGATCCTTATCCATATAATTTTGACATTTTGACATGTGTTTCAAGATCCAAATTAGCCATAAAATTAGACATGTGATTTATGGCATTCTTATCACTTATGGGATACTTATACTTAGGGGTGGAAACGAGCCGAGCCGAGCTCGAGCTCGTTAAGGCTCGAGCTCGGCTCGTTTATATATATAAAGCTCGAGCTCGGGCTCGAGCTCGTTTCGAGCCTTATACTTTGAGCTCGAGCTCGGCTCGTGAAAATTTTCACAAGCTCGAGCTCGGCTCGGGCTCGACTAATTTTATGATGTTTTGAGCTCGGCTCGTTAATTACATAAAGCTCGAGCTCGTTTACTACTTTTAAGCTCGTTTATACGTATAGACGATATATACACGTATATAATTCTAGGGCTCGTTTAGGCTCGCGAGCCTACTCGAGCTTTTTGTACAGAGCTCGAGCTCGATTATTAAATGAGCCGAAAATTAGGTCGAGCTCGGCTCGGCTCATAGTTCTAAGCTCGGCTCGTTCGAGCTTTTTACCGATCCGATCTCGAGCTTTTCACGAGCGGCTCTACTCGTTTACACCCCTACTTATACCTCTTAAAAATACCAAAACACTCAAAATAACGCCCCCAAATTTCAAATTTTTACAATTCTATTACCAGTCACTCGTTAGTTACACAAACCCTAACCTTTTTACACAACACACACCAGTACACCACTACATCTCCGGCGTATAACGACGGCAGACGACGCCCTTAAAAACCCAGATCCAAAATCACCTTCTCTCCAATACCCACTTTTCAGTTTTCCCTAATTCAACCTATTTCAAAAGTTATCATAAACCCTAGAAAAAGCCCTTTTTTAAAATGTCAGACAATATCCCATTTGAAATCCAAATGGAAATCATCAAAAAAGTTTCTAATCTCAAGTCATTGATGCAGTTCAGGTCCGTTTCGAAACCTTGGAAGTCTTTCATCGACAGCCCTCAGTTTATCAAAGGTTACGGCGCCCGCCACACGCAGCCGCATAGTCGTATTCTAAGCTACATATCTGATGGTTTTCCGGATGAGGCAAAGTACATTTGTTTAGTAGAAGATGATAACAGTGAAACTTTTAAGGTCCAGCAACAAGAGTCTGCTCCATTTGTTCTGTCTCCTTTGCTCAATCAGTATTTTATTACAAGCGTTGTTGGTGCGTGTAATGGATTACTGTGTTTTTGTGGTTTGCATAATGGTTCTAAGGAGTGGAGGGTTGTTATTTGGAACCATTCTATTGGAAAATCATTTGGTATTGCTCTCCCTAGTTTTTACTCTCTTGTTTTTGGTTTCGGGGTCTGTCCTGTTAATTTAGATCCTACTGTTGTGAAGATTTTATGTACAAATAACATGCCTTGGCATGTTGAAGTTTTTACATTGAGCTCGGGTATTTGGAATGTGATTCCAAGTGGTAATTTGCCTCGTCAAACAATTAGATTTAATAATTCAACTCAGGTTGTTATATATAGGTTTATCTATTGGGCTGCTTGTGAATTGACTTTTGCTGATAATGGTGTAGTTACCACAAATTATATGGTTGTGTCATTTGATTTGATTACCAAGGAGTTTAAAGTGGTAGACCTACCTGATACCTTAACAAACGAGCTATTAATGTTTATGCCCATGTCTCTGTCTATTTCTAAACTAAGGGGGTCTCTTGTTGTGTATGGACTCACTGAGGTCGAGGGAGCAGTTCATTGTGGTGTATGGGTGATGGAGCATGACTCGTCTTTTAGAAAGCTATTCACAATTGACGCACCACTATATTATAAAATACTGGGGTTTAGGAAGAGTGGTGAACCTATATTTGAAACTCGAAAGGAGGAGGAAGGGTTTACCACGCTTGATCTTTACGATCCCTCCTCACAACAAATCAAGAATCTTGGGATTTCTGGAGTAGCGCACTCATTCTTCATGGGCTCTTACAAGGAATCACTACTTTTGCTTGATCACTCGAATTTACATATTTATTCTGACAATAGTTGATCAAAATGATGAAGGGCACATTTTAAGGTGTGGATTTACAAAGTACAATTTACGTAAGGACCGCCAAGGTGTGGAAAAATCACTTTCATCTATTTTAGTTATTAATTACTCTATTAAATGTTGTTAATTCATGCCATTTATGGAACATTATGAGATTGCAGATGCCTTATATGCTACATATCTTTCAAATATGTGCTTTGTAGAAAGATTAGTGAAATCGGTACTATCAAGATTAGGTAACATTCATTTGGTGTATGTGGATTTTTGTCGTTAATGATAGTGGCTCGATAAGGATAGTTTCCTGTACCTAAGTGGCTGAATTTGCTATTTTTTTTTTTTATCTTGAATGAGTTTTGAGAAGCTAGCATTGTTTCTGAGAACTGAGTTTGTAATGTATCTTGGTGTTGAACTCAACATTGTTTGATCCTCTTCTCCCTTGTGATTGTGTACTTTGGAAGATTAGGTAACTTTCTTTAAGAGTTTTGGTTTCTGCGTTGTTGATAGTAGTTCTATAAGGATAGTTTCCTGGTTGTAGTAATTGAGTTTGTAGAATCCTGAATTGGTTGAATTTTGTATGGATTTTTTGATGCTGCTGATATGGTCCTTTGCTCTTTGACAGTTTCCTATTGATTACTGGTGCTAGTGTATTCAGTCTAGTTTGGTTTTAGTATGTTGTGTCTAGTATGAAATGTCCATGGTATGCCATAACTTGACTTATTATTTGGTTCATTTTATTTTTTACTTTTTACTCGAAGAAAGTAGAAACAGAGCTATGACTAATAATCCTTACATCAGTTGAGTAACACTACGGGGCTGCAATGCGATCAAGCTCTTATTGCGCCTACAATAGACTTTGACTTCTTACAAGTGGGTTACAGCACAAAATAGTGACAGTAGGTTCAAGAAGCATCTATGATTCATTTTACACTTGGGAAATATAGAATGAGTGTAACTACTTAACGATTTGATTCTGGAATGGATAT
Organism: Chrysanthemum makinoi; assembly: GCA_910596185.1. NCBI lineage: Eukaryota > Viridiplantae > Streptophyta > Magnoliopsida > Asterales > Asteraceae > Chrysanthemum > Chrysanthemum makinoi. Next base: position 83,295,608 of record OU343225.1, on the reverse strand, counting down.
TGCTGTTGTTTGAAAACCTTTCAATTACAGAATCAGAATTTTTTTGTGCCATCCTTTTACAATACCACTTGGGGGGCTATTGTTTGGAAACCTTACGATCCAAATGTTTTACCTGAAAAAAAGCGTTTTTGGGTTATGGGGTTTATCCTAACAGTAGCGACCCATAATATACCTCGTAAATTAGATGTTTTTGAGTTAAGTTCACTGAAATCTAAACCGTAATCTACCTCGTAAATTGGTTTACATGGACTTAAGTAGCTATAGTTGCCAATTTCCATAGTGCACATGAACAAACTAGCGGGTCGTGCCTGGTATGAGCTGCACAACTCTTCCCAGCATTTCACTTTTCATAGTAAACTATCTGTCGATGTGCAAATGACCCGGTACTTCCACAGCCCAACGATGATCATTAGAGAGGCTTGTGAATTAACATCCAATAGTAACAAATGCCACATAGGTCAATAATATCCATAGCAGGCTGAAAACCATTGCAAAAGATTGGATACTAAACGACCGCCGTGTACGTGACACAATTCTTGTTTTTTTATTTTTGCAAGACCATAATCCATGTTAGTGCTTGGGTAAAGTGAACACGATCCTTTGACTCGTAGAGTCAACTGAGACTTTTGTTTCTTGCAGTAATGCTCTTGATTGTTGGAAGCTGTGATATCTGATCACCACTTTGAGTACCGGAGTTACTATAAAGACTGTACTATGTGACTGTTTGTGGCATCCTTTTTGTTGTGGCCCTTTTGTGGCATTAATCGGTTTATGGACCCGTAAGGGTGTTCGTAGGTTCAGGTTTTGGGTTTCTCGGGTTATTCTGGCTGAGAATTTCTGATGGCAAAACCGAACTGAATACAAACTGGACCAAAACGACCACATATTGACGTGATATGTTTTTAAACAATTTTTACAATTGTTTATTATAAAGAGTAGTAAGTAAATTGGTTTACATGGACTTAAAGTAGCTATAGTTGCCGGTTACCAGACTGCACGTGAGCAAACCAGGAGACGGTGCTTGGTATGAGCAGCACAAGTCTCCCCAGCATATTATTTTCATAGTAAACTACCGATGTGTAAATGTGCATATGACCCGGTACTTCCAGAACCAATAAAACCTTGATCATTAACGGCAGGCTTGTATATTAGCATCCGACAGTAACAAATGCCACAGAGTTCAATAGCATCCATAGCAGGCTGTAAACCTGTGCAAAAGGTTGGATACTAAACGACCATCAAATACATGACACGATTGCTGTTTTCAATAGTATTTTACTTTTTTGCATGACTATGAACCCTGTTTTGGGCTTGGGTATCTGACCACCAACTTGAGTATCTGACCACTTACTATAAAGTTCATACATTGTGACTCTTTGTGTTATCCTTTCAATTGTGGCCCTTCTGAGACAGAAATCGGGTATGGACCGGTAAGGGTGCTCGTCGGGGTTTTGAGTTCTTGGGTTATTTGATTCGGGTTCTTCGGGTTGATAATTTTCAAGGCAAAACCGGACTGAATTCGAAGTGAACCAAACAATTATGCCAAGGGCGATGCTATGTTCCAGGAAAGTAGAGTTTGATGTGGATAGTCCTACCACTAATTAAATTATAAAAAGAATAACCGGGGTTTATTATTATTATTATTTTTAAAGAAATAACCGAGGTTTGAAAATATTGTATGTTTTCTCTACCTATATATGCAGTTATGCACACACAAATATTTTGAAATGAGAGATTATTAATTATTTTAAGAGGTGTTTGTTTAAGCCTATTATTGGCTTATGAGCTTTAATCCTCCATCGTCAAACACCGTACTCATCATCTTCATTTGTTCATTAAAATCCGGCCACCTCAATAAAATTCTGACTACCATCTTCTTCAAACACTCATATTGCTTGTATCTTTCAAGTTTCAACAAACCAAACACATAAATATAGACCATTTTTTTTTTAATTTATTTATTTACAATGTCATTAACAAATGGTATTCATTTGTAATTTACATAGAGGTGGAAGGTAAGTGAGCAACAAGCTACGCCGTTACCCCTTTTTGTCATTAACAAATAGACAACTTTAAGCTCATATAAACAGAACCCATCAAAATTAATTCAACAATGTATAACCACTATAAGACACCAAAAAAACACCATAGAACATTATATATGTTAGATCTTCTTTTGCCTCTATTCCAGCTTTTTGCATTACTAATTGCTTTAGTACAAAATTTAGACCACAATGTGGATATGTAAAAAAACTCAATCTGTACAAGGTAATCCTTCATCCGAAATCCGAATACACAATTTCTTTTTACAAATGTCAGTTTCATATACAAAACCAAAGTTCTACTAGATAGTATGTTTATGTGTTTTCATGGAGAAAATCAAGAAGAGATGTTGTTTGTGTTTTGAACCACGGACGGAGCCAGGACCAAATATGACTGGGTGCACAAAATCTTTTGAACCGTAATACTGGAAACATTTTTCGAAGGACCGGGTGCATTTAAGATGTATTTAAGAAAAATCAGTGTTTTTTTTTTCAAAAATTAACACTATATTGAAAAAATCCATGGGGTTCCCGGGCACCCGCGGGAACCCCTAGATCCGTCCCTCTTTTGAACCCCATTTGGTCAAACTAAGTCAGTTTAACGAAGTTAGGGTCAAAAGACTAAACCGACAACGGGTCAAAACCACAGGGACTGGATTCGAAGAAAAGGTTTAGGGACTAAACCATGATACATGACAAACCACATGGACGATTTAAATAAAGGAAAGAGGGCTATAAAAGAAGCCCCGGGAGTTCTAAACAGCCAAAGTAATGTTCATTGCATACCCTTCTTATCGCTGGAAACATAAACCCTAAAAAAAACTTCATTAATGTCAGACGACATACCATTTGAAAACCAGTTGGAAATCATCAAAAAGGTTTATGATGTCAAGTCATTGATTTGATTCAGGTCGGTTTCGAAACCATGGAAATCTTTCTTTGACAGCTCTGAGTTTATCAATGGGTACGAACCCTGCCACATGCAGCCACATAGTTGTATTTTAAGAAGATCACTAGGTTCTGTGGACAGGTTTATCTGTTTGGTAGACGACGATAACAGTGAAAGTTTTAAGGTACACCAACAAGAGCATGCTCCATTTATTATGTCTCCATTTCTTAAAAATTATTTTCCATTGGTTGTTGGTGCATGTCATGGATTAGTGTGTTTGTATGGTCTCCATCAAGGTTATAAAAAATGGATGGTTGTTATTTGGAACCCGTCAATTGGAAAATCATTTGGTATTGGAACTGCCCCTTATGATGATTACATGAATCTCTATAAGCTTGTTTTTGGATTCGGGGTTTGTCCCGTCACTAGAGATCCTATTGTTGTGAAAATAATTTGTAGAATTCGCAAGCCTTGGCATGTTGAATTTTTTACATTGAGTTCGCGTGTGTGGAATGAGATTCCAAGTGGTAATTTGCCTCGTCAATCAATTAAACTTGATAATTCAACTCAAGTTGTTATAGATAGGTTTATTTATTGGGGTGCTAGTGATTGGTATTCTATTGCAAAATATATAGTGTCATTTGATTTGATTACTAAAGAATTCAAAGTGGTAAACCTACCAGATAGCTTAAGCAACGAGCTATATTTATCACATGTGCTCCCTTCTAAGCTAGGGGAGTCTCTTGTTGTGTATGGATCTATTTATGTTGATGGAGCAAAATGTTGTAGTGTATGGGTGATGGAGCATGATTCGTCTTTTAGAAAGCTATTCTCAATTGGCGGCTTTGGCGCACCAGTATATTGTTATTATATACTCGGGTTTAGGAAGAGTGGTGAACCTATATTTCAAATAATAACGGGGGACGAAAGGTTTACAACACTTGATGTTTACGACCCCTGCTCACAACAAATTAAGAATCTTGGGAATTCTAAATTAGGGGACTCATTCTTCATGGGCTCCAAGGAATCACTACTTTTGCTTGCTCACTCAGATTTACATATTTATTGTGACGATAGTTGATCAAAATGATGAAGGACACATTTTTAAGGTGTGGATTAATAAATTACAAGTTACCTAAGGACGGAGGGGCCTATTTTGTAGCTAAGGTGTAGAAAAATCACTTTCATTTATTTTAGTTTTTTATGGAAACTTATGCGATTGTAGATTACACTATATGCTACTTTTCCCCCCCAAATATGTGCTTTGTAGCAAGGTTAGTGAAATCGTCATTCTGAAGTTTAATGCGATTTTTGTTTTTCGATGGATAGTGTTACTTTTGCTCCTTGTCTTTAATCGTATATTGAGAATGGGGAATGTCCTTTACAGATGTCTTTTTTGCTTGTGTAAAAAAATGATGAACAAGCCTTTGCTTCGTTACATGCGCCCCTCGTTTTGCTTGGGGTCTATTTAATTTTGAATAATCTGTAATTACAAACACGAGTTTATCAGTCATTGAATGTGTAACATTTGAATGTGTAAATGCTTATGTGTGAACAAGAGATGATATTCATGTACTGTAACCAGGGCCGGAACCATAGTCACATGGAACGGGGATCGCTCCGGTACGGGATCGCGGATCAGGATCATGGTTCGCTAGGCACCTAAAATTCGGTTCGATGGGGGGTAGGTTCATTTGGGATCGCTTCGGTACGATGTACCAAGTAATGTGGTACGATGTACCCATATAGCAAATAATATATTATTATTATTTTGAAATCCAAACATTCATAAAATAATACTCATAATTCATTTTAAAAAACATATGAAAAAAGTTTTATCAGTAACATAACTAAAAGAAGCATCATCAACACCATTTTTACAAGTTTGTGCTAATGACAGTAAATTATTTCAGTGGATTTTATATTGATGATATGAACTATGAAGGCCTCATCTATATATTACATTCTCCATAACTATTTAGCAGATGAGAAGATCTCGTTCAAAAAAATTCACCATATCAAATCTTAAAATATCTTCAAATGACATATTCTATAATAACTAAAATTGTAAGTAAATATTTAAAATCTTGAAAATCATAAGGAAATCAAAATTAATGTGACTGAATTGTGAATCGAATGTAACTGGAACGCGAATCGAAAACACCTGGATCGCGAATTACTCTGTCCCGATTGGGATATCAATTAAATTCTGGAACGCCATCGCCACCGATCCAGGTCGCGATCCCCATCGATCCGGATCGATTTCGTACCACGTTTTGGATCGATCGATTTCGTACCACGTTTTGGATCGAACGAACTGGATCGCAATTCGTGGTAATCTGTAGCGAATTATGTGACTATGGCCGGAACTATGTAGGGGCAGGGGAGGGTCCCGCCCTCCCTAAAATTTGCAGCACCTAGTGTAAATATTATAGGTTTTAGGGGTAATTAAATTGAGGTTACAAACAAATCTCCGATTAGGCCCCCCCAAAATAAATTCGGCCCCCTAAAAAAAATGTTCAAGTTCCGCCACTGACTATAACTCAGAATTAGAGGAGTAAGGCATTAGTAGTGGTTAGGCAATGTTTGCAGAAAGACAGGAAGTCATGAGTTTTTCTTTAAAAAATATGGAAAGTCTAGCATGTTGCTAGACAAAGTCTACCATCTCCCAAAAGTGTAAAAGAACATAGTAGAAAGTAGAAACAGAGCTGCGTTAACAATGCTTACATCAGTTGGGTACCACTAGGTTGGCTGCTGTGCGAATATGCTAACATTATTGCACCTACATTAGTCTTCTTACCAGTGGGTTACAACACAGAATAGTGATTTTACTTTCAAGAGCTTCTTTGATTCATCTGAACCAACTTGTTTTATGCCCGAAGTCTCTTTTGAAACATAAATAATTGTAACTGAAGTTCAACAATTCTGGCTCAGCATACATTTTCCCCCACTCTAAAATTTGATTCACATAGAAATTTCTATGATTCTGGAATGGATATTGCTGTTGTTAGGAAACCTTTCAATTACTGAATCAATTTTTTGTTGCGCCTGCTGTTTTACCTGGTCTATATGAAAATGTTTTTGCGTTATGGGATTATTCCAACAGTTGCGACCCCGTTGCATCCTTTGTGAAGTCCAAACCGTAATCTACCTTCTAAATTGGTTTACACGGACTTAATTAGCTATAGTTGCCAGTTTCCAATGTACATCGACAAACCAGGGGACGTTGTTCATTTAAATGCTCATAGCCCTGTCTCCCCCTTAGCTTCGCTTCCTTTAAGTTGCATATAATCAATAATCAAATATTTAGATACGAAAACCACATGAATCAGAATATATAAATCTTCATGTTATAGACCCTTATCGGGATCCTTGATGGACCCTTTTCCTTGTATATACACACGACAACCTGTTGTAGTTTCTATACATTTTAGTGAATTTCCTCTAGGTCCCAGAAGCCAGCCAACAAAGTTAAACTAAAATCCAAAAAGAATATGTCATCTTAATAAATAAGATGTTAAAAGAAAGTGTAATGACTAAAACGTGACAAATGAAAAGGTATGTTTGAGTATCATGTGATAAATCCTTCGTATAAATATGTATATCTATTGCATCTTTTTGAAAGCTTACATTGGGGAAAGAATCAAAAGGAATATCTAACTGCAAGATTCGCTTCACTGTATGAACTAGTACTAGCTGGAGCTCCTTGCCATTCCGGGTGTTCCACTTAACCTCTGCCATAGCAAACGATTCATCACGAGTGTACTATCGTTATTATAAGTGAACATTAAGTTTTAGTGTCGTTTAAATATGTATACCTCTTGTGGAAAATACAATATGTATATTAAAAAAAATTAACAATTAGAAAACATCATTTTTTGAATCTTACATTAATAAAATGATTAATGATGTGTTGCGAGACAAAAATTAGTGTATTTAACACAATTTTAATTCTAAAAATCTAAGCTAGACATTTAATATGCAAGTGTATTTTGGGGAAATATGCAAGTTTTTAAGTTTTAGTGGGTATATATGCAATTCCCCCTTTAATGGGACACCTTGTGCACAACTATGAGTAAAATGACATATTTAACGTGTGATATCTCACTCATATGACATCGAATTTGAGTGATTTAAAAACTTGTATAAAGAGTGAACGAAAATCTATAACTTTCATGTTTTAAGTTTTTCACCAAAAAATATGGCCGAAAATGCTAAAAAAATAAAGAAAATCAAGACCTATGTGATATTTAAAAAAAGTTAGAAATATTTAACAAGATTTATACCAAATTAAAGAGGATTAATTTTTTAAAATTATGGTGAAACCGGTTTTGTTTTAAAAGTTTGTATTTTAAAAGATATGTGCGTTTGAAATTTGATGTGGAAAAGCAAAATCCGGGTAAAATGATGATTTTACCCTTGACGGGATTTTTTTAATATTTAGGGAGGGAGGACACGTGTTGCATGGAGAATAATTTTTACACTTTTTATTTTGTGGCCACTTTCTAATTGATCCACTACCTTGGTTTAGATACATAAAAAAAGAAAGTTCGAGTTTAACCAATGCCCTATTGGGAACCACAAAACCATTTTATTAATAGGGAAAAGGAAATTTCAAGGTTGTGAATAATATGGATAAGCATTTGGACTCGAATACCGGAACCAAACCGGAACCGTACCGAAATGGTACCGAATCCCAATACATAGTACGGACCGGTACCATGAATCGAGCCAAAAAAATTCGGGACTACTAATACGGAACCGGTACCAAAGCGGGATAGTATCGAAAAAATTATCGAAATTTGAGCAGTCATGTTTTTTAATTAAAGAACTTATCCAAACACCCATTAAGTCTGTTACATGCAAAAATATAGTCATGGAAAACATAAAGAAAGAAACCAAACGTCCCAAAAACCTGCTTGTGGCAATTATAAGTCCTTCATAAACCCTCCCAAAATTAAATCATGACTAAAATACACTGTTGGTCCCTAAACTTGTCTTGAAACATCACGCTGGGACAAAACTTGCCTTTTTCATCGTCGGGAGTCCAAAACAAGTTTTTTATAGGCTAAATGAGTTCCTTGACTCATTTTCCGTTAGTCAACGTCTGTTATCTTTTGCCAAATCCCTTAAATGACTATTTTGCCCATATATAACGTGATTCATCTACCTTTTTCATTCATTTCATCCTAACTAAAAACTCATTCATCTATCTTTTTCACTGAGTATGAAAGACTATTCATTTTTGTTATGACTTTTTTTATTCGTTTCTCTTATGAAAGATTATACATCAAGAAGAATCGTGCAATTCGCAAATGAAAAGGTGTGTTAACAGATGCTTCTTAAATTAAGATGGTTAATTTGCAAATGAATTAACCATTTTAATTAACCATGTTAATTGCCCACCCAAAGGAATCATCGTTAACACATGCTTAGAACTAGAAACACACGCTATCGAGTCGTTATCTAAAGACAACATTGTTCCACCTGTGTATCCGGTGGGACTGATACTCAACCTAGAAGGTGATGGAAAACAATTGGCTGATGATGTCATCAGTTGGTTGGATAGTCAACCGACCTCCTCGGCTGTGTTTTTATGTTTTGGGAGTATGGGATGTTTTGATGATATTCAAGTGAAAGAAATCGCAAATGCTTTAGAGCAAAGTGGGCACCGTTTTGTGTGGTCTCTACGTCGACCTCCATCCGATAAGGCATCAAAAGTACCTGGTGATTATGATGATCCAAGTGTGGTATTCCAAGAAGGATGGCCAATCTATGCTGAACAACAGATTAATGCATTTGAAGTGGTGGTGGAGCTGGGACTGGCTGTGGAAATCAAGTTGGATTATAAGAAGAATATGTATGATCGTAGTGTTGATAAAGGCCGTATAGACATAGTCACTACGGACGAGATAGAGAGTGGGATAAGACAATTAATGGAGGATAAAGAAGTTAGAACGAAAGTGAAAGAGATTAGTGAGAAATGTAGAGCCACACTGGTGGAGGGCGGTTCATCGTATGCATCTATTGGTCATCTAATTTGGGACTTCATGAGAAACATATCTTGAATTTGAGTTTATAGTTAGTGTTTCTGGCTATAGTTGAAGCCTTGTTTTTCAAGTGTCGATGTAGCTAGTTATATCACTTAGTCTATAAATAAGAAAAATTCTTGTATGCCATTATCTTATTTGCATTAAATTATGATACTTAGTGATCAAACTATGTCAATGATCAACCCTATCGGATCCAGTTTCAACTTTAACACCTCTAGCAGCTACGGTCTTTTATATATGTTTCTTTGTTTAAGTTCTTATTGGTTCATCTTCTAGCTTTCTTGAGCTAATTTAGACTCTTTGTTTTGTTCCTGCGCATTCATTTCTGTTTCTTGGTGTTCTTTTGTTTCTTGTTTTAGACATTTACGAATCTATGCCAGACATGACACTTGTAACAAATACATGTCGTTGACTCTTCCCTATATTATCTTAAGTTAGGTTGTATCTAGAATCACCCATTTACCTAAAAATGGGTCGATTTCGATTATATGTTGTCCCTGGGGTGTATTGGTAAAGCAGCCTACTTTGCAGAAAAATTTAAAATATATGATTAGTTTGGTTGAAATTGATCAAACTTGGGGTGTTGGTTGCCGCATCTATGGATCATCCCAAATATTTTGTTGGTTTTGATGTTATGTGTGGGTATGAAGATGAAGAATGACGATTAGTGGGTTTTTTTTTTTTTTTTACTGGATGGATGAGATTTGAGAATGCTTTTAGTGTTAATTTTATAGAGAGAAGCAGAAATTTAGAGAGAGAAGCAGGAAAAAAGATAACATGAGGGTGGTGGTAGTGATGGTATAACATTTTTATTAAGTGCATCGTTCGTCCCTAAGGTTGTACCACCAAATAATCAATCAAAGCGATAAAATGACCATTTTACTCTCATGTGCAAGGCACATGAGAGAAGATAACAGACGTTGCTAACGAAAAATGGGTCAAGGGACCCATTTAGCGTATAAAAAGCTTTTTTTGGACTCCCGACGATGAAAAAACCAAGTTTTGTCCCAGCGTGATATTTCGGGACAAGTTTAAGGAACAACAGTGTATTTTAGTCTTAAACCCTAACCTGTTTTATAAATATTGGAATGTTTGTAACGTGACTATCAAATGTGTTTATTATTGTTGGTTGCATTTTCTGACACGTTGTGGTTTGAAACCACTTGAAAATGCACGGTTTGTCCTATTTTTTTTACATTTTTCTGTCACGTTGTGGTTCGAAGACACTCGAAAATGCACGTTTTGTCCTATTTTTTGTTGCTAGCACAGAAAGTTAGTAGCATGAAGTCTGATTTTTTTTCCTTTTTTTTTTTTTTTTTTTTGGTTTAACAAAACACAGGAAAAACGGGATAGGTACGGATTTCTCGGTACCGGATTCCCGTCTAGTACAGTACCAGTACCCCCTTTCATGCTCGGGAAAAAAGGGTACCACCAATTCGGATTTGGTTTTCAAAAGCTATAAGCTACTTATTGAAATTAAGATTCAGCTTAAAAGGTAACCATAGACAGACACCCCCTTAATAAAACAGGTAAGTAGAAATATTAAGCAAGAGTTAGGATCAAATGAGAAGGGTGAGAAGAAATAATCACACATTTCATATGCATCTACAAAATTAGATGCATCTCTCCTTAAAAATCTTCCTCTAATGTGTGGCTAGAAATCTTTCTTATTTTTCTCATTTTAATTTTCCCATCTCATCGGATCCCTTATTAAGCAATCCCAAACACCCCCTTGTTCTTATTCAAAAACATACATGTATGTAAGGATCTTGCTAGTACTATAGTAAATGACTACGTAATTTTTCGCTACTATGGGTGTGCAAACCAAATTGAAACTGAAATTATGAAACTGTTGGAAATGAAAACCAGATGTGTATTGTAAGCACTATAATAGGTTTAGTGTCAAATTGATACATTGGTTTGGTCCTCCGGACTGTGATCTCAACTGAAACTTTTAGGCCAGTGATTTTAGGCCCCATCTCATGCCTAAACGAAGTTGTTTCATTTTGTACAAATGGATAAGATTCTGGTTTTTGGACAACCAAAGCGAGAACAAATATTATCATATTATGGACAGAAAATAAGACGGTACGTAACCAGTCTTAGTTTTGTCCGGTTCGGTTTCAGGTTTGGTTTTCCGGTTTTAACGGCTTTGATAGAGTTTTGGATACCCTAGTTGCAACTTGCGAAGTTTATGTAGTTATAAAATCCTCTTTTGACACAAATTTTAGATAATGTAACTTTACTTGTCAAAGCAACTCGATTTGTTTGGACTTTGGACAAGTAAACACCCATTCTCATTTTCGGGGATTTAGGGCTTAAGAATCTTATGGAACCAAACATGGTTGAACTCCCTTTGTTGCAAAATTTTTATCAGTTGCCTTCCTGAAATTGGTGGGATATTCAGATGTCTAAGCAAGTTGCTTGCCTGTGTAAAACATTTTCACTCAGATGTCTTTTCTTGATTACCAGCTCTTTGCTGTAAAAAGTGCTTTTATTTTTTGGTATTTAATTTGTTTTCACTTGCATGTTTGGGATTTACCAAACACTCAACACCTGAAGTGTCTATTAGCATAATCATCTCCAAATACTATCTCGTATAACCATTTGTACTGCTGATTATCTGATTTTAGCTGTTCAGAATCACATAATCACCTCTAAAACACACACCTGACCACCTTAAGTAGTTGCTTTCCAAATACTTTTGTGCCACTTTCATAATAGCCAAAGGCCAACTTATATTTCTTGTTTCTGAGGTATTGAGGTAGATCCAAAATTCAGAACATTTTTGTTTTTAAGAATTAAAATGCGAAGAACATTTTAAAATTATACGTTGCAAAAAGTTGTCTCAGCCATTAATTCGCTTTATTTTAGAAGTATGTTATATTTGAAGAGCTTATAAAGTCATATTGACCATTGAGCAAAGCCGTCCCATGAATTGTGCCCTGGACAACAAAATTATATAATGAGGTCTTTCGATAAGCAATGTTATATATAAAATGTCACCGTTTATAAGATATATAATGCAATTAGTTATCTAAATATTCTAATATACTACTCATTTAAAATATTTTCCTATCTAAATACTTTTTTCTTCGTGAAAATATGTCTACACATGCATATAATTATTAACGAGACAAATTTTGAGGCCCTTAAAAGTTTTGGGACCTGAAGCGGTCGCACTTTGTGCACTCTCAAAGACGGCCATGCTATTGAGCTATCATGAGATGTCTTATTAGCTAGTTTCTAATTCAAGAATCTGCAATCCATGTTCTTCTTTATAACGTTAACATGTATTTCCTCATGTACATCGGTGATCACTGTAAAAAAAACGTCTTGTTTTGGAAGAAGGTTTTACAGGCAGTAGTTTCTTCATCATCTTCACTCCCAAAAGCAGCATTTACAACAAGGTTCGACACTGCACCTGGTTCATTCCTAAGAAGTAGGTTACTGTTCGTCATTAGTTCCATTTGTCCGGTCTTTAGCATCAACATACCTTGTCAAAGCATATAAATCTGCACAAACTATCAATTATATTACATCTCTAAAAACAACACTCTCAAATATAGCGATGTATCATGAGATAGCAAGTTCAAATCTGCTCCTAAAGCTTTCAATCAAGGATCAATTATAGGTGGATATTTCAATTTAATCGACTCAGACTTTGAAATTGACACATCAAGCAGATTCCGAGATGTTAACTAACATCAGATAGATGTATGTGTAACTACGAGTTGTTAAAAGAATAACAAAACGGAATGCACTCACGGCAACACCTGCACAAAGATAATAGTGAGTTGAATACGAAGGTGCAACTAAAAAATAATGAAATTCAAAATAATGAAATTCACACCTCTGATCACAAGTATTAAGTTAATAGCTGGATTTCAAACGTATTGTTTACTTTTGAAATCGATGCTTGTAAACAGGTGTTGCAGAAAAGATCTGGATCACAAAGACGGGTTAAAAGTGTGAAGAAGTCAAAATCACGAGTGCTAAAATGTAAGAGCAAATGAGCCTAGTTTGGTCAAGTGGACAACAGTTAAGACCATCCATACGAAGAAAGCTTACCTGCAAATGAGCATTTTTTTGTGTCACAAATGGCAACATAACCTTTGCCTTTGTCTAAATCATTAGCATGACATGTGGCCACAAAATGCTTTTGAGAACAATTGAATGTGATGCGTCTAGTGGTGCAGCACAAGGTGTATAAATACAAACATGAGATGTTATGAGGCCAATGGAAGCGTCATAAATTCCAGTAGTAAATATATTCATAAGATTCATTTGTAACATAAGATTCATTAAATATATTCATTTGGGGCTAAATATCTATAAAATTTTAACTGAAAAAAAATCAACAAATTTTGCAATATGGGTCTTCTGGTTCAAAATGTAAATCATATCAAATTCAGATTCGGTTTTGTGTCCGGTTTGGTCCAGTTTGTATTCAGTTCGGTTTTGCCTTAAGAATTCTCAGCCATACCAACCCGAGAAACCTGAAACCTGAACCTATAAACACCCTTACAGATCCATAAACTATTGATGTCTCGATAGGGCCACAATTAAAAGGATAGCACAAACAGTCGCATTGTACATTTGTACAGTTTTATAGTAACTCGGGTACGCTCCATAGAGCATAACTTCAAGAAACAAAAGTATTAGTTGACTCTACGAGTCAAAGGGTCATGTTTCTTAATAAAATATTGAATCTAAATAATCTTAAGAGTCGCTACTGTTAGGATAAACCCCAGAACCAATGACAACTTTCATATAGACCATGTTATACGTCTGGCACAACAAAAACTGATTTTGTAATGGAAGGATTCCAAACAACAGCATCATTCATTCCAGAATTACATAGATATCTATGCGAATCAGATGTTAAATAATAACCGCCACAAAAACATAATAAGCCATGAGAGATACCAACTACTGTTGGAACATTAAGAGCATACAACCAGTAGGCTGATATAAATCAAAGAACCTCTTGAGCCTACAATCACTATTTTGTGTTAAGAAGTTTAATGCAAGTGAAATAAGAGCTTGATTGCATTGCAGTCTCCCAATTGGCACTCAACTGAGGTAAGCATTGTTAGTCATAGCTCTGTTTCTACTTTCTGCTATGCTATTTACACTTTTTAACCGGTAAAAAGTGAGCTGTATATGTAGCACCAAATCACCATGGACATTGCCCATGGCCAAATAACATGACAATACAGACTTCCATAGTAGACACAACAAAAAAACAATACTAACTGCAAACCAGAACAACAACGAAAACACATCTGAATACACCAATACCAGCAGCATATGAGATCAAATGTGTTAATTAATAGGAAACTGTCAAAGGATCCATACCAGTAATCACGACCATATCCCATGACAAACAAAACTTAATCACTAGGACCAGGAAACTATCCTTATAAGCTACTATCAACACCGCAGAAACCAAAATTCCCAAAGAGAGTTACCTAATCTTTCAAAGTACACAATCACAAGGGAGAAGAGGATCAAACGGTGCAGAGTTCAACACCAAGATACATAGCCATCTGTCATTAACTAAACCGAACATCAAAACAACCCGCGAGTTTGTGGTAACAGAGCAAAAGCTCATTAATCAGACATAAAATCTCAGAAACATTTCTAGCTTCTCTCAAAACTCATTCAAGATCAAGAAATAGCAAACTCAGCCATTTACGTACAGGAAACTGTCCTTATTGAGCTACTATCATTAACGACAAGAATCAACATACATCAAATGAGATCCAAGCAGAAATGAGTTCAACACCAAGATATTTGAATTGAGACATTTTATATTTTGCCTCGCAACATGCTAGATTTTCATGATATATCAAATTCTGTCACTCTTGACGATAAGTTTCTATAAAGAAAAACTCATGACTTTCTCCAAACATCGCCTAACCGCTACTAATGCCTTCACTATTCTAACCCTGAGTCAAAGGAAATGAATAGATATTTCTTATTCAAAGATTGATAAACTGGTGTTTGTATTTACAAATTATCCAAAATAACCCCCAAGAAAATTGAGAGGAGAAAGTTACGAATCAAAGAACGCTAACAAAATTTCAACCTGTAATTAACATCTAAAAAAACCATCAAAGATAAGGAGCTGAAGTAGCACTATCCAAAGAATAACAAAGATCATATTAAACTTGATAATACCGATTTCACTAATCTTGCTACAAAGCACATATTTTTAAAATATGTAGCATATAAGGCATCCGCGATCTCAAAACACTGGCATTAATTAACAACATTTAATAGAGTAATAAAAAACTAAACTAGGTGAAAGTGATTTTTCCACACCTTAAGTACAAAATAGGCCCCTCCGTTTTTAGGTAAATTGCTTTGTAAATCCACACCTTAAAATGTAGCCGTTATAATTCTGATCAATTATGGTCCGATAGTGTATGTAAATCCGAGTGATCAAGTAGAAGTAGCGATTCCATATAAGAGCCCATGAATAATGACATCTCTACTCCATCAATCCCAAGATTCTTGACTTGTTTTGAGCACGGGTCATAAACATTAAGTGTAGTAATCAATTGTCCACCCGCCTTATAAATTTCAAATATAGGTTCACCATTCTTCATAAACCATAGTATTTTATTTACATGTGCGCCAATTGAGAATAGCTTTCTAAAAGACGACTCATGCTCCATCACCCATACACCAGAACAAACTGCTCCCTTGGCCATAATAACAAGAGATCCCTTTAGTTTAGAAACTGAGATATTTAAGATAAATTCGACATTTAAGATCAATTCTTTTGTTAAGTTATCTGGTAGGTTTAGCACTTTAAACTCCTTGGTAATCAAATCAAATGACACAACCAAAGCTTTCGTGGTAGATTCACCATCATTAGTAGATATCTTCTCACTAGCACCCCAGTAAATAAACCTATCTATAACAACCTGAGTTGATATCGGATTAAGTCTAATCGACTGAGGAGGCAAATTACCACATGGAATCACATTCCAAACCCCCGAACTCAATGTAAAAACTTCAACACGCCAAGGCATGTTATCGGCACATAAAATCTTCACAATGGTAGGATCTGTAGTGACAGGACAGACCCCAAAACCATATACAGGCCGGTCATATCCCGGGACAGCAATACCAAATGATTTTCCAATACAAGGGTTCCAAATAACAATCATCCTTTTTTTATAAGCATCATGAAAACCATACAAACAGATTAATCCATGACATGCACCAACAACGTATGAAACATGATATTGTTCAAGCAAAGGAGACAGAACAAATGGAGACTCTTGTTGTTGTACCTTAAAAGTTTCAATGTTATCACCTTCTACTAAACGAATGTACTTTGTATCCGATAAAAAAACGACTTTGTAGCTTATAATAAAACTATGAGGCTGCGTGTGGCGGACGCCGTAACCTTTGATAAAGTCAGAGCTGTCAATAAACGACTTCCAAGGTTTCGAAACGGACCTGAACTGAATCAATGACTTGAGATTAGACACTTTTTTGATGATTTCCATTTGGATTTCAAATGGAATATTGTCTGACATTTTAAAAAAGGCTTTTTCTAGGGTTTATGTAAACTTTTGAAAGAAGTTGAATTAGTGAAAACTGAAAAGTGGGTTTTGGAGAGGAGGTGATTTTGGATCTGGGTTTTGAAGGCCGTCGTGTGCCGTCGTGCAGTGGTTGAAGGGAGATCAAAGTTTTTCTAGGGTTTATGTAACTAGCAAGAGACTGAAAATGAAATTGAGAAATTTAGGGGCGTTATTTTGGGTGTTTGATGCATTTAAGACAAGTGTATGGACCGGGTAAAGACCATATTCATGTCACTACAATTTTAGTAAACTTGTCTTTTCTTAGCTTTTTCTTTTTACTAGAGAATTTCATCTATATCCTTAAAAAACTTCATAATTACATTAATATTTTTACAAAATTTCAAATTACATCAATATCCTTTATAACTTTAAAAATACTCATATATATCCATTTTACATATTTAATCATTATTAAAGGATTTTAATATTAAATTTTGAATTCAAATACCAAGTAATATGCCACATCACTATTTTACCTTTTTAGCTCAAACATTAAACTAGACTATATTTCTGTCTAAAGAAACAACTGTCCCATTGCATCCTCTGTTATCCCAAGACCCAAATGTAACGAATGATACAAATTTGCTCACAAGTAATATCACTAGCATTATCATATAATAATGTTTTTGTTTATCTTTGAGGTGTTGGGGTACTGCTTTGTTTTCAATTAGATGTAGGTACCTTGAATCGTTATTTGGTAATGGTGCCTAGAATTTTTAGTACATCCCATTTTTGGTTTGCTACTACGTAATTTCTTTACTCTATTTTGTTCTATCTTTTTATTAGATGGGTTTTAGTGTTGTATTTATTGGATTGGAATGGGTTCCTTACGGAAATTTATAAGACAATAGATTGATTGTTTGATTGTGTCACGAGCTTTGTTTGATTGTTTGATAAGAATCTCTATCTTTGATAAAAAGATGATGAATTTGATATGAGATTTTAGTTTTAGGATGATAAAAGGGTAAAAAGGTAATATAACATTTTAAAAATTATTTACAAAATAAATTTGAATATAAATTTATTTAATTTTGATTAAATTGGTTATTTGGATATATATGAGTATTTGAGAGGTTTTGAAAGGATATTAATGTAATTTGAAAAATAATAAGGATATTAATGTAATTATGAAATTTTCTAAAGATATAGATGAAATTATCCCTTTTCTTATTTATGTATTTTGAACTTGTTTTTTTTATGCATTTAAGACAAGTGTATTTTTTAACTTTTTTCTTATTTATGTATTTTGAACTTGTTTTAAAGAGGAGAGGAGCTCGCCAACGCGGCGGGGGTGTTTGCCAACTTTTTTTAAATTCTCGTACGAAAGCAGACATTTACATTATGGAACGAAAGCAAATACTTACATTATGGCATGTTTTAAGCCTAGTTGCGGAAACATGCGAATTGACAGCCTGATAGATAGATGTTGCAAGCATCATACATATTACAGTACATATGTCCTAACTCTTACTGTACATATTAGAGGAACGCGCCTTTATGTGTGCGCATTATACCGACTGTATACCCATGATTTCCAAAGCTGTTGGTGATCTGACTGTGGTGCTAGTCGCGTTTTGGTTTTTTAGCGTTAGGGCCACTTGCCACTTCGTATGCGCCTGTACAACTGGTTCTTCAGGCTTCTGATGAAATAAGCTTTCACATATCTGCACAAAATAAGTAAAGTGTATAATTATATTAGATTTACTATAAATCGGTTTAATGAACCTAAAATCTGCTATTGATTTGTTTAAATGGCAAGGATGGTCTTCCCATCCATTGACCTGGTTTCCTCCAAAAGTGCCACATATATGCTATATCTGAAAATATATGCTGACAAAAATACAATGAGATACAATAAATACTGTAAAAAGCGTATGCACCTTGAGGTTGAGCATTGTTTGATCCCACATTTTCAGTCACCGTACAAAGACTGAACAAAGAAGCAGAGCAATATTGTTGCCGTGAATGGGTGTCAACAGCCTGTGAACTTGTTGTGACGTAATCATCTGAAGATCCCAAACCACAATCTACATCACACCTTTTTACGTATCAGCTGTTAGATTCAAAAGTAAGCGCATGCAAAGCATTGAGCTAGATATATCTAAAGCATTGAGCTAGATATATCTAGACGAATCCAGTGACGTCCATACTAAGACCGTGCAGAGAATACAAATATGTAATGTATGTTTTAAGCTCCTTTAACATATATTTTATGTTGCCCTTCAAATATATGTAGTAGCTAGGATGAGGTTCTACTTCTAGAAATGGAATTTAAGATTCGCATTATCATATTCAAACTATAGCAAACATTTCGATTAATACCTTTAAAGATAGAAAAGAGACTGTATTACCTTACCGTCTATGTAATTTGACTTTCAATGAGTAGAAGTTAAATAAGAACAACGAATACAAACCTGAACCGGTGATGCAACAATTAAGAGCCCAACCACGTTACCAACTGAAACCTTATCACCTGGTCCAAACGGAGCGACACTTAACCCAACTGTTCTACTACGTTGACCGGCCGCCTCAGACACCGTAAATGAGCATAAAAAAACTATTTTATAAAATACCTATTTTTAAGTACTTACTTTTTAGCCGAAACAGAAGAGGGAAAGCAATCGCAAACACCCCCGAAATAAACATATCATAATAAGAAGATATAAAAAATAATAACTGAAAATTGGTTTAGGTTCAACGTTACTTGTTCCCACATGTTACCTGATCCCACATGTAGTAAAAAAATACTCAGTAAAAGTTATTCACCTTGAGGTACAACTTTATGTGATCCCACAAATACTTTTGGCATCATACGTCATTAAAGGAACAGCAGAACGTTGTCGTTACAGATTACGTACCATCAGCATTTTCTGGCCTCGGGTAGCATCCAAATCAACTGGTCCTTGGCCACTGTTAATAACGCATCTTGGCACACATTGTCCGACATGCTCTCCACCTGATCTAAGCTCCATTCACTTGTTTCCTAATCGTCCATCACTGTGGGGCGATAGTTCATCTTGAGGATCCTCTAAAGAATGCAAGCATGTTTCATCATAATCGGGTGACACTGGTCGTTGTTTTACCCAATAATTGTCATGAATAACCTGTTTATAAAGGTTCAAAAAGCATTGTTAGCACATTTTAAAATTAGAATAATTATAGTAAGAGTGGTGGAAACGGGGACCTTTGCAAGTGGAGTAAGACAATTAGTTGTGCAGCTAGCATTCGAGATGATCATGATAGCAGATTTACATTCCTTTTAATTCACACCCATAATCAATGTGGAACCATCTGCACTCGGAGCTGAGATAACAACCTTCTTTGCACCTCCCTAAGATATAACGCTGAAACAAACAAATACAATGTTATGAAGAATTTTCTGTAAGAAAAAACACATTCTAGTAATACTAATATGTACTTTTACTTACATAACGTACATTTTTTAGACGTAAAAATTTATTATTTTCTCATTATAGAGTCACTTTAAGAAACATGTAGCTAAAAAGGTGATAACTTCAAACCTCTCCTAATATATGTCATCTAGCTTATGTGTTGTACAACGATACTCTTTCTCTAGAAGTGGAATGAGCATTTACTTAAATTACAACACGTATTGACATATGTTTAATAAAAGCTAGAAGTCATTGGTTCTTATGCATTATTCTGTTCGTTAATGACGGAACGTTGCCTTTAAAACTTCAATTAATACATAAAATTTTTAGAACATCGTACAAATAATAAGAAAGAAAGATATACACTGAATGTCTTGCTATCAAAGCTTAAGCGCATCGGGTTTGGTAAAATTTAGCAAGAAGGCTACACGTTGCCAAAAATGTACATATGCAAGATAAAGAAATCACCTTCATTCAGTAGGTGCTTGAATGCTGGTACCAGAGCAGAGCCATTCTACCAATCTCTTACATTTAGCTACAAAAAAAAAACATTAGATCATTAATAATTGTTTCGACATATGGTTATATGTAATAACATATACAAAAAGGGAACACTCACATTCCAATGAAATACCTTTTCGCCCAGTATGGTTATTCTCATCTTGATCATAATGGACGTGTTATAAACCTCTTGCACCCAAGCTAACCCAATATCTCTACAATCATCATTTCCTCCATATAAATCAATTATTTAACTAAAATTATTAGAGAAAAGAAAAGGTACCTACTTCTGATATGCCGTTCTTTAGGAGGACACTCAAACAATAGCAACATCAAAACCTTAAAATTATGGTATATAATAATAAAATAAATAAAATAAAATAAAATAACACACTAGTTAATAAATTTGGGATTTATGAATAAAACTGAAATAAAAAAAATGGAATTAAGACCTTGAAATGAAAAAACCCCAAATTGATTCAGCCAAATGACCAAAACCTCAAAAATAATAATATCCCTTCACACACAAGATGTTTATCAAAATAATTTCGTTCTAAACAACATGAATATTGAGTTTATTAGGATTTTTTGTTTCAATAGTTATTGCTTTAAACCGTATCTATTATCCCTTACCACTTATCCTACTTCAAAGACAGAAGACCGGTATCGCAGAGACTTCATAAACACCCTGACTCACCACAGGTGTTCGAAAAGCTTTATCTGCCAGGCTATCACATATCGAAAAGCTTTATCTGCCAGGCTATCACATACATCTTCTTGTACTCGATGTATACGGAATATTATTGATTCTGGAGAAGGCTGTGGATTGGTCGAAAGAAGTTTCAGGAAGTGTGTAAGATAATGGGAAGAAGGATTTACTTTTATTTTAGATTACAGGATTTTACATTCTCTAGAATTTGAAAATTTATGGTACTTAAAATTCCAATCATTTAAAATTCTGCGAACCAAACGCCCCTTAGTATTTGTTTGCCGCCTAACACTTGTTGGCCGAATAACAGCTATTCGACTCAAAAAAACGGTAGCGGATCAATTGAAAAGGTAGCGGAATAATACTTATATATAATTTTGAGTTATTATCTCGAAAGGTAGCGGATCAATTGAAAAGGGACAAAACTTTAAAAAATTTAAAAAGTAATCTGGTAATGCCACGTGCCCTTCCTTTTTTTTTTTGTCCAAGGACAGTTATGTAATTTCAATTTCTCTTGCAATATACTCCTTTTTCCCTCTTTTTCTTTCTCTTATTAGTTATTTCAGTTGATTCCGTTGTTAGCCTTAATAATATTTAATAGAAGTGATGGTCATTCACGTTTAGGAACTTTGTAACGTGTGTTAGATATCGTATTAGAATAGTCAACGGGCTCGTGGATTGGGCTAAGCTAAATGGCTAATAGTTATGTTAAGCTAGCCTTATGTAAGTTATTATCCAATCCAAGTCCAATCCAAGCCCAAGACCAAGCCCATAAGGGTGATATGTATGGAAGTATAAATACCCCTCAAATGGTCATTTGAGGGGTGTGCTTGAGTGTGTATGTGTGTGTGTTTTCCCTTTGAAATACAAGCTTCTTGTTTCATCTTATTTCTCTCCACATACTCGTATAACGTTTTAAGTCACCACCTTTCCATCTTTCTTCTTCTTATTTGCGCATAAAGTGTGTTTGTGTTTTACGTGTACACTTGTGTGGTAAGGTTGGTATTCGTGATAAGATTGAGAAAAACAAGGTCCTACAATTGGTATCAATCACCTAACAATGGTTTAGGAGTGTTGTGTTACGTTTTTTGTTAGAACTTTATAAAAAGTTGCGTTTTTTCCTATAAAACGTGGGCTTTTGTCATAAAGTTTTGATTTTTACGTGTTTTAAAGATTAAAGTTGTAGTTTTTATTGATCTTTAAGTGTTTTGGAAGAAGTTTGTGCAAAAGAAATCACTTGAAATCGTGTTTTTGGGTGAAAATTAGTGTTTTTAAAAAATTTGGGCTGTTTACGCGTAAGGAGTGCAAGGACAGAAGCCAAAACCCTAGTTTTACGCTTAAGGAAAAGTCAAAACCCTAGTTCTACGCGTAAGCAGTGAATTCTACGCTTAAGCTCTACGCGTAAGATCCAAATCCTACGCTTAAGCATTTGGTGAAGAATCTTCGTGCATCAACGGTTAATCAGTGTTTTCCTTGCTTGGGTAAGCCTGAAAAACACTTCGACTTGTGGATATCTCTCACACTTGGACGAGTGTGAAGGATTTTGGTTTGAAACCTAATCTTACGCCTAAGCCTAAAAGCTTACGAGTAAGCACTCTACGCCTAAGTTAAATCTTACGCGTAAGGTCCTTTACTTCTAAGTTTATAGTTTACGCATAAGCTTACGTTTAACCTTAAGTTTACGCGTAAGTTTGAGTTTACGCATAAGCCTCATACTACGCCTAAGGAATTCTACGCCTAAGCACCAAAGTATACGCATAAGCACCAATTCCTACGCCTAAGAACAAGTTTACGAGTAAGATCTTTTGCAAAACTTCAAACGACCATAACTTTTGAACCGTAACTTCGTTTTCAGTGTTCTACCCATCAAAACGACCGTGAGAACGAGGAGAATCACACGCCGAATTAACTAAAGTTTATTCAGGTCAACCTTCGAGTCCAAAAATGCTCGAATGAAGTTATTGAGGTTTTTAAGTTTTCAGACCCAATTTTTACTACAACAACCGAGCTTAATCTTCATCAAACACAACTCCTTTATCGTTGAATCGATCCTACATCAACTTTATCATCAAATAACTTCATCAATGGCTACTCAATAAGACATTCATGCACCAGAAGCCGTCCTCCAATGCTGGAAAAAGGTAGATATCTTCAATGGACAAGTCGTATGCTCCGCTACATCAAGACCAAACCTAATGGAAAACTCATGATTCAATCCATTGCGAATGGACCCTTCAAGCCTCGACAAGTCCAAGACCCTAGAATTCCTGATGCAACACCTCCCGTTCCACCATACTTTCGTGCTCATCGTGAATCCGAATACAATGAAGATGATATGAAGCAAGTCGAAG
Source organism: Chrysanthemum makinoi (assembly GCA_910596185.1). NCBI lineage: Eukaryota > Viridiplantae > Streptophyta > Magnoliopsida > Asterales > Asteraceae > Chrysanthemum > Chrysanthemum makinoi. The sequence goes on along the minus strand of OU343225.1, from coordinate 83,272,067 downwards.
CAGAAGACATGGCAATACACATCGTCCAACTGGGTTTACCAAGAGACATCTTTGCTGCTGTAGACAGTTGTGAAACTGCATTCGATAAACGTGTTAGACGACTATGTTATGGAACAGAAATTGGTCAACAAGACATGGAGAACAAGCTGCTAACTGAATGGGAGAAGTTTACATCTACTCCAGGAGAATCCATTGAATCCTACTATGGAAGGTTTTGCACTTTGATGAATGAACTTATCAGAAACAAGTTGGCACCCAGAACTATCGTGAGTAACATCAAATTTCTCAACAATCTTCCAGAAGAATGGGGACGATATGTCACTATTGTCAACAAAACAAGAGACTTAAATCAGGTGAACTTTGATCAACTCTACGATTTTCCAAACAAAACCAAGTGAAGTCAATGAAGTTAGGAAAGAAAGATTGGCAAACAATCATGATCCCTTGGCACTAATTGCAAAGACTCAAACTCCAGTGAACACACAACAACAATCTTCATCATCTTCCATTAACAACAACTTGCAACAATACATTCCACAACCACAAGTCATTTATTCCTCAACAATAATTCTTTCCACCAGAACAACAAGTCATTCAACAACAACATTATCCACAATACCATGAACAAGGAATCACCGACCTTGAAGTTGAACAAACAGAGGCTTTGTCAAATGCATTTGCTTATTTGTCTAAAGTATTCAAAGGATGATATTCCAAACCAACTAACAACAACTAAAGGATTTCATCTAACACTCGAAATAGGCAAATTGCACAGCCGGGTGTGAATATGGGTCAACAAGGACAAATTTTTGGAGTTATTGGAAATACACAGGGATATGCTACTGGATTTCACGTGGGTAATCAGGCGGTTCCGTATCAGGGTAATCAGTTGGGTCAGAATGTTGGAAATCAAATGGGTCAACATATTGGGAATAGAGCAGTGGGTAATCAGAATGGGAATGTTGCAGCTCCAGTCGTAGGGAATTATGGAAATGTGAATCAGGCTAATCGGGTTACGTGTTACAACTGTCAAGGAGTGGGTCACATGTCAAGGAATTGTCCTACTAAGCCGAAAAAGAAGTATTCTGCGTATCTTCAGAAAGTAATGTTGTTGGCACATAAGTATGAAGCAGGGATGCAGTTGAGTGCTGAGGAACATGAATTATTTGCTCTTATGGATGACATGGAAGACCGAGAGGACATCAATGCAAACTGTATCTTCATGGCAAATCTTCAGGAGGCTAAGTACGACACTGATTCTGACACACCTCCTGTTTATGACACCAATGCAGTATCTGAGGTACCAATCATTGATCCATGCTATAACAATGTCATATTTGATGTGTTTACTCATGACGAACAGCATTCTGTGACGCCATCACCTACTTATGATACATACCTGGACAATCCGAGTTGTAGCAATACTAACTCTGAAACTCCAGATGTGGATCCTAATGGAGGCTTTGTGGCACAAAATACTGAGACTGATAAGGAAACACGTGCGTTATTTGAAACATTAATCAATAATGGTGACATTGAAATTGAGAAAGTTAAAAAGGTCAATCGCGATGTTAAGGCCGCGAATGATAAATTGACCGCTAAGCTTGAGAGGTACAAGGAGAATGCAAAAGCTTTTGAATTTCACAAAAACAAAGAGTCAGAATTAGAAATTGGTTATCGAAATTCCGTTTTAAGAGAAAAACAGTTGCAAATCAAGTATGAAACACTTGATGTGAATTTGAACTTGAAAATCAAATCTTTAAACAAGGAAATTTCTGATCTAAAAGACCAACTTTCTAAACAAAAAGCAATGTATTCTGATCTTGAAAAAGAGAAGAAAAAATTGATAACTGATTTTTCAAAACGAGAAGATTATCTTCTTGATGAAATTCTTGAGAAAAATGAACAACTCAACAAATTGGAAAATTTGCTTGTTACAACGGTTCATTCAACTCAAACTGTCAATATGTTAACAAATCAAACAAATCCGTATTTTCATACAACTCAAAAAATGGCTCTTGGTAACAAACCTCCTTGTGCACTCAAGAAAGCTCAGAAAGAACAGAATGTTTTGTATAATGGAAAAGCTTTGTTAGATAAACATGAACCCGTAGAAGTTTGTGATTCTCATGAAACGTTAGAACTCACCGACGAGAGTAGATCAAAAATGAAACAAAAGAATCCAGCAATTAAACCAATCGACTACAACAAATGGAACAAAATCTATGGAACTACTTTTGTTCCGCAAAAAGAAAAGTCAAAGTTTTCCATCACACCCAGTGTTTCAAACAAAGAGTCAAATCGAGTTTCAAAACCTGTAGTTGTCTCAAAATCATTTTCGAACATGGAACAAATGTCTTCAAACATTCCTTTTAACACAAGTGATGCTAGAAGCATTTTAGATGAAATTAAAACTAGAATGGGGCAACTTCAAGAGCTTGTTAAATCAAAAATCAACATCAGCACTGACAATCGGTTTTCTAGTTTTCACGATGAAATGAAAAAGGTTTTTGAAAATGAAATTGCCAATCCGCTAAACCGCGTCAGTGCGAGGGTAGTTCAATTTGAACAAGCATTTTTGAAAGAATCAGGTGACTTTGTCAAGGACCATAAATCTTTGGTAAAGCAAGCTAATGAATGTTTTGAACACATGAAAGTTTTGGAAAATTTGAATGATT
>OU343225.1:83180057-83269289 GCA_910596185.1 Chrysanthemum makinoi | reverse complement strand
TGTTTTTTGTAGTGTTTTTTGTTTTTTTATGTTTCGAAATGTTAAAGATTGTGCACGATACTTTGTTACCTGTGTTCAACAGCCTTATTCTGTAACATCCCCAAATCTCGGTACAGCGAAAGACTTAATCAAGTTTTCGGGGCGTTATTATTGGATTGGTATCGCACACAAATATAGCAAAAGATAGTCATTTAATCATTCGAAACCAATCCCAAATTTAAGTATTCAAAACCTTTAATCCAAAAGTATGAACATTAGGCCCAAAACATGATTTGATAAAGTAGGTCCCCAAAGTTTATCAAAGTCAGAAATGATCCTTGAACCCCGCCTTCTTGCCAAGCTTCCACCGATCACGATTCCATACATATCTCAAATTCTGAGAAATCATATAAAAGGTCACCACGCGGTGAGTTTATAGGTTTAAGTTCAACAAAATCATAGTGGACCAGTAAGAGTTGATTTGCTACGCAAGACCTAAGATAGATAAATACCGTTTCACACCGATCCTACCCGGATCACTAATCATAACACATGTCCCGCATCCAGGGACTACTCGGGCCCGCGACTCTAGTCCAAAGATCGTCGCCGCAAAATCTAGAACAATCGCCAACCCCGGACTAGGTCGATGTAAAAGTCTATTCTTAGTTAGGCACGGTTAAACCTAAACTAAGGCAACAACTACCGCACATCTATCTAAACACTCAAGCATATAAGCAAATCCAAATAGTTTTAACGGTCCAAAAATAGCAGCATGATTCTCACCCCAAAGTAGTTCAAAACGTAGTTAAAACGTAGATAAAAGTGGGGCTATGAAACTCACCTTTGCCACAAAGAATGCACTCGAATAAATACTAGCGTAAGATAACAGGTAATCATGGCACAACAATGCACTATTCACTATTGACACGACCGGCATCTAAAGTTAATCTCCATGGCATCCAAAAGAATGTATGACGAGTACAACAGAATAGTTGTGACGCAACCTAATGCGTGATACCATATTCTTAGAATACGGCTCATAATGATAAAGAAATCAATAGAAAGTATGTGTTGTAGTTTTCGTGGATCATTCGTGTCGTTACTTTCAAAAGTACATTATCATTCCCAAAAGTTCATAATCAATATCTCAAAAGTTTGGTTTTAACGCTTCGTGATGGTGGTAAGAGAACATAGACGCTGACGCACAACTCTCGCGAAAGAAGAGAAGAGGTTAACCTAACCAGACATACGCATCATAACTCACGCCAAAAAAGTAACTCACGCTAAAGCAGAGGACATTGACACGCCGAGACATACGTACTCACAACTCACGAAGGAAAGACATCGACCAAGTCAAGAATTACGTATTATTACTCAAGCTAGTCAAAGACTAGGAAATGACGACAACTATTCATGAAACATAAATAGGTTAATTAATAAGTTTCGGCAATCTACCTAACAATTCCCAAACGTACATGTTCAATAATACAAGACAAGTTTCCATTTATCGCTCAATTAATAAAGGTTTCTCAATCTGTTAGGATCCAAATATTATTGTGTTGATGATTCGGGTGGTCTTGGATGATCAAAATACATGTTTGCCATAGTTAGAGTTAGTAGAGAGAGAGGGTGTTCTTGAGAGGTTTACACAAAAGTATGAAATATTAGACATGAAGACACCACCCTTCCATGGATGGAAGGGGTATTTATAGTTACAAATACACGCACCTCCCATCGCCTCGTGGATCGTGATACATGGGTAAAGACCCGTCCTTCCTCCACGGAGTTACACTATGCTAAACTAAACTAATAACTAACTAATAAACTACAAATAACGAAACAACGACAAATCTAAGAGCTAACATATGCTAGACCATTATTGGGGTGACCGACTCTTTAACATGGAATTTTCTAATTCCTAACAATCTCCCCTAAGGGAGGTCACCCCATGAAATACATTTTGCTTCCTAGCATTCTATTGACTTCGTTCTCGAGCTCAGAGACTTGAATTCTTCACTTCAGCAATCTTTGTGCTTTTGTAGCGATTCTTCAAAGTCCGCATTGATTTGTACTTTAGTGGAGGCCTTTAATCGATCCACATCTTTGATGATCTTCGAGCTTTCTTGAGATCATCACCAAGAAATCTCTCGGATCATCCATTGTGTTGCCATCATATGCAGTTGTGACTTTTGGACCGACATGCTCACACTTTTGAATCATGACATCTTTCCATCGAGTAGCGAAGCTTTTATCGTTCATATAGAATGCGCAAATAAGAAGAGAACATAGTATAGAAATATCGAGCCGTTATGTAGATATGCACCAGTCATGATTTCTTCAGATTAAGTGTGGATGCCGTGAGCATGCGGCTTTGAATGACTTCAATTCTGACACCGCAACCGCCCAAATGTACCGCAAACAACAAAGGTTAAAACACACCTAAAGTGTCTTTGATCACTTTCGCTGAATTGAGGTACACGCCCACTCCCCGCTGATCGCATAAGCACGCCGCGATCGTAGGATTCCTAAGAATCTCCGACAGTGGTTTCGCACTGCTCTAGCCGTTCTCAAACCGGAACGCCTCAAAGAAGACAACACGGAGTGAGTGAACCAGTGAATTGAGATTCACTGATTGATGAAAATGATTTGAAAACAATCGCGTATTGCTTGAAGAAAGAGTTTTGCAATACGACGAAGGTTTTATGAGAAAGATCAATTTTCAATCAAAATACTTTTTGTATTTGAAAATAGTACACATTCGACGTGCTAGAGAAAAGAAGATTTCACACATCGAATCGTTTTTCCAAAAGTATTTTTTCAATCGAGATACTTTTTGTGTTTGAAAACATGACACTGACTTAGAGAAAAGGGTTTGCACATCGAATGGTTTTTCCAAAAGTATTCGCCAATTCCAATCTGGACCAAGGTTGATTCAAGAGTGAATCGCCCATTGTTTCTATCCGCTTGTCACATGGTTGATCTATAGAAAAGATCTCACATGCCACCTAACAAGAGCTTGTTTGATGTTGGCTCTAGAAGGCTTTCCATCTTCATTGTGAATATGTATGCATATCACTCGGATGTTCTGGCAATACCACAAGGATAATGCGTAGGACTCTTAATATATACTTACTTTCCACATTGTGTGAAAAAGCAAGTCTTCAAGAATTTAGTGTCCTAATGAGATATTGTGGATGATCTCTTGGCTCTAGACTCAATCGTGCACATTTGGTTCCTATGCCGGAGACTAGGGAGAGGGTCTCCTTCTTCAATATCAACAATCTCTAAGAGAAAGTCGATAGATTATGTCGGTTCCCCGTGAGAATGAAACAAGCCCTTTTAAGAGGAACTTGAGTAGTTTGGGAAGTTTAGTGCAAGGTAATCGTCACGGGTCCATGACGTTTGTCTTCAATACCGGAGTTACCTTAGTAACCACCAGAGCATATGTATTGAACCCGTTTCTCGCCTCTAAGGTTGAATTATATGAGGGCTATTTCTTTTCACCCTTTTCACATTCAATTCTTTTTCATTCTTCAACCCCTTCGGTGCTTACCGAGACTTCATAACTAGAACCTTGTTGGGTTTATTCCATTAGACTAGCTCGCTCTCACTCGTCACTCTTCCCATATTCTCATGTTTCTCCTTTTTTTAATATACCTAAGGACTCTACACTATCTAGTGGATTGTCCCTGGGTAGATCCCTCCGTTCTCAATCGTGATGGGAACTAATACCTCACCTAACCATCCTTATAACACCATGCATAAAGTAAATTGGTCGGTCTTTTGGTACAGTTCATTCTTCCTTGAAACCAATTGAAAAATCATTTGGAAAAACAATCAAGGTACTTGTGATACGAGATCAAAGCATTTTGTACCTTAATAGTTTTGATCATTTAGAAAACCTCCCCTCAACATGTGCATATGATTTAGAAATTGTTTAGCACATGGAGGCAAGAGGACTTTGAAATATTTTCTTTGATCACAATTTTCATACTAAAAAGCCATTTGATTTTCTTGGTAAAATTCTACCCCTCAATATGTGCATAGGATATTTTAAAACATTTTATCACATAGAGGCAAGAGTTCTTTTGAAGCACATCCACAATCACAAAATCCATTAAGAAACCATTTGAAAACACAATCAAGGTACATTATGTTAAAACATAAAAGCTTTTGTACCTCGATAGTTTATTTTCTTATAAAATGCTCCCCCTCAATATATGCTTCGAGATTCAAAAGCGTTTAGCACATATGAGAGAGCAACTGCACAATAAATCAAATCGATCATCATTTCTCAAATTTCATTATTAAATCACAAATTCTCCCCCGATCAAAAATATCAAACCCTTTGAGATTTTGGATCCCAAGTGATTTAATACGGTTTAGAAAACTTGGGAGAATATGTGGCCTGGTTTAAATACTCATCATGTTTTGGATAAATCCTCCTCCTCAACATGTGCATTGTATGAAATCGTTTGGCACATGGAGGCAGGAGTGCCTTTAAAGGACTAAAACCAATTCCATTAAAACAGATTTGAGATTTAAATCACGATCTCTACCCCGATCAAAATTTCAAACCTTTTGAGATTTGTGATCCCAATTGATTTAAATCATTTAAAAGATTTAGGGAAAGACGTGGCAAGATTTAATTTTGAAAAATGACAGATAAGGACCATTTTAAGACATTAAAGATTGTTAGTGTCGGGTATGATTGTTTTAAGAGATCTTTAAGTAAAATAAAACAATTTCACAATCAAACAAGAACGTAAAAATTTTCATTTTGAAAGACCTTGATTCAAAAGAAAATCATACCATGACATAACATTAAATCTTTAGATCACCACATATTTTGTACAAAACGGACTTTTATGAAGAAATATCGTTTGAAAATATTTTATTTTAAATCACTCTCCCCTCAATCCATGACAGAAGTCAATAATTGAGTGACTTAGGTTTTGATAAAAGAAGTCCGGTGATTTTCAAAATTTAGTCCAATATATTTTCAAAACAATATTTTCCATTTTCAAAACAATTTAATCAAATTATTCAAAATTGTTTAAAAATGGTATCCTCGCACAAAGATATGTTGGGTGGTTGAGAAGCTTTTGTTGTTGCTGTAGGGCTTGGAAGAAAAACCGTCTGCAGATGCAGTGAGACTTCTTCTTACGCTGCATTTTGAATGCCAACTGAGGTCAAATTAAGCTCCGTTTCTTCAATCACTTAGAAGAAAACCATCTGCCGATGCAAAGGAGACCTCTTACGCTTGCATTTATGCCAACTCTACATTGAAGTCCAATTAAGCTTCGTTTCTTCATTTGTCAACCCAAGATATAGTTACCTTTCCTTTCAAGCATCCAACACATCATATTATGTGGGATCCTGATCGGGAACATTCTTATACCAATATACCTGCATACGTTAGTGAACACACAAAGATATATGGTGGTCGACATCACCCAAACAACAATCGACTAATAAAAGTCAATTCAACATATCAATCGGATCATATAAATGTATGGGAATAATGTGTTCATCAAACTCTAATCATCTAATCCTAGCAATCATATCCTAGGCACCTAGTCCTTCAACATAGGTTAACATCATTTTTAATTAAGCATATTAGGATAATTAAGAAAGCTCGTTAGATGATATAGATTTGAAAAATGTTCTTCCCCTCAACCAATGACTCATTTTATAAAAGATTTTAAAAGCGCTGCCAAGTCATTGATTGAGTTTGCAAATTTAATAAAACTCAATCGATTGTTGTAAAAGCAACTCATTTTACCACCATTTTGAAAACAACAAATATTTTTCTGAAGAATTTTAGACGAAAAAATATTTGTGTAGGAACAGCAGTCCTTCGACATACTTTCCTTGTTTTGTTTTTAGGATAAGTGCACGAAATATTTTGAAAATAGGTTTAGCACAGCACTTTCCTTTCTTTTGAAGAGCGGGTTGCTATCGGAAATAATAGCAAGCCATAGTTTTAAGCACGGGTTACAGTCTGAAATAACTGCAAGCCATTTTTGAAGTCCGGGTTACAGTCTGAAATAACTATAAGCCATCATTTGAAGCACGGGTTACAGTCTGAAATAACTGTAAGCCATGTTTTGAGACATGTTTAGAAAAGAATATTTACACCTCCTCGCCAACTTCATCTATGGTCTCGTGCCATTATTGAATGAAATTTCTAAGACCGTAGATGTTATCGATACCGGAAGACATGTCTTGAGAAAAACATATTTTTGGTATTTTTGAAATTTTCTGATTTTTATGGTTTTTGAAGGTTTTATATTTTTCTATTTTCTTTTTGTTGGTTTTATATTTTTGTATTTTGTTTTTGAAATATGTACAAGGAAAGATTAGATGATATAGTTAAAGAAGATGATGATACGAAGAGATAAGGATATCGAAGCAGACGTCGTAGAAGATAGAAGTCATCATCTCTTTAAACATTCACCACCAAAGCTTCCAAGGGCTCTTGAATTGAAAGAAATTGAACCATCTGAAAGTGAGACTGGCAGCCTTCCCCAAACCAAAATCCATTAGGTGAGCAGATTCGAAGCTTTTTCAAGCTTGCCTTAGCAGTGTACATAGAAGCACACCATTATCATAAATCCCGCTGCTCCATTTATGAACGATAATCGAGGATCTCCATTCGGGGTTATATCATCAAGTAGAAGAACAACAACGTATCATCCCACACATAAATAACTCTTCTCAAATTTCATTCCATTGAAGTTCAAGCAATCCATTCCAAAAGGTGTCAAGAGAACAATTCCCCAAGTAGTTGAATTGATGCAGCGGTCTCTTTGTATAATGCTCACGAACCAGTCACACATATACCCCAAAAGACGAGAAACATACACATCATAGGGGAATGAAAACACCTCCCCATGTTCACATTTTTCTTCCCTGATGATCATGTATGAAGCTCAAGTATCCGAAGTATACCAATACACAAGGAATGAATAATTGATAACATTGAAGAAGCGCCAAGTCACCGATTATCTCTCTGACGGATGTCAACTCCAGTATAAGTGATTATATCTCTGAATCACTGATTAAGCACTCAAGTGAAATAGCTGAGCATCCCCAATATACACAATCTCTCTCCCCAATGAATCACACACTTGTGTACCTCTTTTATCTTCAGAAACTAACTCTTCCATCGCTTCCCCCACATAGTTGGAATAAGAATACTAAACGCCTTGATGAGTAAAACCTTGAGTTTCTCTGAGGTCATGACATTTGTTTTCCCGGGATATCTTCAATCACTTAGAAGAATTAAGTTCATCAAGGTTACTCGCCATGAGTCAAACCTTGAGTTTCTCTGCGGTAATAACATTTGTCTTCCCGGATCTTCAATTTCTTAGAAGTATTAAGTACATCAAGTTTACTCGCGTTTAGATGCTTGTCTCCTTCCCCTTTCTCGGTTTTGATACTTCGTAATCAACTCTTTGAATGCCTAAATACTTGAAATTTGTTGAGAAGATCGCTTGAAGTCTTGTGAGAATCAACATGCTAAAATAAGTGAGCAAGTCTAATTGGGGATTAAATTCGACATATCACATTTCCCCAATTAGTGCTCTCCCCAAGACCGACAATCTTTTGATAAATGCCTAGATTAAGAAGAAGTCTTTAGATCATTAAATGCAACACGTCTTTGGTCTTCTAACATATAGCAAGAAATGTAGAACAGACTAAAGACTCGACCTTCTTCAAGATTGTCCAGTTGGGGAATAGATAGTTAACATCTTCAACTCACACCAAAAAGCATCCCACCAAAAAGCATCCCAATTAACTTACATCTTGCAAATCCCTTTAACTAAAATCCCTCCCAATCAAACAAGAACAGAAAGATGTTCATCAAGGAAATCAACAATCAGGCCGCAACAAACACACAAGATGGTAACACCAAACTACCCATCACATCAAACAAGAACAGAGAGATTGTTCGAAATCATCATGTTGATGTATACGTGAAGCATTAACCGAAAGCACTTTGTCGATAAACTCATCAATCCGAGTGAAGATGTCAACCAACGGCTCTTAGAAGAGAAAAACTCCATGTGAAGATGACCCGATGAGAAGAAGCTCGGTTCTTACATGAGTTTAGAGCGGTATGACCATTTATATTCTCAAATATCAATCAACAATGCAAAAATTCACACTTCTTCTCCCCCTCAAGAATTGCATACGGAGATGCCATTCTTGACTAAATAAGTGAAATCCATCCAATTATCAGTTCTATTCACACTTCTCTACCGCAAAATAAGCACATGATGTCGCCATCTTCATTATAATCGAGCAAGTGGAATGAGAAAACAATCGTGGTAGCCCTGCTCACTTGATGACCAAGTGCATGGAAAAATTATGAAGTATGTTGATGAGAATGGTCATAATAAGAAGATTTCTCTTCTTCCGAAGATAATGCGACTGAAGCGCATATACATTTCTTTTCTTTGGGTACGAGGCATGAATGTGTGTTCAAACGTCATAAGAAGATTTCTCTTCTTGGAAGATAATGCGACCGAGACGCATACATTTCTTTTCTTTGAGGAACGAGGCTTGAATCAAGTATTCAAACATCATAATGATGAAGTACGAGGCCTGAATCGATGTGAACAGACGTCATAATCTCTCTTTTCTCTTCTCTAGCAAAACATGTAATCAACCCCATTATCATTCAATAGGCTCTTTGTCGTGACAACTGATGGAGAAAACCCAATATGATGAATTTGACCCTGAAGTAAACTAACCCAACTCGTGACTTAAACTTGCACATATGTAACAAAGAGCGGTGCCGAGAATTCATGCTCCATTGAATCTCTAAGTACTTTATACTCTTCAACCAACCAACCATCAAGTAATAGACGTACATTACCTCTTGAAAATCCACAATTGAATGTGACACCGAGCACTACAATGTAACTCCTTAAAGTGATAGTTATTTTGTAGTGGTATGAGCCCAATTCCCCAAGTGGTAAAAGAAAAGGTAAAAGACACCCAACAATAACTAGATTTCCAAGTCTTCGCTTTTGATAATAAGCTTGAACAAGGATCATGAAGAATCTTCATCCATCCATCCCCATATCTTCGTGATACTAAGTACACTTACCCGTGATATTTCACTTCAACCTCAAATAAATAATACTGAATTAACGCCGTTGTCACATCTTGTTAAAAGCTCAAATCTAGCCTCCTTTGACGTTTAAAGTGAACTATGATAATGGTTTCATCCCGACCATGGTTAAAAGCACATAACCCCGTAAAACCATGTAATAACCAAACCGCCATGAAGAAAATCCAAACACACATCCAATTTATGAAGTACACCTTTTATCCCTTCTTCTAAACAGAACCCGTAAACACCAAAGATCAAAAGACCCTGAAATACGCTTTCCTTTCTCCAAGATGGTTCCATCATCACGGGATTTTACAATTCTAGAGAATAAACCGTAAGATAGATTCGGAAATGCACTTTACAATTACCAGGATGTTTCCATTGTCACGGATTTTACAAGTCTATGATTTAAACCGAGAAATAGATTCTTTCGCGAGATTTTACAAAATCAAGACAAAACCGTAAACAATGTTAGCTTGAATGTGTTATGACAACTTTGGATTCAGTGAATATATGTTTTAGGGGAACATGCAGTGGTTCATCAACGGTTCATTATCCAACATCAACAATAACATCAACCATCCAATAAACACTTTGGTAAACACATCATTCACACATTCTGTCACCAAGTGCTAAAGTTGACCACATGGAGAAGTAAACCCGATATGCCAAACTTGATCATGAAGTAAAATTCCCAGATTTGTTACTTAAACTTGTACTAATCCTTGTAAAGAAGAAACGGTGTACCCAATGTACAAAACCTCTTGACGTATCCTCAATCGTGAGACAATCAAGTGAAAGTTACGCTGTGGGTTAACCGAGAAAGAATCACAACCGTACTAAATAGCCAAGTCTTTATCACATCTATAATGCCCAAACAAGTCATATTCGCAAAAGGGTAGAAAGAAAGAAGACGAAATAAGTAAACGTGCCTGGAAAACCTCACTTCAAATTCAAATAAGAAATATCGTCCAAACAACCCCGTAGTCATCTTTGTACAATAAGCAATTCAAGCCGTAACATAAAAATTCCGTGAAAATGCATAAACCAAATTATCAACCCTATAGCCCAACAAATCTCATCGTCAAATCTCATTACACATCAAATCCTTTATATCAAAACTCATAATTAAATCTCATCAGGTCACACATCTCATGATTAATTAAAACCACGCACGTCTCAAATCTCATCATAAGTCAACTAACACATCATCCAATATCTTGAGAAGTCCATCAGTCGATCATCCAAATTCACTATCCAACATTCAAGTAACAGTCCTGTCAAATCTGGTCCATCTTAACTGCTGCCTAATCACTCATCAATCCAACAAACTCAAGTCCAATTCACATGGTGTAAACTTGGTATAAGATGTAACGAAACAAACATAATATCCAGGTACATTCGTAGTATACATATGCTTCAGGACATTCTACAAATAATCATCATTTCACTAGATCCATTGTCGTTATGTCACAAATTGTATTATTGTAATGCACATGACGTGATACCACTTAAGGCCCAAAAATGCTTGATCCAACAATTACAAAAATACTTATCAAGTCTTGTAGGTCCAATGAAACCCATAACCAAATTAATAATTATCCAACCCATGTCCATATATCAAAACACAACTCAGGTAAGATCAAAATGCAACACAGGTCTAAAGACACAAATATCAATTTCTAACGTCTAATATCAGTATCAAGCGACCAAATGTGTGATATAAAATCCGAATCACCCACCCATACGATGTATACTTGTTCCAATCTCTAATCACATGAGCCCCGATGAGTTTAATATAACTTAAGGTATGATCGGTCCACCGAACTTGGCCCATTCCATTCTCTCTAACCAATCCGAATAAAGTATCAAGAAGCCCATACTACTTGCCTAGATTTTGGGGTGTATAATATCACACAAGTCTCACACAACAACCAACCCTAATAGACGAAACCCTATTCTCATCTCTAAACATGACGCAGTCAAATATTACTCAGCCTCCTTACTCCTTATCAAAAACGCATCATCAGCTATAAACATCATCTTAACCAAATCCTAATCAAGATCATACATCTAGTCTGACCCCCTTAAAACGCACCTCACACAAACCAGATTTGAACCCTCTTCGTTTCGTTGTTAAGAAAGTCTTCGTGCTCGCCACAGAGATGGCTTGAGCTATGCTAAAACACCACAGGGATGGTACAAAAATCTTGATTTGGCCACAGGTACAAGGTAAGCAATTAGTTGAATAAACGTTTTACCTTTCTCCCAATTAATTTACCGAATCAATGAAATTGATTCAACAATATTGTTGAAATCACTTCATTACCTTCGAATAAATAACAAGAAAATGTTTGGATCAATGATGATATGAATGACTCGAGTTGTAGACTCTTGATAGTCTTGGTGTTTATTTTGAGAACCATGAGTCATAAATCCTGAGATCAAGAAAAAAATGTTTGGCTTAAAACACATTTATTTTCAAGTATAAATCGATTAGTGAGGATGAATATTCGTGGGTCTTGCATCTTTGATGTAGAAGTAAATCCCCTCGAACCAAATCTGAGATCCCATTTGTTGTCGAGTCATACACGAACCAAGTATAGTATATAACAGATTTGTTATACTACTATCCTTAATGTTTTTCGGATATTATCATTAAAGCACGGATCTGTGATGATCAGGGTTCAACAAAAAGATCTATTGAATGATTTGAACTTGTTACTGAGATCTTTATGTTTTTCTGATTTCGAATATGAGTGAGTCAAGATCAGTGATGAAATCATTATAAGGGTTGTTTGGATCTAATAAAGGTATTGAGAAATATTTCAAACCCTTGATGAGAAATGAGATCTTGCGTTACCAACAGTTTTGAGTTCCAAAAGGACGATTTGTGATGAGTCTTGTAATGGTTTAATATAGTGTTTGAGTCTTGAATCTTGATGTTATGGTTTATGTTGTTGATGTCGTGGTCTAGTGGTATATGTGGTCGAGGTCTTACTTCTCCTTCTTCCTTTCTGTCCAAGTCGCTAGCCTAAGTTGAGTCAAGTCGCTAGCCATTTATACCAAGCAAGTCGCTACGACTTGTTAAATAACAAGTCGCCAGGCCATCTTTTAACCAAGTCGCTACCAATCAGTGACAAGTCGCTAGGTTTAAGATTTCAACCAAGTCGCTAGCGAGTTTATATAGTCAAGTCGCCAGCAGAGATTGTCAAGTCGCTACTTAGCTTTATAAATAACTCGCTATTGACTTTCAATAAAGTCAACGAATAACCAAGTCGCTATATGATGGTCAAATCGCTACGACTTGTAAATACAAGTCGCTAGCAAGATTCTATGAATCAGGACAAATAGTGATAAGTCGCTACCATGAAATTTGACATTTTCTGATGAGTTTTCCGACCATATTCCGACCATGTTCATGATAAACCCAGAAAAATGCATAAAATATGCTTTTTGACCCATTTTGATGTTAAAAAAAAATGACCAAATGACCAACTTTAGACTACACTTTTGGTACAAAAGCATAACAGATATACTGACTGGACATGGACATGACAATGAAGGTTTTGTAGACATTGATGGACCAAAAGATAATACCAAGACATTTTAAAGAACTGTTTACCTATAAAACATATTCCGACCACATCAATATCAAAACCAGTTTCATATAAGTATCAAATAAGTATCAAAACCACAAAAAAATCATCAAGACACAACAACCTGTCTCTGATACCAATTGTAGGATCGTTATTTTATTGTGTTTGATGATTCGGGTGGTCTTGGATGATCAAAATACATGTTTGCCATTAGAGAGAGAAAATTAGAGAGTTGGGTGTTTTTCTTGGTAGAGAGTTACTTCACAAATTGTAGAATATTAGATTGAAAGCACCACCCCTTCCATGGATGGAAGGGGTATTTATAGTTACACAATACACGACCTCCTATCGCTGTGGATCGGCATACAGTGGGTAAAGACCCGTTCTTCCTCCACGGTGTTGCTCTAAACTAAACTACGCTACAAACTAACAAATAAACTACTTAATAACATAACAAACGACACATCTACGAGCTAACATATTCTAGACTTATAATTGGGGTGACCGACACTTTAACATGGAATTTTCTAATTCCTAACAACTTTTTGCTGAAACTTGATCACCTGCGTGGTCCGCATCTGAAAAGGTGATTAGATCAAATCCGGATTCCTTCGGATACCAAAGTCCCATGTAAATGGATGTCTTCAGGTACCGAAAGATCCTTTTACCTCTTTGAGGTGCAGTTCGGTAGGCTTTGCCTGAAACCGTGCTAATAAGAAAACAACAAAATGAATATCGGGTCGAATAGCAATGAGGTACATGAGAGAACCAATCATGCTCCGATATTTCTTCGGATCGATAGGTTTCCCAAATAAATCGACTCCAATTTTTGGTGAAGTTACCATTGGTGTACCGACCGAATCACAATTATCCATACCATGATTTTTCAAAATCTCAGTTGTATATTTAGATTGATTTATAAAAATTCCACGAGGGGACTGATGAATTTGTAAACCAAGAAAAATTTTTAGTTCCCCCACCATGTACATTTCAAATTTGCTTTTCATGAGATTTTCAAAATGTTTTGAAAGATTCGGATTAGTGGACCCAAAAATGATGTCGTCCACATAAATCTGAACAATCAAAATGTCATTTTTTCATTTTCGTGTAAATAAGGTAGGATCAATAGTTCCTTTATTGAAATTGTTTTGAATAAGGAAAGAGGACAGTTCGTCATACCACGCTCTCGAAGCTTGTTTCAAACCATAGATTGCCTTTTTGAGTTTGTAAACGTAGTCTGGATGTTCCATGTCTATGAAGCCTTGGCGACTCACGTGCACTTCTTTTTTCAGAGTTCCATTCAAGAACGCGGTCTTAATGTCCATCTGATAAACCGTGATGTTTTGTGAGCGGCATAGGCTAAGAATATCCTAACTGCTTCAAGTCTAGCTACCGACGCGAATGACTCTTCAAAGTCTATCCCTTCTTCCTTCTGATCCTTTGGCCACGAGACGAGCTTTATTGCGAATTACAGTCATTTCTTCATCCCTTTTGTTCTTCCATAACCATTTGAGATCAATGACGCGAATGTCAATTGGTCTTGGAACCAAATCCCAAGAGTCATGTAGACGGTATTGGAGAAGTTCCTCCTACATTGCTTCTATCCATGCATTGTCTGCCATTGCCTCTCGAATGTTCTTCAGTTCAATATTGCTAAGTGAGCAAAGGTAAATGCACAAGTCGCAATCGGTGGCAAGTTGGCGTCTCGTCTGAATTGGCCGTGAAGGTTCACCAATAACTTGTTCAATTGGATTTGTCCACTTCAGAGTAGAAGGATACCGTTGGTTAAACGTATGCGAGTTAGATGGTTCTCGTAATCTTGAAGATGATTCAGCTGATTCCGTAGCAAACGGGTTTTCAAATAAGTCTTCATATAACGTTGCATTGTTCTGGTTTTGAGAAGGTTCTTTTTGAAATGATATGTTTTGGTTTTGCTCATCAACTATTGGTAAAACTATTTCAAGAATAGGATTTGCAGAAGTCGATGTAGATGACGTTGATGGAGTTGGTGCATTGGTTTCGACCATGGTAGATGCATCTTCTGTTGGTGGTGGTGGATGATTTTGAGAGGGTGCAGCGGAATGACGGTTTGATGCATTTTTCGAAGTTCCACTATAGTATTCATCGAACATTAACTCGAAGAAATTCTCCCATTCTTGTTCATGAGGTGTGTCAGCAAAAGTTGATGGAGCTCTTTATTGTATAAGTCCTGACTGATGTGTCCGAAGTTTGCGGGTTTGGTGCGGGTTCTAATCTGTTTTGATTAGAAGCCATCGGATTAAGCGCGGGTTCTAGAGTGAGTCTCTCAGAAGCCATATGTGAAAGTTCGTCAAAATTCACATTCATCATCTCCATTATCCTCCTAGTTCTTCTGTTATACACCCTGAATGCTCTCGAGTTATCTGAGTATCCAATGAAGATTCCAATATCACCTTTAGCTTTCAGTTTTCCTAGATCTTCTATGTCGTTCGTTGGATAGCACAAAGCGCCAAACACGTGAAGGTAAGAGATATCAGGTTTTCTGTTGTTCACTAGCTCATATGGGGTTTTATTGAATCTTGGATGGATTAGGGATCGGTTCTGAGTGAAATAAGCAGAAGTAGCAACATCATCACCCATAAAATAACGGTGCACTAGAATAAATTAGCATTGTGCAAGCAGCTTCCACAAGAGTACGATTTCTTCTTTCAACTACCCCATTATGCTGTGGAGTTCTAACAACTGATGTCTGATGTGTTATTCCAACATCTTCAAAATAAGTTCTTAACTCCTGATTTGTAAATCATGTGTCGTTGTATGTTCTTACAACCCTTATTGGAGTTCGTAAAAGTACTTGAATACGCTTCAGAAAGGTGATGATGATGCCTGGTGCTTCGTCTTTTGACCTCAAATATTTAACCCATGTATATCTTGAATAATCATCGACGATAACAAGAATATACTTTTTCCCGTTTATGCTTTCAACTCTCATTGGGCCACATAAGTCCATGTGCAACATATGCAACTTTTGCGTCCGAAAATAGGTACGGATTTGGATTTATATGATGCTCTTTTGCTTTTTCCTTGTTCGCATGATGGACATAGGTGATCCTTGGTGTATTTGAACTTTGGAAGTTCGTTGACGATGTTGTCTTTGGCAAGTTTGTTGATGGTGTCGAAGTTGAGATAGGATAATCTTCTATGCCACAACCAGGACTTTGTTCCAGATGCTCTTGTCATAAGACATATGGGTGATGAAGAGGCCATTTGGTTTATGTCGATAGCATACAAGTTTGTATCACGATTCCCAGTTAAGAGATTATTGCCATCCAAGTTTCTAACGAAGCAAGCATTATTCCTGAAAGCAACCTCTAAATCTGCATCACAGAATTGCCCGACTAAAAACAAATTGTGTCCCAACCCTTCGACATAGTAAACCCGAGTGATCAAATAATTTCCAAAAGGTAGATCTCCATAACCCATGATTGCTGCTACATGATCATTTCCAAATCGAACTGTTCCCATGAATTTCCAGACGAAATTGATCAGCAGCTTCAGATTCCTGGTCATGTGCTTGGAGCGACCCGAGTCGACGATCCAAAGACATATTTTGATAACCTGCCAAATACAGAAGAAGAATATTTTGGAAACCGTTTTGATTTTGGTTCCTTTGGGTTAGAGGTAAAATCCTGATCACACTCAAAGAAGTTTTCAACTGGGTATACTGGAGTATCACTCATTCTACCATTCTGGAGTGTGAAAATTCTACCCGTTGGTTTCCAAATATCATCCCTAAAGTAAACAATATGCTTCTTATCAGTAGTGTAAGACCTAAATCTTGCAACTAGACTTCTTATTGGTTTAGTATAAGTTCTTTTTGGAAAGTTCTTCTGAACAGGCTTAACATTCTCATTCTTAGAAACACAATCATCATGAACATTAATTAAAGATTTCTTGCAAGTTACACAAACAGATTCAACACATTCATTAAACTTAGCAGATTTCATAGGTTCATTACATTCAGATGAAATGTCTTTCTTATTACAAAGCGGTAAATTCCTAGGGTGTTCTTCTACTTTCTTCTCTTTATTCAAGCTACTACTCTTAGAGGCATGCGATACTCTATTGTTCCTTGTATTGCTCTTAGGCTTTAGTTTGCTGCTCCTAGAGGTGCTTTCTAGTCCTGTAGAAGGTAATGCACACGCATTAGGATTCACTTTTTTATCAAGAGAAGTGGTTTCAGCTTTCCTAGTCTCTCTGGAGTGCTTATCTAATCTTATGTCGTTTGTTCCATATTTTTTAGATGTGGATGCAGACGCATTAGTGGTACTCATCTTAAAAAGGCCAGGTGTTAAAACTTTTGGTTTCTCGATAACCCCTTTTTCATTTTCAACACTCGTTACATTTTTCTTAGGCAAGGCAGGTGGAGTGATTGGTTTTGACAAATCTTTTTTGTCATTGACTTTTGGAGGAGGCTGAGAAATAGACATTTTTGGTTTAAAAACTGGTTTCAAAACATTGTCTTTCTCCTCAGTCAATGGTTTTGCAATCTTAGTATCCACACCCTTTCCTTTTAGACATTCCAGCTGAGCCCTCAAAAGATCATTTTGCTCTTTCATGTCCTTGTAGGCACGCTCATACGATAATTTGTCATACTTGCATTCCTCAGTTTTTCGATCAAGTTGTTTAAAATATGAGACATTTTCTTTTTCAAGTTTTTCAAGAGCTTTTTCATATTTTGAAACAATTGTGGAGGTCTCATACTGGAGTCTTTCATGATCTTCAACAGAATATGTTTGTAAGATAATGGACATAATATCAGTAGTCAGAACATCTTCGACGAGAGAATCATTCAAATTTTCCAAAACTTTCATGTGTTCAAAACATTCATTAGCTTGCTTTACCAGAGATTTATGGTCCTTGACAAAGTCACCTGATTCTTTCAAAAATGCTTGTTCAAAGTGAGCTACCCTCGCACTGACGCGGTTTAGCGGATTGGCAATTTCATTTTCAAAAACCTTTTTCATTTCATCGTGAAAACTAGAAAACCGATTGTCAGTGCTGATGTTGATTTTTGATTTAACAAGCTCTTGAAGTTGCCCCATTCTAGTTTTAATTTCATCTAAAATGCTTCTAGCATCACTTGTGTTAAAAGGAATGTTTGAAGACATTTGTTCCATGTTCGAAAATGATTTTGAGACAACTACAGGTTTTGAAACTCGATTTGACTCTTTGTTTGAAACACTGGGTGTGATGGAAAACTTTGACTTTTCTTTTTGCGGAACAAAAGTAGTTCCAGAGATTTTGTTCCATTTGTTGTAGTCGATTGGTTTAATTGCTGGATTCTTTTGTTTCATTTTTGATCTACTCTCGTCGGTGAGTTCTAACGTTTCATGAGAATCACGAACTTCTACGGGTTCATGTTTATCTAACAAAGCTTTTCCATTATACAAAACATTCTGTTCTTTCTGAGCTTTCTTGAGTGCACAAGGAGGTTTGTTACCAAGAGCCATTTTTTGAGTTGTATGAAAATACGGATTTGTTTGATTTGTTAACATATTGACAGTTTGAGTTGAATGAACCGTTGTAACAAGCAAATTTTCCAATTTGTTGAGTTGTTCATTTTTCTCAAGAATTTCATCAAGAAGATAATCTTCTCGTTTTGAAAAATCAGTTATCAACTTTTTCTTCTCTTTTTCAAGATCAGAATACATTGCTTTTTGTTTAGAAAGTTGGTCTTTTAGATCAGAAATTTCCTTGTTTAAAGATTTTATTTTCAAGTTCAAATTCACATCAAGTGTGTCATACTTGATTTGCAACTGTTTTTCTCTTAAAACGGAATTTCGATAACCAATTTCTAATTCTGACTCTTTGTTTTTGTGAAATTCAAAAGCTTTTGCATTCTCCTTGTACCTCTCAAGCTCAGCGGTCAATTTATCATTCGCGGCCTTAACATCGCGATTGACCTTTTTAACTTTCTCAATTTCAATGTCACCATTATTGATTAATGTTTCAAATAACGCACGTGTTTCCTTATCAGTCTCAGTATTTTGTGCCACAAAGCCTCCATTAGGATCCACATCTGGAGTTTCAGAGTTAGTATTGCTACAACTCGGATTGTCCAGGTATGTATCATAAGTAGGTGATGGCGTCACAGAATGCTGTTCGTCATGAGTAAACACATCAAATATGACATTGTTATAGCATGGATCAATGATTGGTACCTCAGATACTGCATTGGTGTCATAAACAGGAGGTGTGTCAGAATCAGTGTCGTACTTAGCCTCCTGAAGATTTGCCATGAAGATACAGTTTGCATTGATGTCCTCTCGGTCTTCCATGTCATCCATAAGAGCAAATAATTCATGTTCCTCGCACTCAAACTGCATCCTCTTCATACTTATGTGCCAACAACATTACTTTCTGAAGATACGCAGAATACTTCTTTTTCGGCTTAGTAGGACAATTCCTTGACATGTGACCCACTCCTTGACAGTTGTAACACGTAACCCGATTAGCCTGATTTACATTTCCATAATTCCCTACGACTGGAGCTGCAACATTCCCATTCTGATTACCCACTGCTCTATTCCCAATATGTTGACCCATTTGATTTCCAACATTCTGACCCAACTGATTACCCTAATACGGAACCGCCTGATTACCCACGTGAAATCCAGTAGCATATCCCTGTGTATTTCCAATAACTCCAACAATTTGTCCTTGTTGACCCATATTCACACCCGGCTGTGCAATTTGCCTATTTCGAGTGTTAGATGAAATCCTTTAGTTGTTGTTAGTTGGTTTGGAATATCATCCTTTGAATACTTTAGACAAATAAGCAAATGCATTTGACAAAGCCTCTGTTTGTTCAACTTCAAGGTCGGTGATTCCTTGTTCATGGTATTGTGGATAATGTTGTTGTTGAATGACTTGTTGTTCTGGTGGAAAGAATTATTGTTGAGGAATAACAGCTTGTGGTTGTGGAATGTATTGTTGCAAGTTGTTGTTAGTGGAAGATGACGAAGATTGTTGTTGTGTGTTCACTGGAGTTTGAGTCTTTGCAATTAGTGCCAAGGGATCATGATTGTTTGCCAATCTTTCTTTCCTAACTTCATTGACTTCAGCTTGGTTTTGTTTCAGAAAATCGTAGAGTTGATCAAAGTTCACCTGATTTAAGTCTCTTGTTTTGTTGACAATAGTGACATATCGTCCCCATTCTTCTGGAAGATTGTTGAGAAATTTGATGTTACTCACGATAGTTCTGGGTGCCAACTTGTTTCTGATAAGTTCATTCATCAAAGTGCAAAACCTTCCATAGTAGGATTCAATGGATTCTCCTGGAGTAGATGTAAACTTCTCCCATTCATTAGACTTGTTCTCCATGTCTTGTTGACCAATTTCTGTTCCATAACATAGTCGTCTAACACGTTTATCGAATGCAGTTTCACAACTGTCTACAGCAGCAAAGATGTCTCTTGGTAAACCCAGTTGGACGATGTGTATTGCCATGTCTTCTGCTTCGACTTGCTTCATATCATCTTCATTGTATTCGGATTCACGATGAGCACGAAAGTATGGTGGAACGGGAGGTGTTGCATCAGGAATTCTAGGGTCTTGGACTTGTCGAGGCTTGAAGGGTCCATTCGCAATGGATTGAATCATGAGTTTTCCATTAGGTTTGGTCTTGATGTAGCGGAGCATACGACTTGTCCATTGAAGATATCCACCTTTTTCTAGCATAGGAGGACGGCTTTCGGTACCGGCTGCATGAATGTCTTATTGAGTAGCCATTGATGAAGTTATTTGATGATAAAGTTGATGTAGGATCGATTCAACGATAAAGGAGTTGTGTTTGATGAAGATTAAGCTCGGTTGTTGTAGTAAAAATTGGGTCTGAAAACTTAAAAACCTCAATAACTTCTGTTCGGAGCGTTTTTTGGACTCGAAGGTTGACCTGAATAAACTTTAGTTAATTCGGCGTGTGATTCTCCTCGTTCTCACGGTCGTTTTGATGGGTAGAACGCTGAAAACGAAGTTACGGTTCAAAAGTTATGGTCGTTTGAAGTTTTGCAAAAGATCTTACTCGTAAACTTGTTCTTAGGCGTAGGAATTGGTGCTTATGCGTATACTTTGGTGCTTAGGCGTAGAATTCCTTAGGCGTAGTATGAGGCTTATGCGTAAACTCAAACTTACGCGTAAACTTAAGGTTAAACGTAAGCTTATGCGTAAACTATAAACTTAGAAGTAAAGGACCTTACGCATAAGATTTAACTTAAGCGTAGAGTGCTTACTCGTAAGCTTTTAGGCTTAGGCGTAAGATTAGGTTTCAAACCAAAATCCTTCACACTCGTCCAAGTGTGAGAGATATCCACAAGTCGAAGTGTTTTTCAGGCTTACCCAAGCAAGGAAAACACTGATTAACCGTTGATGCACGAAGATTCTTCACCAAATGCTTAAGCGTAGGATTTGGATCTTACGCGTAGAGCTTAAGCGTAGAATTCACTGCTTACGCGTAGAACTAGGGTTTTGACTTTTCCTTAAGCGTAAAACTAGGGTTTTGGCTTCTGTCCTTGCACTCCTTACGCGTAAACAGCCCAAATTTTTTAAAAACACTAATTTTCACCCAAAAACACGATTTCAAGTGATTTCTTTTGCACAAACTTCTTCCAAAACACTTAAAGATCAATAAAAACTACAACTTTAATCTTTAAAACACGTAAAAATCAAAACTTTATGACAAAAGCCCACGTTTTATAGGAAAAAACGCAACTTTTTATAAAGTTCTAACAAAAAACGTAACACAACACTCCTAAACCATTGTTAGGTGATTGATACCAATTGTAGGACCTTGTTTTTCTCAATCTTATCACGAATACCAACCTTACCACACAAGTGTACACGTAAAACACAAACACACTTTATGCGCAAATAAGAAGAAGAAAGATGGAAAGGTGGTGACTTAAAACGTTATACGAGTATGTGGAGAGAAATAAGATGAAACAAGAAGCTTGTATTTCAAAGGGAAAACACACACACATACACACTCAAGCACACCCCTCAAATGATCATTTGAGGGGTATTTATACTTCCATACATATCACCCTTATGGGCTTGGTCTTGGGCTTGGATTGGACTTGGATTGTATAATAACTTACATAAGGCTAGCTTAACATAACTATTAGCCATTTATCTTAGCCCAATCCACGAGCCCGTTGACTATTCTAATACGATATCTAACACACGTTACAAAGTTCCTAAACGTGAATGACCATCACTTCTATTAAATATTATTAAGGCTAACAACGGAATCAACTGAAATAACTAATAAGAGAAAGAAAAAGAGGGAAAGAGGAGTATATTGCAAGAGAAATTGAAATTATATAACTGTCCTTGGAGAAAAAAAGAAAGGAGGGCACGTGGCATTACCATATTGCTTTTTAAACTTTTTAAAGTTTTATCCCTTTTCAATTGATCAGCTACCTTTCGAGATAATAACTCAAAATTATATATAAGTATTAATCTGCTACACCGGTTCCAAATATATTACACTAAAAACTATTTTGTTTGGGCTTGTTGTTGTATCGTTGTTTTGAGTCGAATAGCTGTTATTCGGTCAACAAGTGTTAGGCGGCAAACAAATACTAAAAGTAAATCCTTCTTCCCATTATCTTACACACTTCCTGAAACTTCTTTCGACCAATCCACAGCCTTCTCCAGAATCAATAATATTCCGTATACATCGAGTACAAGATGATGTATGTGATAGCCTGGCAGATAAAGCTTTTCGAACACCTGTGGTGAGTCAGGGAGTTTATGAAGTCTCTGCGAGACCGGTCTTCTGTCTTTGAAGTGGGATAAATGGTAAGGGATAATAGATACGGTTGAAAGCAATAACTATTGAAACAAAAAATCCTAATAAACTCAATATTCATGTTGTTTAGAACGAAATTATTTTGATAAACATTTTTTGTGTGAAGGGGTATTATTATTTTTGGGGTTTTGGTCATTTGGCTGAATGAATTTGGGGTTTTTTCATTTCAAGGTCTTAATTCCATTTTTTTTATTTCAGTTTTATTCATAAATCCCAAATTTATTAACTAGTGTGTTTTTTTTATTTTGTTTTATTTATTTTATTATTATATACCATAATTTTAAGGTGTTGATGTTGCTACTGTTTGAGTGTCCTCCTAAAGAACGGCATATCAGAAGTAGGTACCTTTTCTTTTCTCTAATAATTTTAGTTAAATAATTGATTTATATGGAGGAAATGATGATTGTAGAGATATTGGGTTAGCTTGGGTGCAAGAGGTTTATAACACGTCCATTATGATCAAGATGAGAATAACCATACTGGGCGAAAAGGTAGTTTATTGGAATATGAGTGTTACCTTTTTGTATATGCTATTACATATAACCATACGTCGAAACAATTATTAATGATCTGATGTTTTTTTTGTAGCTAAATGCAAGAGATTGGTAGAATGGCTCTGCTCTGGTACCAGCATTCAAGCACCTACTGAATGAAGGTGATTTCTTTGTCTTGCATATACACATTTTTGGCAACGTGTAGCCTTCTTGCTGAATTTTACCAAACCCGATGCGCTCAAGCTTTGATAGCAAGACATTCGGTGTATATCTTTCTTTCTTATTATTTGTACGATGTTCTAAAAATGTTATGTATTAATTGGAGTCTTAAAGGAAACATTAGATCTAATGTTGCTGTTTGTATGAAGAATAGGCTCTTATGCAAGGATTCATATTGTCTAGGCATATGTTCCGTCATTAACGAACAGAATGATGCATAAGAACCCATGACTTCTAGCTTTTATTAAACATATGTCAATACGTGTTGTAATTTAAGTAAATGCTCATTCCAATTCTAGAGAAAGAGTATCGTTGCACAACACATAAGCTAGATGACATGTATTAGGAGAGGTTTGAAGTTATCACCTTTTTAGCTACATGTTTCTTAAAGTGAGACTATAATGAGAAAATAATAAAGGTTTACGTCTAAAAAATGTATGTTATGTAAGTAAAAGTACATATTAGTATTACTAGAATGTGTTTTTTCTTACAGAAAATTCTTCATAACATTGTATTTGTTTTTTTCAGCTTTATATCTTAGGGAGGTGCAAAGAAGGTTGTTATCTTAGCTCCGAGTGCAGATGGTTCCACACTGATTATAGGTGTGAATTAGAAGGAATGTAAATCTGCTATCATGATCGTCTCGAATGCTAGATGCACAACTAATTTTCTTACTCCACTTGCCAAGGTCCCGTTTCCACCACTCTTACTATAATTATTCTAATTTTAAAATGTGCTAACAATGCTTTTTGAACCTTTATAAACAGGTTATCATGACAATTATTGGGTACAACAACGACCAGTGTCACCCGATTATGATGAAACAGGTTTGCATTCTTTAGAGGATCCTCAAGATGAACTATCGCCCCACAGTGATGGACGATTAGGAAACAAGTGAATGGAGCTTAGATCAGGTGGAGAGCATGTCAGGCAATGTGTACCAAGATGCGTTATTAACAGTAGC
The DNA here is from genome assembly GCA_910596185.1 of Chrysanthemum makinoi. Taxonomy (NCBI): domain Eukaryota; kingdom Viridiplantae; phylum Streptophyta; class Magnoliopsida; order Asterales; family Asteraceae; genus Chrysanthemum; species Chrysanthemum makinoi. The sequence goes on along the minus strand of OU343225.1, from coordinate 83,245,054 downwards.
CATGGACCAGTTGATTTGGATGCTACCCGAGGCCAGAAAATGCTGATGGTACGTAATCTGTAATGACAACGTTCTGTTGTTCCTTTAATGACGTATGATGCCAAAAGTATTTGTGGTATCACATGAAGTTGTACCTCAAGGTGAATAACTTTTACTGAGTATTTTTTTACTACATGTGGGATCAGGTAACATGTGGGAACAAGTAACGTTGTACCTCAACCAATTTTCAGTTATTATTTTTGATATCTTCTTATTATGATGTGTTTATTTCGGGGGTGTTTGCGGTTGCTTTTCCTCTTCTGTTTCGGCTAAAAAGTAAGTACTTAAAAATAGGTACTTTATAAAATAGTCTTTTTATGCTCATTTATGGTGTCTAAGGCGGCCGGTCAACGTAGTAGAACTGGGTTAAGTGTCGCTCCGTTTGGACCAGGTGATCGGGTTTCAGTTGGTAACGTGGTTGGGCTCTTAATTGTTGCATCACCGGTTCAGGTTTGTATTCGTTGTTCTTATTTAACTTCTGCTCATTGAAAGTCAAATTAAATAGACGGTAAGGTAATACAGTCTCTTTTCTATCTTTAAAGGTATTAATCGAAATGTTTGCTATAGTTTGAATATGATAATGCGAATCTTAAATTCCATTTCTAGAAGTTGAACCTCATCCTAGCTACGACATACATTTGAAGGGCAACATAAAATATATGTTATAGGAGCTTAAAACATACATTATATATTTGTATTCTTTGCACGGTCTTAGTATGGACGTCACTGGATTCGTTTAGATATATCTAGCTCAATGCTTTAGATATATCTAGCTCAATGCTTTGCACACGCTTACTTTTGAATCTAACAGCTGATACGTAAAAAGGTGTGATGTAGATTGTGGTTCAGGATCTTCAGATGATTACGTCGCAACAAGTTCACAGGCTCTTGACACCCATTCACGGCAACAACATTGCTCTGCTTCTTTGTTCAGTCTTTTTACGGCGACTGAAAATGTGGGATCAAACAATGCTCAGCCTCAAGGTGCATACGCTTTTTACAGTATTTATTGTATCTCATTGTATTTTTGTCAGCATATATTTTCAGAGATAGCATATATGTGGCACTTTTGGAGGAAATCAGGTCAATGGATGGGAAGACCATCCTTGCCATTTAAACAAATGACTAGCAGATTTTAGGTTCATTAATCCGATTTGTAGTAAATCTAATATAATTATACACTTTACTTATTTTGTGCAGATATGTGAAAGCTTATTTCATCAGAAGCGTGAAGAACCAGTTGTACAGGCGCATACGAAGTGGCAAGTGGCCCTAACGCTAACAAACCAAAACGCCACTAGCACCACAGTCAGATCACCAACAGCTTTGGAAATCATGGGTATACAGTTGGTATAATGCGCACACATAAAGGCGCGTTCCTCTAATATGTACAGTAAGAGTTAGGACATATGTACTGTAATATGTATGATGCTTGCAACATCTATCTACCAGGCTGTCAATTCGCATGTTTCCGCAACTAGGCTTAAAACATGCCATAATGTAAGTATTTGCTTTTGTTCCATAATGTAAATGTCTGCTTTCGTACGAGAATTTAACAAAAGTTGGCAAACACCCCCCGCCGTGTTGGCGGGCTTCTCTCCTCGTTTAAAACAAGTTCAAAATACATAATAAGAAAAAAGTTAAAAATACACTTGTCTTAAATGCATAAAAAAAACAAGTTCAAAATACATAAATAAGAAAATGGAAAATTTCATCTATATCTTTAGAAAATTTCATAATTACATCAACATCCTTATTATTTTTCAAATTAAATTATTATCCTTTCAAAACCTCTCAAATATTCATATATATCCAAATAACCAATTTAATCAAAATTAAATAAATTTATTTTCAAATTTATTTTGTAAATAATCCTTAAAATGTTATATTACCTTTTTACTCTTTTATCATCCTAAAACTAAAATCTCATATCAAATTCATCTTCTTTTTATCAAAGATAGAGATTCTTATCAAACAATCAAACAAAGCTCATGACACAATCAAACAATCAATCTATTGTCTTATAAATTTCCGTAAGGAACCCATTCCAATCCAATAGATACAACACTAAAACCCATCTATTAAAAAGATAGAACAAAATAGAGTAAAGAAATTAGGGTGAAGGCTGAATACACGTAACGAACTTTTCTCAAATTACCCAATGTACGTAACATACTTATTTTAATCTGCGCATACGTAATATACTTTCAAATCTTTACCAATGTACGTAATATTAACACGTTAGCACTTTAAAAATTTACAATAATGGTCCCTGCCGTTTGCGTTGGCTTTCACCGTTAGTCCTTTGACATTTTTTCACTTAAAAAAGTTACAGTAATGGTCCATGTGATTTGCTTTGGCTTTCACCGTTAGTCCTTAAACTTTCATCTTTTTCATACACGTTTTTATACACGTTTTTAAACATGCATAGAATTGTGTAAAAAACGTGCATAGAATTGTGGTTTGTAAAAAACGTGCATAGAATTGAGTAAAAAATGTATATACACCCGTATATAAAAACGTGCATAGAATTGTGTAAAAAACGTATATAAAAACATGTAAAAAAACGTGTATAAAAACTTGTGAAAAACGTATATACACCCGTATATAAAAACGTGCATAGAATTGTGTAAAAACGATATAAAAAGCGTTTTTAAAAAGCGTGTATAAAAAGCGTGTAAAAAAAACTTACATAAAACCGTTTATAAAAAAAAAAGTGTATAAAAATGCGTAAAAAATGTATATAAAAACGTGTGTATAAACATGTTTAAAAACGTGTATGAAAAAGATGAAAGTTTAAGGACTAACGGTGAAAGTCAAAGCAAACCACATGGACCATTACTGTAACTTTTTAAGTGAAAAAATGTCAAAGGACTAACGGTGAAAACCAACGCAAACGGCAGGGACCATTATTAACTTTTGAAGTACTAACCTGTCAATATTACGTACATTGGTAAAGATTTGAAAGTATATTACGTATGCGCAGATTAAAATAAGTATGTTACGTACATTGGCAAATTTGAGAAAGTTCGTTACGTGTATTCAGCCTTCACCCAAGAAATTAAGTAGTAGCAAACCAAAAATGAGATGTACTAAAAATTCTAGGCACCATTACCAAATAACGATTCAAGGTACCTACATCTAATTGAAAAAAAAGCAGTACCCCAACACCTCAAAAATCCTTTAATAATGATTAAATATGTAAAATGGATATATATGAGTATTTTTAAGGTTATAAAAGATATTGAATTTATAAAAATATTAATGTAATTATGAAGTTTTTTAAGGACATCGACGAAATTCTTTCATAAAAGAGGTAAAAAAACAAGTTCACTAAAATTGTAGTGACATGAATATGGTCCTTTACCCGGTCCATACACTTGTCTTAAATGCATCAAACATCCAAAATAACGCCCCTAAATTTCCCAATTTCATTTCAGTCTCTTGTTAGTTACATAAACCCTAGAAAAACTTTGATCTCCCTTCAACCACGACGGCACACGACGGCCTTCAAAACCCAGATCCAAAATCACCTCCTCTCCAAAACCCACTTTTCAGTTTTCACTAATTCAACCTATTTCAAAAGTTTACATAAACCCTAGAAAAAGCCTTTTTTAAAATGTCAGACAATATCCCATTTGAAATCCAAATGGAAATCATCAAAAAAGTGTCTAATCTCAAGTCATTGATTCAGTTCAGGTCGGTTTCGAAACCTTGGAAGTCGTTTATTGACAGCTCTGACTTTATCAAAGGTTACGGAATCCGCCACACACAGCCTCATAGTTTTATTATAAGCTACAAAGTCGATTTTTTATCGGATACAAAGTACATTCGTTTAGTAGAAGATGATAACATTGAAACTTTTAAGGTACAACAACAAGAGTCTGCTCCATTTGTTGTGTCTCCATTGCTTGAACAATATCATGTTTCATACGTTGTTGGTGCATGTCATGGATTAATCTGTTTGTATGGTTTTCATAATGCTTATAAAAAAAGGATGATTGTTATTTGGAACCCTTGTATTGGAAAATCATTTGGTATTGCTGTCCCGGGATATGACCGGCCTGTATATGGTTTTGGGGTCTGTCCTGTCACTACAGATCCTACCATTGTGAAGATTTTATGTGCCGATAACATGCCTTGGCATGTTGAAGTTTTTACATTGAGTTCGGGGGTTTGGAATGTGATTCCATGTGGTAATTTGCCTCCTCAGTCGATTAGACTTAATCCGATATCAACTCAGGTTGTTATAGATAGGTTTATTTACTGGGGTGCTAGTGAGAAGATATCTACTAATGATGGTGAATCTACCACGAAAGCTTTGGTTGTGTCATTTGATTTGATTACCAAGGAGTTTAAAGTGCTAAACCTACCAGATAACTTAACAAACGAAGTGATCTTAAATGTCGAATTTATCTTAAATGTCTCAGTTTCTAAACTAAAGGGATCTCTTGTTATTATGGCCAAGGGAGCAGTTTGTTCTGGTGTATGGGTGATGGAGCATGAGTCGTCTTTTAGAAAGCTATTCACAATTGGCGCACATGTAAATAAAATACTATGGTTTATGAAGAATGGTGAACCTATATTTGAAATTTATAAGGCGGCTGGACAATTGATTACTACACTTAATGTTTATGACCCGTGCTCAAAACAAGTCAAGAATCTTGGGATTGATGGAGTAGAGATGTCATTATTCATGGGCTCTTATATGGAATCGCTACTTCTACTTGATCACTCGGATTTACATACACTATCGGACCATAATTGATCAGAATTATAACGGCTACATTTTAAGGTGTGGATTTACAAAGCAATTTACCTAAGGACGGAGGGGCCTATTTTGTACTTAAGGTGTGGAAAAATCACTTTCACCTAGTTTAGTTTTTTATTACTCTATTAAATGTTGTTAATTAATGCCAGTGTTTTGAGATCGCGGATGCCTTATATGCTACATATTTTAAAAATATGTGCTTTGTAGCAAGATTAGTGAAATCGGTATTATCAAGTTTAATATGATCTTTGTTATTCTTTGGATAGTGCTACTTCAGCTCCTTATCTTTGATGGTTTTTTTAGATGTTAATTACAGGTTGAAATTTTGTTAGCGTTCTTTGATTCGTAACTTTCTCCTCTCAATTTTCTTGGGGGTTATTTTGGATAATTTGTAAATACAAACACCAGTTTATCAATCTTTGAATAAGAAATATCTATTAATTTCCTTTGACTCAGGGTTAGAATAGTGAAGGCATTAGTAGCGGTTAGGCGATGTTTGGAGAAAGTCATGAGTTTTTCTTTATAGAAACTTATCGTCAAGAGTGACAGAATTTGATATATCATGAAAATCTAGCATGTTGCAAGGCAAAATATAAAATGTCTCAATTCAAATATCTTGGTGTTGAACTCATTTCTGCTTGGATCTCATTTGATGTATGTTGATTCTTGTCGTTAATGATAGTAGCTCAATAAGGACAGTTTCCTGTACGTAAATGGCTGAGTTTGCTATTTCTTGATCTTGAATGAGTTTTGAGAGAAGCTAGAAATGTTTCTGAGATTTTATGTCTGATTAATGAGCTTTTGCTCTGTTACCACAAACTCGCGGGTTGTTTTGATGTTCGGTTTAGTTAATGACAGATGGCTATGTATCTTGGTGTTGAACTCTGCACCGTTTGATCCTCTTCTCCCTTGTGATTGTGTACTTTGAAAGATTAGGTAACTCTCTTTGGGAATTTTGGTTTCTGCGGTGTTGATAGTAGCTTATAAGGATAGTTTCCTGGTCCTAGTGATTAAGTTTTGTTTGTCATGGGATATGGTCGTGATTACTGGTATGGATCCTTTGACAGTTTCCTATTAATCAACACATTTGATCTCATATGCTGCTGGTATTGGTGTATTCAGATGTGTTTTCGTTGTTGTTCTGGTTTGCAGTTAGTATTGTTTTTTTGTTGTGTCTACTATGGAAGTCTGTATTGTCATGTTATTTGGCCATGGACAATGTCCATGGTGATTTGGTGCTACATATACAGCTCACTTTTTACCGGTTAAAAAGTGTAAATAGCATAGCAGAAAGTAGAAACAGAGCTATGACTAACAATGCTTACCTCAGTTGAGTGCCAATTGGGAGGCTGCAAACACAAAATAGTGATTGTAGGCTCAAGAGCTTCTTTGATTTATATCAGCCTACTGGTTGTATGCTCTTAATGTTCCAACAGTAGTTGGTATCTCTCATCGCTTATTATGTTTTTGTGGCGGTTATTATTTAACATCTGATTCGCATAGATATCTATGTAATTCTGGAATGAATGATGCTGTTGTTTGGAATCCTTCCATTACAAAATCAGTTTTTGTTCTGCCAGACGTATAACAGCGACTCTTAAGATTATTTAGATTCAATATTTTATTAAGAAACATGACCCTTTGACTCGTAGAGTCAACTAATACTTTTGTTTCTTGAAGTTATGCTCTATGGAGCGTACCCGAGTTGCTATAAAGACTGTACAAATGTACAATGCGACTGTTTGTGCTATCCTTTTAATTGTGGCCCTATCGAGACATCAATAGTTTATGGATCTGTAAGGGTGTTTATAGGTTCAGGTTTCAGGTTTCTCGGGTTGGTATGGCTGAGAATTCTTAAGGCAAAACCGAACTGAATACAAACTGGACCAAACCGGACACAAAACCGAATCTGAATTTGATATGATTTACATTTTGAGCCAGAAGACCCATATTGCAAAATTTGTTGATTTTTTTTCAGTTAAAATTTTATAGATATTTAGCCCCAAATGAATATATTTAATGAATCTTATGTTACAAATGAATCTTATGAATATATTTACTACTGGAATTTATGACGCTTCCATTGGCCTCATAACATCTCATGTTTGATTTATACACCTTGTGCTGCACCACTAGACGCATCACATTCAATTGTTCTCAAAAGCATTTTGTGGCCACATGTCATGTCATGCTAATGATTTAGACAAAGGCAAAGGTTATGTTGCCATTTGTGACACAAAAAATGCTCATTTGCAAGTAAGCTTTCTTCGTATGGATGGTCTTAACTGTTGTCCACTTGACCAAACTAGGCTCATTTGCTCTTACATTTTAGCACTCGTGATTTTGACTTCTTCACACTTTTAACCCGTCTTTGTGATCCAGATCTTTTCTGCAACACCTGTTTACAAGCATTGATTTCAAAAGTAAATAATACGTTTGAAATCCAGCTATTAACTTAATACTTGTGATCAGAGGTGTGAATTTCATTATTTTGAATTTCATTATTTTTTAGTTGCACCTTCGTATTCAACTCACTATTATCTTTGTGCAGGTGTTGCCGTGAGTGCATTCCGTTTTGTTATTCTTTTAACAACTCGTAGTTACACATACATCTATCTGATGTTAGTTAACATCTCGGAATCTGCTTGATGTGTCAATTTCAAAGTCTGAGTCAATTAAATTGAAATATCCACCTGTAATTGATCCTTGATTGAAAGCTTTAGGAGCAGATTTGAACTTGCTATCTCATGATACATCGCTATATTTGAGAGTGTTGTTTTTAGAGATGTAATATAATTGATAGTTTGTGCAGATTTATATGCTTTGACAAGGTATGTTGATGCTAAAGACCGGACAAATGGAACTAATGACGAACAGTAACCTACTTCTTAGGAATGAACCAGGTGCAGTGTCGAACCTTGTTGTAAATGCTGCTTTTGGGAGTGAAGATGATGAAGAAACTACTGCCTGTAAAACCTTCTTCCAAAACAAGACGTTTTTTTTACAGTGATCACCGATGTACATGAGGAAATACATGTTAACGTTATAAAGAAGAACATGGATTGCAGATTCTTGAATTAGAAACTAGCTAATAAGACATCTCATGATAGCTCAATAGCATGGCCGTCTTTGAGAGTGCACAAAGTGCGCGACCGCTCAGGGTCCCAAAACTTTTAAGGGCCTCAAAATTTGTCTCGTTAATAATTATATGCATGTGTAGACATATTTTCACGAAGAAAAAAGTATTTAGATAGGAAAATATTTTAAATGAGTAGTATATTAGAATATTTGGATAACTAATTGCATTATATATCTTATAAACGGTGACATTTTATATATAACATTGCTTATCGAAAGACCTCATTATATAATTTTGTCCAGGGCACAATTCATGGGACGACTTTGCTCAATGGTCAATATGACTTTATAAGCTCTTCAAATATAACATACTTCTAAAATAAAGCGAATTAATGGCTGAGACAACTTTTTGCAACGTATAATTTTAAAATGTTCTTGGCATTTTAATTCTTAAAAACAAAAATGTTCTGAATTTTGGATCTACCTCAATACCTCAGAAACAAGAAATATAAGTTGGCCTTTGGCTATTATGAAAGTGGCACAAAAGTATTTGGAAAGCAACTACTTAAGGTGGTCAGGTGTGTGTTTTAGAGGTGATTATGTGATTCTGAACAGCTAAAATCAGATAATCAGCAGTACAAATGGTTATACGAGATAGTATTTGGAGATGATTATGCTAATAGACACTTCAGGTGTTGAGTGTTTGGTAAATCCCAAACATGCAAGTGAAAACAGATTAAATACCAAAAAATAAAAGCACTTTTTACAGCAAAGAGCTGGTAATCAAGAAAAGACATCTGAGTGAAAATGTTTTACACAGGCAAGCAACTTGCTTAGACATCTGAATATCCCACCAATTTCAGGAAGGCAACTGATAAAAATTTTGCAACAAAGGGAGTTCAACCATGTTTGGTTCCATAAGATTCTTAAGCCCTAAATCCCCGAAAATGAGAATGGGTGTTTACTTGTCCAAAGTCCAAACAAATCGAGTTGCTTTGACAAGTAAAGTTACATTATCCAAAATTTGTGTCAAAAGAGGATTTTATAACTACATAAACTTCGCAAGTTGCAACTAGGGTATCCAAAACTCTATCAAAGCCGTTAAAACCAAACCTGAAACCGAACCGGACAAAACTAAGATTGGTTACGTACCATCTTATTTTCTGTCCATAATATGATAATATTTGTTCTCGCTTTGGTTGTCCAAAAACCAGAATCTTATCCATTTGTACAAAATGAAACAACTTCGTTTAGGCATGAGATGGGGCCTAAAATCACTGGCCTAAAAGTTTCAGTTGAGATCACAGTCCGGAGGACCAAACCAATTTATCAATTTGACACTAAACCTATTATAGTGCTTACAATACACATCTGGTTTTCATTTCCAACAGTTTCATAATTTCAGTTTCAATTTGGTTCGTTTTTTAGACATTGCACACCCATAGTAGCGAAAAATTACGTAGTCATTTACTATAGTACTAGCAAGATCCTTACATACATGTATGCTTTTGAATAAGAACAAGAAGGTGTTTGGGATTGCTTAATAAGGGATCCGATGAGATGGGAAAATTAAAATAAGAAAAATAAGAAGGATTTCTAGCCACACATTAGAGGAAGATTTTTAAGGAAAAATGCATCTACTTTTGTAGATGCATATGAAATGTGTGATTATTTCTTCTCACCCTTCTCATTTTAATATTTCTTCTCATTTGATCCTAACTCTTGCTTAATATTTCTACTTACCTGTTTTATTAAGGGGGTGTCCGTCTATGGTTACCTTTTAAGCTCAATCTTAATTTCAATAAGAGCATCCACAATGCATCAAGTCTTAAAGACTTGATGCATTTAATACATTAAATGCATAATACATTTAAGGACTAAAGCTTGGTGGAATGACTTGAAGTTTACCAAGTCATTGTTGGAAAGCTTTTCAAAAAGCTATTGATGCAATGCAAAAAACCATCTCAAAAAGCTTTTTAAAATAGTAAAAAGCTTTTCACAACTTGATGCATTGTGAATGCTCAAAGTAGCTTATAGCTTATGAAAATCAAATCCGAATTGGTGGTACCCTTTTTTCCCGAGCATGAAAGGGGGGTACTGGTACTGTACTAGACGGGAATCCGGTACCGAGAAATCCGTACCTATCCCGTTTTTCCAGTGTTTTGTTAAACCAAAAAAAAAAAAAAAAAAGGGAAAAAAAAATCAGACTTCAAGCTACTAACTTTCTGTGCTAGCAACAAAAAATAGGACAAAACGTGCATTTTCGAGTGACTTCGAACCACAACGTGACAGAAATGTAAAAAAAATAGGACAAAACATGCATTTTCAAGTGGTTTCGAACCACAACGTGTCAGAAAATGCAACCAACAATAATAAACACATTTGATAGTCACGTTACAAACATTCCAATATTATAAAACACGTTAGGGTTTAAGACTAAAATACAATGTTGGTCCCTAAACTTGTCCCGAAATATCACGTTGGGACAAAACTTGCCTTTTTTATCGTCGGGAGTCCAAAACAAGCTTTTTATAGGCTAAATGAGTCCCTTGACCCATTTTTCGTTAGTCAACGTCTGTTATAACCCACTGGTAAGAAGACTAATGTAGGTGCAATGTTAGCATATTCGCCCAGCAGCCAACCTAGTGGTACCCAACTGATGTAAGCATTGTTAACGCAGCTCTGTTTCTACTTTCTACCATGTTCTTTTACACTTTTGGGAGATGGTAGACTTTGTCTAGCAACATGCTATACTTTCCATATTTTTTAAAGAAAAACTCATGACTTCCTGTCTTTCTCCAAACATTGCCTAACCACTACTAATGCCTTACTCCTCGAATTCTGAGTCATAGTCAGTGGCGGAACTTGAACATTTTTTTAGGGGGCCGAATTTATTTTGGGGGGGCCTAATCGGAGATTTGTTTGTAACCTCAACTTAATTACCCCTAAAACCTATAATATTTACATTAGGTGCTGCAAATTTTAGGGAGGGCGGGACCCTCCCCTGCCCCTACATAGTTCCGGCCCTGGTTACAGTACATGAATATCATCTCTTGTTCACACATAAGCATTTACACATTCAAATGTTGCACATTCAATGACTGATAAACTCGTGTTTGTAATTACAGATTATTCAAAATTAAATAAATCCCAAGCAAAACGAGGGGAGCATGTAACGAAGCAAAAGCTTGTTCATCATTTTTTTACGCAAGCAAAAAAGACATATGTAAAGGACATTCCCCATTCTCAGTATACGATTAAAGACAAGGAGCAAAAGTAACACTATCCATCAAAAAACAAAAATCGCATTAAACTTCAGAATGACGATTTCACTAACCTTGCTACAAAGCACATATTTGGGGGTAGCATATAGTGTAATCTACAATCGCATAAGTTTCCATAAAAAACTAAAATAAATGAAAGTGATTTTTCTACACCTTAGCTACAAAATAGGCCCCTCCGTCCTTAGGTAACTTGTAATTTATTAATCCACACCTTAAAAATGTGTCCTTCATCATTTTGATCAACTATCGTCACAATAAATATGTAAATCTGAGTGATCAAGCAAAAGTAGTGATTCCTTGGAGCCCATGAAGAATGAGTCCCCTAATTTAGAATTCCCAAGATTCTTAATTTGTTGTGAGCAGGGGTCGTAAACATCAAGTGTTGTAAATCTTTCGTCCCCCGTTATTATTTGAAATATAGGTTCACCACTCTTCCTAAACCCGAGTATATAATAACAATATACTGGTGCGCCAAAGCCGCCAATTGAGAATAGCTTTCTAAAAGACGAATCATGCTCCATCACCCATACACCACAACATTTTGCTCCGTCAACATAAATAGATCCATACACAACAAGAGACTCCCCTAGCTTAGAAGGGAGCACATGTGATAAATATAGCTCGTTGCTTAAGCTATCTGGTAGGTTTACCACTTTGAATTCTTTAGTAATCAAATCAAATGACACTGTATATTTTGCAATAGAATACCAATCACTAGCACCCCAATAAATAAACCTATCTATAACAACTTGAGTTGAATTATCAAGTTTAATTGATTGACGAGGCAAATTACCACTTGGAATCTCATTCCACACACGCGAACTCAATGTAAAAAATTCAACATGCCAAGTCTTGCGAATTCTACAAATTATTTTCACAACAATAGGATCTTTAGTGACGGGACAAACCCCGAATCCAAAAACAAGCTTATCGACATTGTAATCATAAGGGGCAATACCAAATGATTTTCCAATTGACGGGTTCCAAATAACAACCATCCATTTTTTATAACCTTGATGGAGACCATACAAACACACTAATCCATGACATGCACCAACAACCAATGGAAAATAATTTTTAAGAAATGGAGACATAATAAATGGAGCATGCTCTTGTTGTTGTACCTTAAAACTTTCACTGTTATCGTCATCTACCAAACAGATAAACCTGTCCACAGAACCTAGTGATCTTCTTAAAATACAACTATGTGGCTGCATGTGGCGGGGTTCGTACCCATTGATAAACTCAGAGCTATCAATGAAAGATTTCCATGCTTTCGAAACCGACCTGAATCGAATCAATGACTTGACATCATAAACCTTTTTGATGATTTCCAATTGGATTTCAAATGGTATGTCGTCTGACATTTTTGAAGTTTTTTTGTAGGGTTTATGTTTCTAGCGATAAGAAGAGTATTGCAATGAACGTTTACTTTGGCTGTTTAGAACTCCCGGGGCTTCTTTTATAGCCCTCTTTCCTTTATTTAAATCGTCCATGTGGTTTGTCATGTATCATGGTTTAGTCCCTAAACCTTTTCTTCGAATCCAGTCCCTGTGGTTTTGACCCGTTGTCGGTTTAGTCTTTTGACCCTAACTTCGTTAAACTGACTTAGTTTGACCAAATGGGGTTCAAAAGAGGGACGGATCTAGGGGGTTCCCGCGAGTGCCCGGGAACCTCATGGCCGGATTTTTTCAATATAGTGTTAATTTTTGAAAAAAACACTAATTTTTCTTAAATACATCTTAAATGCACCCGGTCCTTCGAAATGTGTTTCTAGTATTACGGTTCAAAAGATTTTTTGCAACCAGTCATATTTGGTCATGGCTCCGTCCGTGGTTCAAAACACAAACAACATCTCTTCTTGATTTTCTCCATGAAAACACATAAACATACTATCTAGTAGAACTTTGGTTTTGTATATGAAACTAACATTTGTAAAAAGAAATTGTGTATTCGGATTTTTGTACAGATTGAGTTTTTTTACATATTCACATTGCGGTCTAAATTTTGAACTAAAGCAATTAGTAATGCAAAAAGCTGGAATAGAGGCGAGGCTCTAAAATCACAAAAGAAGATCTAACATTTATAATCTTATATAGTGTGTTTTTGTTGTCTTACTAGCAGGGCATGCGTTAAGCATGGCCGAATACAAATAAACTTTTCCGGTGAATCATGTATTTTAGCTTATTATATTTTTTTTGACAATAAATTTACGAATATCAAGAATTTCATTTAGCCCGTGCCCGTTCGGGCTCGAGCCGTGGCCTTCGAGCCCGCTTGGCCCGCGCCTGCTGGCTCAAGCTCATTTTTCCGTTGACGTTCGGACTTTAATATTTGTATAATGTGCTTTATTATTTGTATTAGTGACATTTAATGAAGGGTACCCGCTTGCGGTGGTAGGTACCAAATAAAATTTTCAGTGAATCATGTATTTTAGTTTATTATGTTCTTTTGACAATAAATTCACGGATTTCAAAATTTCGTTAGCCCGTACTTGGCTGCACCTGTTCGGGCTCAAGCCTATTTGGGCTGAATCATGTATTTTAGTTTATTATGTTCTTTTTGACAATAAATTTACGGATTTCTAGAATTTCGTTTAGCCCGTGCCCGTTCGGGCTCGAGCCCGTTTTGCCTGCGCCTGTTCGGGCTCAAGCCCATTTGGGCAACAGCCCGTTCGGGCTTGAATATTATTTGTATTAGTGACATTTAATGTAGAAATTGTGTTTAAGTTGGTTGTACAATATGCTTGATAATTTGTATTTATTATGTTAGGGGTGTTTTAATAATTGTATTTATTGATCAATTAATTAATTGACTATATTAAATAACATTAATGTGGTGTTTTTTTTTTTTTAATATGTGCATTAAAGTCGTGTACGCTATGCTTCTTGTATTGTACGTTTGAAAATTATATGCATTAAAGTGTTGTACATTATGCTTCTTTTCTTAATTATATAAATTACTTATTATAGTAACATGTGTAGGCTTATATTTTTAAGACTTCCTTTTATAAGAAGTCCTAAATACATTATTATGTAGTATAGATAGTGGTTATTCATTGTTGAATTAATTTTGATGGGTTCTGTTTATATGAGCTTAAAGTTGTCTATTTGTTAATGACAAAAAGGGGTAACGGCGTAGCTTGTTGCTCACTTACCTTCCACCTCTATGTAAATTACAAATGAATACCATTTGTTAATGACATTGTAAATAAATAAATAAAAAAAAATGGTCTATATTTATGTGTTTGGTTTGTTGAAACTTGAAAGATACAAGCAATATGAGTGTTTGAAGAAGATGGTAGTCAGAATTTTATTGAGGTGGCCGGATTTTAATGAACAAATGAAGATGATGAGTACGGTGTTTGACGATGGAGGATTAAAGCTCATAAGCCAATAATAAGCTTAAACAAACACCTCTTAAAATAATTAATAATCTCTCATTTCAAAATATTTGTGTGTGCATAACTGCATATATAGGTAGAGAAAACATACAATATTTTCAAACCTCGGTTATTCTTTTTATAATTTAATTAGTGGTAGGACTATCCACATCAAACTCTACTTTCCTGGAACATAGCATCGCCCTTGGCATAATTGTTTGGTTCACTTTGAATTCAGTCCAGTTTTGCCTTGAAAATTATCAACCCGAAGAACCCGAATCAAATAACCCGAGAACTCAAAACCCCGACGAGCACCCTTACCGGTCCATACCCGATTTCTGTCTCAGAAGGGCCACAATTGAAAGGATAACACAGAGTCACATTGTATGAAGTTTATAGTAAGTGGTCAGATACTCAAGTTGGTGGTCAGATACCCAAGCCCAAAACAGGGTTCATAGTCATGCAAAAAAGTAAAATACTATTGAAAACAGCAATTGTGTCATGTATTTGACGGTCGTTTAGTATCCAACCTTTTGCACAGTTTTCAGCCTGCTATGGATGCTATTGAACTCTGTGGCATTTGTTACTGTCGGATGCTAATATACAAGCCTGCCGTTAATGATCAAGGTTTTATTGGTTCTGGAAGTACCGGGTCATATGCACATTTACACATCGGTAGTTTACTATGAAAATAATATGCTGGGGAGACTTGTGCTGCTCATACCAAGCACCGTCTCCTGGTTTGCTCACGTGCAGTCTGGTAACCGGCAACTATAGCTACTTTAAGTCCATGTAAACCAATTTACTTACTACTCTTTATAATAAACAATTGTAAAAATTGTTTAAAAACATATCACGTCAATATGTGGTCGTTTTGGTCCAGTTTGTATTCAGTTCGGTTTTGCCATCAGAAATTCTCAACCAGAATAACCCGAGAAACCCAAAACCTGAACCTACGAACACCCTTACGGGTCCATAACCGATTAATGCCACAAAAGGGCCACAACAAAAAGGATGCCACAAACAGTCACATAGTACAGTCTTTATAGTAACTCCGGTACTCAAAGTGGTGATCAGATATCACAGCTTCCAACAATCAAGAGCATTACTGCAAGAAACAAAAGTCTCAGTTGACTCTACGAGTCAAAGGATCGTGTTCACTTTACCCAAGCACTAACATGGATTATGGTCTTGCAAAAATAAAAAAACAAGAATTGTGTCACGTACACGGCGGTCGTTTAGTATCCAATCTTTTGCAATGGTTTTCAGCCTGCTATGGATATTATTGACCTATGTGGCATTTGTTACTATTGGATGTTAATTCACAAGCCTCTCTAATGATCATCGTTGGGCTGTGGAAGTACCGGGTCATTTGCACATCAACAGATAGTTTACTATGAAAAGTGAAATGCTGGGAAGAGTTGTGCAGCTCATACCAGGCACGACCCGCTAGTTTGTTCATGTGCACTATGGAAATTGGCAACTATAGCTACTTAAGTCCATGTAAACCAATTTACGAGGTAGATTACGGTTTAGATTTCAGTGAACTTAACTCAAAAACATCTAATTTACGAGGTATATTATGGGTCGCTACTGTTAGGATAAACCCCATAACCCAAAAACGCTTTTTTTCAGGTAAAACATTTGGATCGTAAGGTTTCCAAACAATAGCCCCCCAAGTGGTATTGTAAAAGGATGGCACAAAAAAATTCTGATTCTGTAATTGAAAGGTTTTCAAACAACAGCAATATCCATTCCAGAATCAAATCGTTAAGTAGTTACACTCATTCTATATTTCCCAAGTGTAAAATGAATCATAGATGCTTCTTGAACCTACTGTCACTATTTTGTGCTGTAACCCACTTCTAAGAAGTCAAAGTCTATTGTAGGCGCAATAAGAGCTTGATCGCATTGCAGCCCCGTAGTGTTACTCAACTGATGTAAGGATTATTAGTCATAGCTCTGTTTCTACTTTCTTCGAGTAAAAAGTAAAAAATAAAATGAACCAAACAATAAGTCAAGTTATGGCATACCATGGACATTTCATACTAGACACAACATACTAAAACCAAACTAGACTGAATACACTAGCACCAGTAATCAATAGGAAACTGTCAAAGAGCAAAGGACCATATCAGCAGCATCAAAAAATCCATACAAAACTCAACCAATTCAGGATTCTACAAACTCAATTACTACAACCAGGAAACTATCCTTATAGAACTACTATCAACAACGCAGAAACCAAAACTCTTAAAGAAAGTTACCTAATCTTCCAAAGTACACAATCACAAGGGAGAAGAGGATCAAACAATGTTGAGTTCAACACCAAGATACATTACAAACTCAGTTCTCAGAAACAATGCTAGCTTCTCAAAACTCATTCAAGATAAAAAAAAAAAATAGCAAATTCAGCCACTTAGGTACAGGAAACTATCCTTATCGAGCCACTATCATTAACGACAAAAATCCACATACACCAAATGAATGTTACCTAATCTTGATAGTACCGATTTCACTAATCTTTCTACAAAGCACATATTTGAAAGATATGTAGCATATAAGGCATCTGCAATCTCATAATGTTCCATAAATGGCATGAATTAACAACATTTAATAGAGTAATTAATAACTAAAATAGATGAAAGTGATTTTTCCACACCTTGGCGGTCCTTACGTAAATTGTATTTTGTAAATCCACACCTTAAAATGTGCCCTTCATCATTTTGATCAACTATTGTCAGAATAAATATGTAAATTCGAGTGATCAAGCAAAAGTAGTGATTCCTTGTAAGAGCCCATGAAGAATGAGTGCGCTACTCCAGAAATCCCAAGATTCTTGATTTGTTGTGAGGAGGGGTCGTAAAGATCAAGTGTGGTAAACCCTTCCTCCTCCTTTCGAGTTTCAAATATAGGTTCACCACTCTTCCTAAACCCCAGTATTTTATAATATAGTGGTGCGTCAATTGTGAATAGCTTTCTAAAAGACGAGTCATGCTCCATCACCCATACACCACAATGAACTGCTCCCTCGACCTCAGTGAGTCCATACACAACAAGAGACCCCCTTAGCTTAGAAATAGACAGAGACATGGGCATAAACATTAATAGCTCGTTTGTTAAGGTATCAGGTAGGTCTACCACTTTAAACTCCTTGGTAATCAAATCAAATGACACAACCATATAATTTGTGGTAACTACACCATTATCAGCAAAAGTCAATTCACAAGCAGCCCAATAGATAAACCTATCTATAACAACCTGAGCTGAATTATTAAATCTAATTGTTTGACGAGGCAAATTACCACTTGGAATCACATTCCAAATACCCGAGCTCAATGTAAAAACTTCAACATGCCAAGGCATGTTATTTGTACATAAAATCTTCACAACAGTAGGATCTAAATTAACAGGACAGACCCCGAAACCAAAAACAAGAGAGTAAAAACTAGGCAGAGCAATACCAAATGATTTTCCAATAGAAGGGTTCCAAATAACAACCCTCCACTCCTTAGAACCATTATGCAAACCACAAAAACACAGTAATCCATGACACGCACCAACAACGCTTGTAGTAAAATACTGATTGAGCAAAGGAGACAGAACAAATGGAGCAGACTCTTGTTGCTGGACCTTAAAAGTTTCACTGTTATCATCTTCTACTAAACAAATGTACTTTGCCTCATCCGGAAAACCATCAGATATGTAGCTTAGAATACGACTATGCGGCTGCGTGTGGCGGGCGCCGTAACCTTTGACAAACTGAGGGCTGTCGATGAAAGACTTCCAAGGTTTCGAAACGGACCTGAACTGAATCAATGACTTGAGACTAGACACTTTTTTGATGATTTCCATTTGGATTTCAAATGGGATATTGTCTGACATTTTAAAAAGGCTTTTTCTAGGGTTTATGTTAACTTTTGAAATAGGTTGAATTAGGGAAAACTGAAAAGAGGGTTTTGAAGAGGAGGTGATTTTGGATCTGGGTTTTTAAGGGCGTCGTGTGCCGTCGTTATACGGCGGAGATGTAGTGGTGCACTGGTGTGTGTGTTGTGGAAAAGGTTAGGGTTTGTGTAACTAACGAGTGACTGATAATAGAATTGTAAAAATTTGAAATTTGGGGGCGTTATTTTGAGTGTTTTGGTATTTTTAAGAGGTATAAGTATCCCAGAAGTGATAAGAATGCCATAAATCACATGTCTAATTTTATGGCTAATTTGGATCTTGAAACACATGTCAAAATGTCAAAATTATATGGATAAGGATCGTCTGATGTTCTAATATTGTGTTTTATGTGGTTGTACATTTGAATTAAAATAAAATAAATGTTTTGCAATAGAGCTAACTAAAAAGAGACTTAATGCACAAATGAGTTGTACTGTACAATTTATTTTATTTTGTACAGTACAATTCATTTATGCATTAGGTCACCTTGTAGGCCTCTTTAGTTAAGTCCATTTATAATTTTCTTTTGCAATAATGACTATGTACAATCATTTAAAAAAACAACGGTACCATGTAGCTTGCAATATTATATTGTAGTTTAGAGGTATAGCCAACGTGTATGACCGCCTTTTCTTGTTTTGTCAGTAATTTAGGCAGTGATAACTATTTTTTTTTACATGTGTAGCGTTTATCATTTGGTGTGTGGCTTTTAAACTTGTAACCTTACAAATTTAATATCACCATAATAAGATTATCTTGTACTATCAATTTGCATAGATATTTAAGCATTGTTCAAAGCTATTTGTTTGGGGTACAAATAATTATGGCTATAGATAACAATACTATTCAATTTTTATGATTCCAATAAACTTACATAACATTATTTATATACCGGCTATACAATATATATTAACTTTTAAAAGACGATTCATATATGCTAGTCTCTTAAGTGGTGCAAGACCAACATTTTTCAAAATAACATTATACAAATGACAAAGTACATGTGTCAAAGCAAAATAAACACTAAAAAAACTGCAATTACTTGGTCTCTCATTTTTCTAAATTTGTCACGGGTTCCACAACTACTTCATCATTTCTCATACAGTATAATTTTGTCAAATTTGAAACCTGGTTCAACCCGTTGAACCGTCCAGGTCAAAAAACATGTTGATTTAAACCGAGTCGACCCGAAAGGTTGGGTCGAAAACAAGTCAAATTAAACCGGGTCAACCCGCCGGGTTTGAAGCGTCCCGGGTCAACCCGGTTTTCGATGTGTGTTAATAGTTTTCTTTTGAAATATATGTCTTCAACATTTCCGCTTTTAGTTACTTTTTGGTTTTTCCTTTATATAGAGTATATAGCAGATTAGCAGGGTACCCGCGCATTTTGGCGGCGGGTACCCTATGACGATTAACCGGAAAAATAGATCTTAATGAGACCTGATTCACCAGTTTGTATGGGTTTCAACGGGTCCTCTCTGGTTCATTTTCAGATGGCTTTAATTGGTTAGCCGAACCGGTGGCGACACCAGTTCCCGGTTGAACACGTTGGTCTGGTCTGGTCTGGTTTTCAAAATTATATGTAACATCAACTTGTTAGCTTGTATGAAGTTTGGTGTGTTTTATTAATTTGTATAATGTGTATAATAACATGTACTTTTCATTTTTGGGTGTTTTAAAAATAACATTAACTATTGTGTTTTTATTTTATATTTTGGATTATGTTGTAGCTTCTTTAAATTGTACCTTATGAAAGTTTTTCTGTACTTTTTAGTAAGGGGTGTTTTAATTGGTTGTTTTTAATATGTGCTTTTAATTTGTTGTACAGTGTGAATAAATTATTGTACTTTTAAGTAATGGGTTGTTTTAATAAGAGTATTAATTACACTATACATTTCTCTCTCATTTGACCAATTTCAACAATTCAACATTAACTTTTCACATTTAACTATTTTTCTATTATATGTAGTATAGATAAATAAGTTTTATAAGTAGAATTATAATAACTGACTAGTTTTATTCATTTAAAAAAAAGTGATGTTACATCCCCACATAATTCATAAAAAAAGACTTTCATATATACATGTGCCAAATAAATATGAATAGTGAAATATAAAAGAAATTTTTAACCCAATGTGATTGATATAACTCACATGATACATGTATATACGAAAGTTATTTTGTAAAATATATATATGGATCTAGCATTTTTTTTTTCTTAAAACAAGTTTCATAAACTAAAAGAATCATAAATAGAAACTTTATAGTTAGATATGTTCGTCATTAACTAATGCAAATTTAAGAAAAAATAAAAAATAAAAAATAAATAGATATACATAACACATCCCAATTTTTCTTTTCATTTTGGGTTTTTTATAAACTACAAATCATAATGAAACAAAAAATATAAAGTTTGACAAGTTAAAAATATTACAAATGACAAAGAATGCAGAATATAAATAGATAAAAACTTTCTTATATTGCCGATAGATGTTATAAAAGGTAAGCAGAGGGTAAAAATAAAGCAAATTACTTAAATGAACTACTCCCTCCGTCTTAAAATTATTGTCCACTATTGACTTTTTTAGTCTTTCTTCTTTAACTTTGACCATAATTAATTTTGTTTGTGTTATATACTACTTGATGAAAAATATATGAATGTATTGGATTTTAAATGTATTTTTCATTGGTATAAATTTCATCAAATATTATATAACACAAATAAATATATCAATGGTCAAAGTTGAACAAGAAAGACCGGTCAAAGTCAAACTGAACAATAAAAATAGGACGGGGGGAGTATTTACATACCAATTTTACTAAACTGAACTCTATTCCAATACTTTACCAAAGTGAACTAAAATTTGTCTGTCACCATCACAATTTGAAATGGGCTGGGTTATTAGGACGGTACCTAGTTTTTTAGATTGACCCCCCTAGTTTTTTGTTTTTTTTTATTTTTTTTTTATTTTTATAATTTTGTTTATATCAAAAGCTATAAACCTGAAAATGCGGAACTGTAAATATAAAGTTTAATAAGCCAAACGCTTAAAAAGTAAATGAACAAATCACAAAAACTGCGTTATACTGAAAAAATGAGGGCACAAAGGGAATATTCCCTATGGATGTGACTCCATAGGGAGGGTTCCAATAGTGTATCCCTTTGAAATACACGCGCCTTGGTTATTGTAATAAATAGCTAGCTTTTTTTTCTTACTAACAAATACATAGCTAACTGTCAATCTGGCTCTACTTTATTTATATTGTTGAGAATTTGTTGACATACATAGCTATCAATATCCTCACCATTGTACTTTACACACAACCAAAAACAGTGAGCTATCTCCATTGATCATATTCACCATTTTTTCATAAAGATTCTAATCTTTTTTCTGATCATATTCAGTATTTTTCCACCAATATTCTCATCTTTTTTCCAATAGAATGTGTGTCGCCTAGCATTCTTTTTGTTCGCCCAACAGCTGGATCGCCTAGAACTTCGCCCAGAAGTTCGCTCGGACAGTTGGTGATCGCCCAGAAGTTCGCCCCACCAGTCGCGTGTCTGATTTTGTGCTTTTGACTCATTTTGTGCTTTTGACTCGCCTGGAAGGTCACATCGAAGAGTGAGTGACACTTGTACGGTTGACAGCTTCTCTTGGAATGGATCTAACGGATGATATGTAGAAGTTCATTTTCGTAAAAATTACGGGCGAAGTTTATTTTGGTAAACATGTACTGTAATTGTTATGGACCATTTAAGAAATTTGTTCTATAAAATATAAAGTTTGACACACTAAAAGATAGGATGAAATTTAAACAAAGCTTATTGCCACTTGACTAATAGGCAATGTTCTAAAAGGCGTGAGGCGTGGCGTGGCGGCACAACCACACCTCAAGCCTTACGAGCCTTTGCGAAGCTTTGGCGTTTCTTAAGGCATGCATAAGGCGGCAAAAAAATATTTATAGATTTATGTATTTATATATATATATATCATTTTTTAAAAGAAATTTCAAATACCAATGCCCAAATCCCAAATAACCACGCCCAAATACGAGGCCCAAGCAGGAATTAAGTTTTGAAATTACGAGGCCCAAGAAGGAAATAGCCCAAATACTAGAAATTCAAGCCCAAATCCATAAATCCCCTAAATGCTTCTAAAAATGGAGTCACGCCTTACCAAAAGGCGCGCCTTTTCACGCTTTTTCGCGCCTTATCCTACGCCTTTTCACACAACGCCTAGACTTCGCGCCTTAGTCCATTTCGTGGCGCCGAGGCCACGCCTCGCGCCTTGACGCACCTTTTAGAACACTGCTAATAGGTTGAAGAAGAGTTATTGCATAAAAGACTTACGCATGCTTAACCTATTGACAATTATACATGTTATGGAACTTCTAATTGGATATTATAATTTTTGAAGTGAACAACTTTCCATGCATTGGAGACATTTTGTGATAAGTTAAATTTGATGTGGCAAGATGAATATAATATTATGGATGTATTACATTGCAGATACTCTAATTAGCAGCTTAACAAAATATACTTAAAATAAGCCAATAAATAAAAATGTAAAAGATAATTGATTCTACTTAGATCCAAAAATTTTTGTTAAAAATAGAACTTTTAAAGTTATGTTTAAAAATTTTAAAAGTGCATATGCAATTGTATATTGTACACAGTGGGCGGATCTAGAAGCAAATCTAAGGTGGTTCTCTCACTTAGCTGAAACGATAAAACTAATAGGTCAAAAAGTCAAAATCGGGTCGCGATATGTTATATGTCGAGTACAATATAACACAGTAATTAAAACAAAACATAAAATGTATAAATTAAAACAAGACACAACAATTAGAAAAATGAAATAGAAAATTAATTCCACAATAGATGAAAATTTCTTATTACCCAAATGTAAGCACAAAAGATAGTCTATAGTTATGCTACAGCAAAAAAATAAAAATAAGAAAAACCTTAACAAAGTCTAAAATAACTTATTCAAAATGTTATATTGTTTATTTAGAAATAAGAAAACTGATACTATATACATGTACACGTCAAAAGCCACTAACTAACAATTTTGTATGTATCCCCATAAAGACTTTGACCAGACGTACTTCATCTTCTTCGCTAGTTTATCTCCCATCTCCGACAAGATTTTTTTATTTTCCATTTTACTACATCACTTGTAAAAGATTTTTTTTCACAAGGTGGTTCCCGGGCACCACCTAGTTATACCTAGGTCCGCCCCTTTGTACATCTGATTCATATTGAACAGTTATGTAAGATATTTTGTTTCGTACGAACAACGCTTTCTTAGTGGCGACAAAAATTTTCAAACTTAACATGCTCATTTTGAGCTATATCATCATCTAAAAAAATTTCAAATTTTGGTGTTTAAGATGACAATGAATGAGATTTTGACTATTGAATTCGCAGATCTGCAGCTCAACGGACAAATTTTTAAAAGTGGTTAGAGAACGGTTTTTACGAATATAACAGGTCTCCATTAAGAAATTATTTTAGATGTGTGATATTATTCTTTCATGTATCAAGACCGGTTTTTTTGTAAGAACCGATCCGGATTATTTTTGGAGGATGAATTTTTGGTTTCTGAGACTTGTTTTGTTGTTATCCGGCCTCCATAAAGAGGTATTGATGCTTGATTATGTAGTAGTGCTAGGATGGTTACGTGTAATCTATTTCAACTACAAATACATCTTCCATCCACATAAAAACATACATGCCAAAAAAATTTTGAAACCACAAATGCCCCCAAATACGTGATGGTATGCCGCAGGTTTCTAATAATATTTAGGCAAAAATATATGGACTTCTCCAAAGTCCAGACCCGTGAACTCAACTCAAAAACAATACACTTGACATAGGATGCAACTTGTACTAATAAAAATATGTAATCTAAATAATCATAAGAGTCGCTACTGTGAGGATAAACCGTGAACTCCAAAGTCCAAACCCGTGAACTCCAAAGACCATGTTATATGTTTGGCACAACAAAAAATTTATTTTGTGATGAAAGGATTCCAAACAACAACAACAATACTCATTCCAGAATTAAATAAATATCTGAGAATCAGATGTTGGATAATAACGCAGCAAAAACATAATAAGCCATGAGAGATACCAACTATTGTTGGAACGTTAAGAGCATACAACCAGTATGCTGGAGATGAATCAAAGAAGCTCTTGAATCTACAATCACTATTTTGTGTGCTATACCACTGTTAAGAAGTTTAATGCAAGTGAAATAAGAGCTTGATTGCATTGCAGCCTCCCTAGTGGCACTCAACTAGGTACGCAATGTTAGTCATAGCTCTGTTTCTACTTTCTCCTATGTTATTTACTCTTTTTTCCGGTAAAAGTGAAATACATATAGCAACAAATAATAAGAGTCAAATTATGGCATACCATGGACATTTCCCATGGCCAAATAACATTACAGTACAGACTTCCATACCACACAACAAAAAAAACCACTAACTACAACCAGAACAAAAGACTGACAGAACAACAACGAAAACACCCCTGAATACACTAGTACCACCAGCATATGAGATCAAATGTGATAACTAATAGGAATCTGTCAAAGGATCCATACCAGTAACCACGGCCATATCCCTAGACAAACAAAACTCAACCAATCAAGATTCTACAAACTCAATCACTAGGACCAGGAAACTATCCTTACAGAGCTACTATCAACATCGCATAAACCAAAACTCCCAAGAGAGTTACCTAATCTTTCAAAGTACACAACCACAAAGGAGAAGAGGATCAAACGATGCAGAGTTCAGCACCAAGATACATAACCATCTGTCATTAACTAAACAGAACATCAAAACACCCCGCGAGTTTGTGATAACAGAGCAAAAGCTCATTAATCAGATATAAAATCTCAGAACATTGCTAGCTTCTCTCGAGACTCATTCAAGATCAAGAAATAGCAAACTCAGCCACTTAGGTACAAGAAACTATCCTTATCGAGCTACTATCTATAACTACAAGAATCAACATACACTGATACACCAAATGAATGTTACCTAATCTTTTAAGATAGAAAATCACAAGGGAATGAGATCCAAGCACAAATGAGTGTCAACACCAAGATACATAGCCATCTGACCTGCACAATCCAAACTTTGCTAGATTTTCATGTTTTATAACCGCTACTAATGCCTTCCCTACTCTAATACGGAGTCAAAGTAAATCAATAATCATTTCTTGTTCATGTATAAGCATTTACATATTCAGATGATGCATATACAAAGATTGATAAACTTGTGTTTGTATTTACAGAGTCTCCAAAGTAACCGCCAACCGTGATGAAATGAGAATGTAACAAAGCAAAGAACGCTAACAAGATTTCAACAAGTAATGAACATCTAAAAGGCTTGTCATAATTAATTACACAAGCAATAAGGCATCTATCCATGATATAACAAAAATCACATTAAACTTGATAGTAATACCGATTTCACTACTAACCTTGCTACAAATCACATATTTGAAAAATATATACCGCATCTACAATCGCGTAAGATTCCATAAATGACATTACTTAACAAAATTAAACGAGTGATAAAAAAACTAAAATAGATGAAAGTGATTTCTCCGCACCTTAACTACAAAATAGGCCCCTCCCTCCTTAGGTAACATATCACTTTGTTAATCCACACCTTCAAAGGTGGCCTTCATCTTTTTGATCATTTATTGTTAGAATATATATGTAAATCCGAGTGATCAAGGAGAAGTAGTGATTCCTTGTAAGAGCCCATGAAGAATGAGCCATGTGCTCTAGAAATCCCAAGATATTTGATTTGTTGTGGGCAGGGGTCATAAACATTAAGTGTGGTAAATTGTTCATCTGCCTTTCGAATTTGAATTATAGGTTCACCGCTCTTACTAAACCCCAAAATTTTATATACATGTGTGCCAATTGAGAATAGCTTTCTAAAAGACGAATCACGCTCCATCACCCATACACCACAACAAAGTGCTCCCTCGGCCATAATCCATCCATACACAACAAGAGATCCCTTTAGCTTAGAAACTGAGACCCCTAAGATCAATTCGTTTGTTAAGCTATCCGGTAGGTTTAGCACTTTAAACTCCTTGGTAATCAAATCAAATGACACAACCATATCTTTCGTGGTAGATTCACCATCATTAGTAGAAATCTTCTCATGAGCACCCCAATAAATAAACTTATCTATAACAACCTGAGTTGAATTATTAAATCTAATTGTTTGACGAGGCAAATTACCACTTGGAATCACATTCCAAATACCCGAGCTCAATGTAAAAACTTCAACATGCCAAGGCATGTTATTTGTACATAAAATCTTCACAACAGTAGGATCTAAATTAACAGGACAGACCCCGAAACCAAAAACAAGAGAGTAAAAACTAGGCAGAGCAATACCAAATGATTTTCCAATAGAAGGGTTCCAAATAACAACCCTCCACTCCTTAGAACCATTATGCAAACCACAAAAACACAGTAATCCATGACACGCACCAACAACGCTTGTAGTAAAATACTGATTGAGCAAAGGAGACAGAACAAATGGAGCAGACTCTTGTTGCTGGACCTTAAAAGTTTCACTGTTATCATCTTCTACTAAACAAATGTACTTTGCCTCATCCGGAAAACCATCAGATATGTAGCTTAGAATACGACTATGCGGCTGCGTGTGGCGGGCGCCGTAACCTTTGATAAAGTCAGGGCTGTCGATGAAAGACTTCCAAGGTTTCGAAACGGACCTGAACTGCATCAATGACTTGAGATTAGACACTTTTTTGATAATTTCCATTTGGATTTCAAATGGGATATTGTCTGACATTTTAAAAAAGGCTTTTTCTAGGGTTTATGATAACTTTTGAAATAGGTTGAATTAGGGAAAACTGAAAAGAGGGTTTTGAAGAGGAGGTGATTTTGGATCTGGGTTTTTAAGGGCGTCGTGTGCCGTCGTTATACGCCGGAGATGTAGTGGTGCACTGGTGTGTGTGTTGTGGAAAAGTTAACGAGTGTTTTCGAGTGCTTGGGCTATTTGAAACATCAATTGGGTATGGTCCGGGTAAAATCCATATTTATGTCCGTACAATTTAGTGAGTGCTTTTTGGTTTTTTCAGTGATGATAAATAAGCTATTTTTCTTGAAGATCATAAATAAGCTTAGTGAAATAGTATGTAAAATTACTTTTCGCAAGAACATTTTTTGCAGTTTACAACTAATTTTATTTTGAGTTCCACCTCTACCACCGCACAACCATCACCACCACCTTTTGTGTAGTGAACTCAAAATAAAATTAATACGGAGTATTGGACAGTAAACTACAAAAAATGTCCGTCATAGGCTGGTGGTGATGGGAATTCAAAATAAAATTAATAGTAAAATGCAAAAAATGTTCTTACAAGTGTAAAATAGTCATTTCACACGACCACTAACGTGAAAAACTAACGAGCGTTAGCCAAAATAAGGAATTTGCAACTACAGTAAGGCTTCCCACAGTGGGTCGGTCGACCCAGTGGGTGATGATCGGTTGAGGGTCGGTTGCCCCATTGTGGGTGTTGGGTGATGGTCGGTCGGTCGAAGCATTTTGGACGAACTAGTTCGTGTAGACGACCTAGTTGGAAACACACATACTTCTAAAAAATTGTACTATTTGGCAAAAAAAAAAAAAAAAAAAAAAAAAAACTTGCTTCCCACTGTGGCAACTAGGTCGTCATCGAGTTGTCGAAAAGAGAAAGCTAATGTGATGATAGGTCACCACTGTGCATAGCCTAACCGTTCAAGAGCATAACTAGCAAAAAAAATGAAACGTTAGGGACATTTCTCGCAATTTTTTTAGAGGACATTTCTCGCAAAATTGAAAATATTAGGAACAATTTTTGCAATTTACTCAATACTTTGTGATAACCAAAAATAAAAAAATTAACTTATAATTTAGGATGGATGAAGTACTAATTACAATTTTGTTTAAAATTGCTTCCGAAGTTTGCAATATCTTAGATTAGATCCTACAATCTGGTATATAAACTTTTTTAAAAATTATACAAGTCCCCATAGTCATTTCCCTTCAAATTTTATAAAGATGAGGAAACTTAGTTTGAAATCATTTAATATAAACCCAACCCTTCGATAGAATTACCAAAGTATCTTAACTGAGTAAAATGTAGTAGTAACTCAGAACAGATCATTGCCAAAGATAAATCATTGATGTTGCTTTTTTTAAGACCAAAGCCTAAATCCGTCACAGTTTACTGTATGGGCCATTAAGACCGAGTTGATGAAAGAAATAAAAGAAGACAAGCATGTGCCTACAACAATTAACACAGGAAACTATAAACAGAATATATGACAGAAAAATAATACAAATTCAATCATGTTAAGTTATTATGATATTCTTACCAAAATCAAAGGCGCACTCCGCTACAACATAAGCTCACTCTACTCTCAGCTCAAATCTTACAGGAAAAAATGTTCTTCGCAATAACACTCAACATATGCAATTACGGCCTTATACAAATGTTAGTACAGATGTAGGATATTATCATGCAAAAAGTTACTTCATCACGTCAATATAAGTTAACGATAGGCATCAAGATCCGGTTTTGGATAATCTTCCTTAAGGATACTCATCATCTTCAGGGATTTGGAATTCGAGGTCAAGTTTTCTCTTCAAATGGGTTCTGTCAGCACTGCATAGTAGAAAAAGGGGAAACTGATAAATGATGACAATTAATATACGTCAACAATAAGGGATTCACGTGTGAAGTTATTCATTATAAAAAATCTATATAGAAGACGGATTCACCCCTGGCATATTCACACAGATAAGGCATATGGTTATAAACAAGCAGGCACATAAAAGTGGTTATAAAGCGTCATCTATGTCAACTAGCATGTAAACGTTAATACAAAAACGTACATATCTATAAGAAAATATCAATCTACATATATCATCATTCATCAATAGCAATATCGGATTGAACCTTAAATGCAAAGAAATAACACTGAAAGATGAAGGAAAAGAAAGTATTATTATCAGCATCAACTAACAACTTACATTCAAAATTAAGATTAATGTTATTTGATGTATATTTGGCAGTATTAAGTGTATATTTAGCAATATTTTAGGTCTTCGGTTGACGCTTAGATTAGGGATAGAACCATCTGATTTTCCGAGCATTAGTGCCCCAAATGACTACTTGCGATGGCATTACTTTTCAGCAGTCACTATCTCGTTAATTTGAATTGGGCTACCAACGATAAATGTTCACAATAATAAGAAACTATAGTAATGCCGTTCCAAATGATATCTTGCATTTTCTGGTAGACCGAAGTATACAAAAACTTGTGGGGAATCTCGTAAATTTGCTAATGTATAAAAAAACTTGCGTAAATGAATATGTGTGTGTGAGAGAGAAAGAAAGAGATGAGAGAAAACATGGAAATAAATAAGAGAGGTGGCTTATTGATTAATTACTAACAAACAAAAACGTTGACCCACATCCTCGAGTTTGGTCCTCTCTCCCGAAGATGCCTAATTTAACCTAGATTCAATTAACGACGTATAACTTAATCTACCCACCCTAGATACAATTTTGATTCTTGAATGGCCCCACCCATGCATGCACGTACCTTTAATCACATTTAAGTGGCCTTTATGTCGTTGATTTTCTGTGTCAAACTGATTGCCTCCCTTAACCCTATTAGTTCCTATAGTCCCAATGCAGATTGAATATCGACATTTTCTCCCTGCACAAAGTTCCCCACCTTTACCCCACTGAATAACTCTCAGACCTACGCTGCTAGTAACTCAAGTCTTTTAAAGTACTCCCTCACCTTGTTTTCGAGATCAAGGATAATATTGATGCAATACGCTAAATTTTGATGTAAATGGCAGATTCCTAGGGTTCTCACAACATCTAATGTGGATGTAATACTACTCCGTATTACCTAATCAGCTAACCGCAAATGCAATCCCAGATGGGCTGAGACCTATATTAGGTATTGTGCAATAAAGAATAAAGATATCACGGTTACCAAAAAAAAAAAACAATAAAGAATAAAGATAAATGAGTCAAAACATTACACAATACCATGCATACAATAAATTTTATTTATTTTAAGGCTATTTACCTGTTAATTGTCGGTCTAGCTGGAGGCCTATTATCATACACTGAAAAATCGAGAGACATTGGTGCAGGCCCACTTCTTTCATTGCCAATGCCATGGTCATTACCCTTTTCAGGCATCACTCTTCTTGTTTTTCTTGAATTAGGGGAAAGCACAGTTGGACCAAATTCTGAGGGCTTTGAGTCCATTGAGTCCTTCTTTGGTGGAGGTCGTGGAAGCAAAGCTGGTTCCGTAGGTGGCGGTCCAGATGAGAAGTACCTACCACAGAAGCAAATTTCATCCCTTAAAGTTATAGGTGACAGGACTGGTGGGTAGGTCATGTTGGGTAGCATGTCAAAAACTCAAAACGAGTCATTTCTTTATTGCAGATCGAAACAGACCAGATTCAGGTCATGCTAATATATATCCCTCCACTTTTTTTATGGATATTGTATAAATTCCTATGCTAATATTTTACCTGTTTCCCCTTTTAGTTAAACTTTTTTGGGTTTTTATTTTGCATGAAATATCAACATACCTTTTCATTTGTCCAGCCTTTAGTCATTACACTTCATTTTGTACATATGGGTCATCACAGAATGGCTTTGTGTCCAGTTTGGGTCATTTTTTGACCCGTAATTTTAGTACTTAGATATAAACTTTAACATAATATTAAATCTAACAGCTTTATACAAAACTTCACATTTCTACATATATATTTTTAAACCGGTGTTTTTGTTACAAAATGACCCAAACGGGACACAAACCCATTTTTTAATGACTTGGGTGTACAAGATATAGCACAAATACTAGAATGGGACGATTTGAGAGTATGTTTCTTTATGCAAGACCCTTTTCTATTTGAGAGTATGTTTCTTTATGCAAGACCCTTTTCTATTTGATCCGTTTGAGATAAAGCATAGCCCAAATCAACCCCTTCATGAGTAAACAGGTCAAAGTTGCTACCTCTACCGAAAATTAATAGTACATCAATTACCTATGTTCTAATGCCTGCTGTGCTGAAATCCTAGCTTTAGGATCATATGCGAACATCTTGGATAACAGATCCAATGCATCATCACTGGCCATTGGAAATAATGTCCGAAGTGTCTGCCCAGGAACAAACTGGTACTCAACATAATCAGGTAAATAAATCATGTCAGGCCATTGAGAGGGTTTTGGAGTCCCAAAGGCGGCAAATATTTTGCCCAATTGATCAATATCACTGGCACCCTGTTGTATCAATAACAGAAGATCAACTGTAAAACATTATATAAATTGATGTCAAGATAAATGGAATGAACACAGACAACTTGAACTCACCTGAAGGAAAGGACGGCGTAGAAGCAGCTCAGCAAATATACAAGCTGCTGCCCAGACGTCAACCCCAGGACCATACTGCTTTGCACCAAATAATAGCTCAGGTGCTCTATACCATCGAGCAAAGACCTAATCACATATACTTGTTAATAGATGATAAGCAAAATTACCACACTAAGGTCATCTTATATACAAAAAAATGAAGAAGCAAACATGCTTCTAAAGATATTGTGTCAATGTACATTACTTAGAGAGTAAATACCTTTCACCTCTGATAACATAAATGTGAAACTGACTTACTAGACGACAAGCTAGCTATCAGAACTCATGTAAAAAGATAACGCTTATGCCATTCAGGCATCCAGTGATACAGAAAATTAATGAAAACCGTACCTGGTGAGTGAACCTTCTGTCGGGACTACCAAATATACGCGCCAGACCAAAATCTGCAAGTTTTAACTGTCCACGAGGTCCTATCAAGAGATTATTTGGTTTCATATCCCTGAGAAGAAAAGATTCAGGAATTTAAGAAAACAATTTTTCATGTAACATTGTTAAAGAAACTAATTCAAATCCGCCAAAAGAAGTGATGTCTTGATGAAACTTACCTATGCAAAACCCACTTCTTATGGCAAACAGCAAGTCCTTTCAATGTCATTTGAATATATGACTTTATATCGGTGGGTGAAAGAACGATGTTCCTATCCCGAATTACAGCTTCAAGATCAGTTTCCATGAACTCAAAAACAAGATGCAAGTTCCCCTTGTGAGGAAAACAATCAATCAATTCGATTATATTCGGGTCCTTGAGTTCTTTCAGTAACTTAATCTCTCTAAGAGCAGTAAAATTCACTCCCTCTTTCTGCTTCCCGAGTCGAATTTTCTTTATTGCAACAACTTGTCCTGTCTGTCCCGGAAACCGATACTTTATATTAGTATTATACCGCAAAACAAATAATAAACTTCTTAACTACCAAATTTGTCATTTGTAGGAGAAAGTTCAGGTCATATTCAACAAAGCTTAATTATCTCGCATCAAGCATGTCGTATCAAAGTTGTTCGAGTTATTTTCTCAAAAACAAGTACAAATCAGAGATGAACTGAGAGTGAACTCAAGACTGGAATGCTATTGCTATGGAGTCAAAAGTACAGAAAGAGCAACTAATTTTACAATTTTTTTGTAATCAACTTTATACATATCAGCTGTAGTAACTACTAACGCTTGACTATAAAAGTAAAGATTACAAAAATAATCTTCTGTCACAACTGGATTTAAGTCCCTTATTCAGTCTGTCTATAAACCTATTCTACATCATCATGTTTAAACTAAACATAACGGCCTTACTTACTGATATTTATACTAGTCACTACCTACCAACTTAAAACCATCTGTCTGACACAAGAGTGAGAATTACAAAAGCACTTCCAACAGAAAAAACTTTAAGTCCCATATTCAGCCGTCTTAAACCTTATCCGAATCATCATATTTACGAGCATATACAAATTGAAACAAGATGTCAGCAATCACAAACAGCTTAATTTCAGATGGCACAGCCGCACAGCCAATATCACAAGGCACAAAGCCACAAACACAAGTCATATATAAATCACACAAGTATACTCGCAGAATAACATGAACGCCTTCGAATCCATGCTATGTAGACGTTGTTTTACAGAATGAAACAGCTCCTAGTTTTACTTAGACTAAACACTAACTACCAACAGGAAACTACAGTCAAGCCACCTATTCACCAGGCCTTTGCCTAATCTGAATCATCATGCTTAAACTTAAACCATAACAGCCTTACTTCTATTCATAAAAACACTGAAACACTGCCTACTGACTAAAAACTAATTAATTGCTACAAAACTGGAAATTGCAAAACAACCCTCTACCACAAGTGTATTCAAGTCTGATATCCATCTGTCTTAAACCTAATCGTAATCCAAATCATCATGTTTACGAGCAAAATGAAATAAAGAGAAAATACCAGTGACATGGCACTGTTGTCATGCTGTTTCAAGTGGAACACAAACCCTAAATTTCAGATTGCATAGCCAAAGTCATATGTATAGATACAAGTCGTATAACTTTCATCACTACTGATGCTTAGGTCTACATCAAGGCTTTATAGGTTGAACAAAACATGCCATATCAAAATCGCTCTCGAGTTTCTTTCTCGAAACACAAAACTATGAGTAAACTCGACCAAAGTATCATTGCTACGGATTTCAAGAGCCAGAGAGTGAAAGTAACTCATTCTACACATTTTCTGCACTCAACCCCATACATGACAGCCTTACTTACTTCTAGTTATACTAAATACCTACTATCACTGACAAGATTCAACACGTATACGCACAAACAGAACTCGAGACAAAACATCAGCACACAAAAACTCTAAATATCACATTACGCATCCAATATCATAGCCACAAAAAGTTGACATAAATCACACAAGTATACCCACATAAACATGAATATACCTTGGTATGATGGTATCGGCCGCTTTAAGAGCATGTATACAATTGCATTATGCAAATAATACGGTTTGGGCAAACCAGGTAAAATTATGAGGTTTCCCTATTCAGGTTATCCACATGACCGTTTCCACGCTTTCCCTGGCCGCCCCCAAAATGTTTACCTGGTCATGTTTGAACGTAAAACCTCTTGTGAGGACATAACGATACTAACCATTTTAAAATCCGTGTTTTTGTAAATGATAAAGAACAGTTTTGTTCAGAACACGTAATATGTTTCCAATATACACCCTAAAGACAGTTCATATAAATTATTACACTGCGTAAACATGAACATACTTACTATCAGAACAATATTCAACATGTATACGCACAAAGAGAACTCAAGACAAAACACCAGCAAACAAAAACACTATCATAGCCACAAACAGTTCACATAAATTAACACAGGGTATACGCCACGTGAACACGAATATAATATACCTTCTAATACAATTTGGTTCAAATCACCTATTTATCTGCCATAAACCGCATCCGTATCATCTTTATGAGCAAATATGTGCCCTAAATCTCACATTACACAGCCAAATACCATAGCCAAACACAAACAGTTCACATAGATTATACTTTCGACACGCCCAGATCATACCCTGCATACACAAATAAAAAAATTGCAGAGCATAGTTGTCCTACTATTTCAACGTTCAAGCGCAACACAAATTGCAAATAATCAACATGGCAAACCCTTTAAACTAAGCTGTGTTTTCATAAAACACAATCCCAAACACCCTGCTATATTCATATTATCATAATTAACCTAAGTAATAACCACAAACACAAAGAGTACACATACATTAGTACACAAGTGTACAACGCGTAAACACAAGTGTACAACGCGTAAACACGAATATAATATACCTTGGTATCAATTATTAATTGGATCAACTGAAATAATTTACTTTCCATTTAATCAAATGTAATAAAGCCGTCAATTCTGTCACTGTTATAGCTAAAAAGGTAGTCGACAGCCCGACTAGCGCCTAGTGTCTCGCGTCTATTACAAGCATTCTTAACTCTATTTATGCTAAATCACTACCTACTATCACAACAATAATCAAACACGTATACGCACAAACAAAAATATAAGCAAAACATCAGCAAAACAAAAACACTATCATAGCCACAAACACGGATATAATATACCTTAGTATCAATCACTTTAAATTAAAACACCGTATGTCTTAAACCTAATCCGTATCATAATATTAACGCACAATCAGAACTTAGCAACAAAATGTCGCTATTCACAGACCCTAAACCTCACATTACACATCACCATAGCCTTCACATAAATTACACACGTATACAGCGCGTAAACATGAATACCTATCAACATTTTAAACCTAACCCCTATCGTCATGTTTACGCGCAATCAGAACTTAGAAACAAAATGTCGACATTCACAAACCCTACCTCACATTACACAGCCACAAACACAATTCACATAAATTTCGCCTTAAACCTAATCCCTATCATCATGTATACGCGATAATAGAACTTAGAACTTAATCCGTTACACACGAATAGAAACAAAATGTCGGCATTCACAGACCCTAAACCTCACATTACACAGCCACAAACAAAATTCACATAGATTACACTAGTATAAGGCGCGTAAACACAATTCACATAAATTAACACTAGTATACGGCGCGCGTAAACACGACACAAATTACACAAGTAAACGGCGCTTAAAGACAAATATATAATATACGGCGAGTAAACACGAATACATATCAACGTCTTAAACCTAATCCGTATCATCATGTTTACACGCAAACAGAACTTAGAAACAAAATGCCGCCATTCACAAGCCCTAAACCTCACATTACACAGCCAAAAAACACAATTCACACAAATTACACTAGTATACGCCGCGCGTAAACACAATTCACATAAATTACACACATATTCTGCGCGTAAATACAATTCAAATAAATTACACTAGTATAAGGCGCGTAAACACCACGATTACATAAATTAACACAAGTATACGGGGCATAAACACGGATATATAAATTAAAACTAGTATAAGGCGTGCGTAAATACAATTCACATAAATTACACTAGTATACGCCGCGCGTAAACACAATTCACATAAATTACACACATATACTGCGCGTAAACACAATTCAAATAAATTACACTAGTATAAGGCGCGTAAACAGGAATATATAAATTAAAACAAGTATACGGCGCGTAAAGACGAATAAAAGATACCTTAGTATCAATCGCCTTAAAAACGACACCATAGGTCCCCTCACCAAGCACTTCACGCTTCAAATACCTATCCGCTACTTTCTTAGTTAGTAACTGATCCAAATCAGCCATTTTATAACTTCTCCCCAAATTATTCAATCAATCTGCACTGTCAATTCTGTTACATAAAAATATAAGTTATAAATATATATATATGAGATGATTTGTTATAAAAAGGGTGGGGGGTTTATAAACCCTAAAGTGATTATAAGATGTAAATGTAGAAAAGATGTGTAGGCTGACCTGTTTGGTGATGCGATTTATGTGAGGGGGTGGGGGGTGATGACGGGGTTAGGGGAGGAGTGCGTTGTACACACGCGCAGAGTGAGTGGTTTGTGGTTATACAATGGAATTTATCCCGTGTGTGAGAAAATAAGTGAGGTTAAGGTGGTGTTTGTTTATTAAAAAAAATTTTTAAAAACATTTTAATCTAACTCATTTAAATTATTATTATAATTTGTATGACTAACTATAATTTTTTCTTATTCGATTTCTGATCATATTTTCATAGATAAAACATATTATTTGCCATGTTTATTCTTTTAAATGTGTATTGCGTTTATGGTAAATAACTCTACAAGATTTATTGGATTAGCATGCAACTTTTGAGATTGGGAAAAAAATCAAAATAGATCAATAAAATTTGTTTGACTAATTATATCACGTGCTAAAAAGGAGCAAGTAAAATCAGTAAAGGTTTATTCAATTGTAACAATTGAAATATTAAATTAAATTAAAGTTGGTGGACCTTTTGTCACTGAACGAATTTGCATGTTATGTATGTTTAACGATACAACGCTTAACAAAATGGTTAAGTGGCACATTTTTATTTATCAAACACCCTCCATCTGACCAATTAGGATTTACTCTCTGGATGAGGCCCATTCAAAGGCTATCAAACAGCCACTTAGATCATTAAGACTGTTTGTTTTTTTCTGTCATTCAGAGACAGTAAGAGACAATCTTTGTTAAGAGCGTTTGTTTTTTTTCGACCATTAAGAGGCAATAAAAGACATAAACCTCTTATTAAACTAGATGTAGAGGGGGTGTCTTAACACCTCTTAATGTCTCCCTTTTTTTTTATTATTTTTTATTTAATTTTCTTTTGTTATTTATTTATTTTTTCTCATTTCATTTCTTTGTTTTTTTGTCTTGCTTCACCTTTATTTTTCGTATTAAAGGTATTAAATACGATCACCGCATATGTTTGATTAGATAAAGAATGTATAATAAGATATATGACAATTCATATATTTTTTTCAAGATGAAGGGTTCGATTTCGGACTCATATATCTCAACTCCAACGCGATTCATATAATTAATCGTTTTAAAAAGTTCAATTTAAACTCTGAAATGTTTATTTTTGTCAAAGAAACATGAAATTGCAATTTTGTTTAACATACTTTTAATTTTAAATTGATTATATTAAAATTTGGTTTCTTATATTTAATAAAACTAATTTATTGCGCGAATGGAATGGTTTTATATTTAAATTGTAAAAACTAATAGTTTAACACGTCTAGATATTTTAGAAAAACAAACTGTTTTATTTGAACCAAATTCATATTTTCAACCACTTATTCAGATTAAGATGGGAATCTGATTCAGACCTTTCTACCGCATATTCAGATTCAGATGTGCGAATGAGATTCAGATTCAGAGCCTCTTAATAAACAAACAGCACCTAAAGTTGTTTATTTAGAGGTTTTGAATTTGAACCTGAATCGCACATTTGAATATGAACATGAGGCATAAATGTCTAAATTTGAATCGAAATTTTTGTTAAAGTAAGGTGTTGTGTCATTTGCTTGCTCGTTTTTTTTTTTTTTTTTTTTTTTTTTTTTTTTTCAATAAGAGGCATTAAGACACCCCTCTCAAGTCTTGACCATTAAGATATAACTGCCTCTAACCGCGTCTGAACGGAAAAAAAATGGTCTGAACGCCCAAAACGTCTGACCGATTAAGAGGTTTGACTCGTTAAGAGGCATTAAGAGACTGTCAAGGCATTCTTAAAAAAAACAAACACCACAAGTGTTATTGAAGCCTAGATAGATTTCGGTGTTTATCGTGTGAGCTAAATAATTGTCGTTTAGAAAAAAAAATGTAGTTTGATTTGTAGAGGTTAGTGGATTAGATTTATAAATGTTATGAAAGGTAATATGAGGTCACATGTAATGCTTGATCTAATGTAGGGTTGATCAAAGGTCTAAAATCGAATCGATTCGAGAATCGATTTCCTGAAAAACACAAATCGAAATTGAACCGAATATGCTTGGTTCAGTTCGGTTTGGTTTTGTTTCGATTCTGTCGGTTTGGTTTAGGTGTGTTTTCGTCGATTTTGGGTTGAACTGAACCGAACAGACCCGAAACCGAAAATAAGAAAAACATAAAACCGATATCGAACTGAAAGGTTGTCGGGTCAGCTGGGTTTTTGTCGATTCGATTTTGGGTCGTCCATGCTCAGCCCTAGTGTAATGGTCGTTTTTTTAACTTTCACATCAACTTTTTAAAGCATCATATTATCTTAACTTTACTTTTATCTTTTAGTTATATTGGTCACCACCAAACTTATTTTCTTAACAAAGTTAATAAATATTAAATTGAAAAAAAAATTACATTAATAATTAACAACATAGCACATAAAATAATAATTTATTCTTCCCCACGAGAAATATGTTCTACCAAATCGGCATGAAAGTTTTGATGTGTTTTTTAAGCATTTTATCTGCCTTATCATTCGTAACGTTTGCTCATGAGTTCGGACGAGGTCATCCTCATAATGTCTTTCCTCCAAATAAAAATCGGAAATATTGCCACTTTTTGGGTCCACATTTCGCTATATCCATCGTAATACTATTAACATGATAACAACCTAACTGAATTTCCCGCTCTCCACCCCCATTTTGTATCGTAATTTCTTCAATTCAAGCACTTTTCTACCCCAAATCGAAAATCTAAACCGACAGAACTGTTCCAAACCTTCAATTACATCCATCGGTTGGTTTGATTTTTCATTTTTGGTTGATTTTGACCAAAATCAATTAGTTTAGGGTTCTTTTTTGTGTGTTTTTCAGAATTAGGCGTTTTCTTCATAAAAACCAAAAAAATAGAGTAGTAATCATTTGGATTGGTGTTTAGTATCTGTTAATAGAATGTCTATGAAGAAAAGATCGTCTACTAGAAACACTAGGGTTCCACTGAAGTTTGGGGATACTGTACATGGGATCACTAAAAAGAATTGCAATAAAAGTGCTGATGTTGGTGAGAATAGTAGTAAGAAAGGTAGTAGTTTGGGGTGTGCAGTGGGCAAGAATGGGAGTTTTGATGGTGATTTGTATGGTAATGGATTTCCTATTCTTGGTAATCAGGTACAATCTCCTTCTGGCAGTGTTGCTAATATGGTTTCTGTATTGAATAATAATGTTGTGGACGATATAACAGTTGGTGATAATGTGAATGGAAAAAACATGAATAAGAGTACTGCTAGTGTATGTGTGAATGTTGATACTAAAAATGAAAGTGCTGGTAAGAATGTTAATAGCAATGAGGATAATTGTGATGGGATTAGTAGTGATTGTGGAAATGTTGCTAATACTTGTGTTGAAAATAAAAAAGTTGATGTGAATGATACTAATAAGAAAAATAGAAGTCTGGTTGATATTGTTAAAACTGCTACTTTAGATAATAAGTTGTTAATGATTCCTACTGAGATTGCTGAGGATGGTCATGAAGTAGCAGTGTTTGATGAAGAAACTGTTGAGTTAGGTAGTGTTAAGTGGAATAGGACGGTGTGTGGGCAATTTCTAGGTTGTAACATGAGCTTAAATGAGGCAATGTATCATCTAAGAAGAATGTGGTATAAATATGGTCTTGAGGATGTTACTATGAATGACATGGGGATATTCTTTTTCAAGTTTAGTGATGAACAGGGCATTCTTAATGTCATAAGTAATGGACCATGGATGGTGAATAATAAGCCCATGTTTGTACAAAGATGGAGTATTGATGTAAGTTTAGATAGATCTGAACCTAAGAGATTGCCAGTTTGGGTGAAATTACTTAATATTCCATTGGAAGCATGGAGTGTTAAAGGGATAAGTACTCTAGCTAGTTGTCTAGGCAAACCTCTTATCATGGATGATGTTACTACTCAGATGTGTTTAACAGGGGTGGGTAGACTAGGATATGCTAGAGTTTTAGTTGAGCTTGATGCTGATAAGGAACTTAAGAGTGTGGTGGAGATTGTTTATAAGAAAAAAGATGCAGGAATAGTGATGAAAAAGCTTGTGGAAGTAGAATATGCCTGGAAGCCATATAGGTGTGAACACTGTTGTGTTTTTGGACATGATAAAGAAAATTGCAGGCTGGTTATAAGGGAAGACAAGGAGAAACTGAATGAGCAGGAGAAAAATGATGATGGATTCAATATGGTCAAAAATAAGCAAGCTAGAAAAGTTGGTGATGACACTAGGAAGAATAGTTATGAGCAGAATAAACAAGCAAATGCTAGTAATAAGGATATGGGGAATAATACAAAAGGAAATGCTATCAGACAAGCTAATAATAAGTTTGAGTATAGGAGAATGAATGTAAAAAAGATTCATGAGGAGAAGACAAATGATAAAAGGAATGAAAAGGTAATCAATGGAAGCACTGATTCAAGTAGTACGGTGGATAATAGTAAGGACAGTAATCAACAAGATGTTACAAAACAAAATGGGAGTCCTAAGGAGAAGAATAAAGGGAAGGATACACTATTAGGCTCTAACAGATTCACTCTACTAAACTCTTTGGTAGATGAGAATGAATTGGCTCCTGATCCCAATGAAAGAAAAGTAGTAGATGGTTTTATCAATAACAAATTGGTTCCTACTGAGGCAGAGGTTAAGTATTGGAATGACCACATGAAAAGGTATTACAAAGATAGAATGGAATTGATTGATGCAGTTAAAGACATGGAATCAGAAGATGTTATAGAGGAATTGGATATGAATGAGCATAGTGTGCTGAGGAATGAAGTTGATGGAACAAGAGGTAATACTTTTGTTTAATCAAAAAGTTTGTTGTTGAATAGGAGAGTTTTTTCATTTTGAATTCTATTGTTAGTATTGATAGTTTGTTTTGTGTATGTGAGAAAAAGAATTGAGAGAAAGCAAAAATAGATAGAGAGTATTAGTGAGCAAAAAGAATTGAGAGATAGTAAAAACAGATAGAGAGTTATTGTGAGAAAAAGAATTGAGAGAAAGCAAAAACAGATAGAGAGTATATTTTGGTGAGCCTAAAAGAATTGAGAGAAAGCAAAAACAGTATAGAGAAAAGGTGAGATAAAAACAGATAGAGAGATGGATTTCAATATTGCAACATGTAACATCAGAGGTATGAGTACTTCTGATAAGCAAAAGGAAGTAAGGAAGCTTATTAGTGATGAGAATCTGCATTTATGTGCAATTTTAGAAACTCATATTAAATTCCCAAGGATAAATAAAGTTTGCAATAAGATTTTTGGAAATTGGGAGTATAGTACTAATAGTGAGGATAACAATAAAGGTTGTAGGATAATGGTTGGCTTGGATACTAGCATGGTGAGAACCTGGATACTTGCAAAAACACCTCAGAATATCTTCTTCCTAGTAGAATCTATGAATAAGAAAGTCAGATTTTATTGTTCTGTGATCTATGCTAGCAATTCTAGTAGTGAAAGAAGGAACTTGTGGAGAGATTTGGGAATGCAGAAACAAATTACAACAGGAGTTCCATGGGTGATACTTGGAGATTTTAATGTCACTTTATCTACAAATGAACATTCAAATGGTCCTTCTAGCTCATCAAATGATATGGTGGAGTTTCAAGATTGTGTTGCTAATATTGAAGTGGAAGATATGCACAGTTCAGGTTTTTTCTTCACTTGGACTAAGAGCTTGAAAAATCCCAAGTGCAGAACATTAAAGAAATTAGACAGAATTATGGTTAATGAATGCTTGCTTAATCAATATCCAGAGGTGTATGGGAAGTTTTTACCTTTCTTAATCTCAGATCATTCACCTTCAGTTGTTACATTTCCCAAAAGTGAAAACAAAAAGAAAAGAGCATTCAGATTTTCTAACTTCATAACAAGAAAAGTGGAGTTTCTACAGATTATTAAAGAAGAATGGAAAAAGGATGTCAGGGGATGCAACATGTATAAACTGGTAAAGAGGTTAAAGAGTTTGAAATACCCTTTGAATCGTCTTAGCTGGAAAAATGGTGATGTGTTTGAAAGAGTAGAAAAATGCAGAGAGAAGATTAAAAGCGCTCAAACTGAAATGGAGAAAGATCCAAATAATGCTCAGCTGAGAGTTGAGCAATGTCAAGCGTTAATTGATTACAATGAAGCTGTCAAAGATGAAGAGTGTATGTTGGTTCAAAAAGCAAGAGTTGATTGGATTCATGAAGGTGATAAGAATACAACATAC
Source organism: Chrysanthemum makinoi (assembly GCA_910596185.1). Lineage (NCBI taxonomy): Eukaryota > Viridiplantae > Streptophyta > Magnoliopsida > Asterales > Asteraceae > Chrysanthemum > Chrysanthemum makinoi. Next base: position 83,201,850 of record OU343225.1, on the reverse strand, counting down.
TTTCATAATGTTTTAAAAGGAAGAAAGCACAGAGGTAGAATTATGAGTATTTGTGATGAAGATGGGCAAAGATTTGACAATGAAGAGGTAGCTGGCCAGTTTGTAAGACATTTTCAGAACTTTCTTGGGGCTAAAGAAGATGTTATTGAGTTTCAGAATGCTGTTCTATTTGATAAAAAGGTTAGTGAAGATGAAGCTATGGAGATGATTACTCCTATCACTAAAGAAGAAATTAAGGCTGCTATTTTTGATATTGAAGATGACAAAGCACCTGGACCAGATGGCTTCACTGCTAAATTTTACAAAGCTGCTTGGGAGGTTATTGGTGAAGATGTTTGTAAGGCCATTACTGAATTCTTTGAGAAGGGCAAATTGCTTGGTGAGGTAAACTCCACTCTAATTTCTCTGGTTCCAAAAATTAGTGTTCCATTAAAAGTTTCTGACTTTAGGCCTATAGCATGTTGCAATGTGCTTTATAAGGGTATTAGTAAAATTCTTACCAATAGAATAAAGAAAGTTCTTGGGAGTTTAGTAGATGAGAACCAGAGTGCCTTTATAGCTGGTAGACAAATAACTGATAACATTCTCTTGTCACAAGAACTGTTAAGGGGGTATAATAGAAAACAATTTGGTAAGAGATGTGCATTTAAGATTGATTTACAGAAAGCCTATGACACTATTAATTGGGATTTCCTAAGAGAAGTGTTGGTAAAGTTTGGATTTCACATGAAGATGGTGGATTGGATAATGGTGTGTGTTACAACCACAAAGTTTTCTTTAAATGTCAATGGGGAGAGAGTTGGGTACTTTTGTGGAGGAAGAGGATTGAAACAAGGTGACCCCATGTCCCCCTACTTGTTTACACTAGTGATGGAGGTGTTAAACCTTATAATAAAAAGGAATGTGAGGAATTCTGAAAAGTTTAAATACCATTGGGGATGCAAAAAGTTGAAAGTAACTCACCTCTGTTTTGTTGATGATTTGTTAGTATTTTGCAATGGAGATATGAATTCTGTTAGTGTGATCAAGAAAAGTCTAGATGATTTTAGTGGTGTCTCAGGGCTTAAACCTAATATGAAGAAGAGTATTGTGTTCTTTGGTGGGCTCTCTGCAAATGAGCAAAGTACTATCCTTCAAATTTTACCTTTTTCAGTAGGAAAATTACCTGTTAAGTACCTTGGAGTGCCATTGGTTACCAAGCAGTTGAGTATCACGGATTGCAAAGTTTTAGTGGATAAGGTGAAAAGCAGAGTTAATGATTGGAAGAATAGAGTTTTATCCTATGCTGGCAGGCTACAGTTGATTGCATCAGTACTGGCTTCTATGCAAGTGTACTGGACCTCTGTTTTCTTATTACCAAAAGCAGTTATTAATGATATTAATAAGATTCTGAGAGGGTTCTTGTGGAATCAAGGAGAATTGGTAAAAGGCAGAGCTAAAGTAGCTTGGAATGTAATTTGTACTCCTAAAGATCAGGGTGGTTTAGGAATTAAAAATTTACAAAAGTGGAATGAAGTTTTATTGATCAAACACTTATGGAATTTAGCTGCTAAGAAAGACTCCTTATGGGTGAAATGGATTCATGTGGAGAAGTTAAAAGGTAGAAATTTGTGGGAAGTGCAGGTTGATAAGAGCTGTAGCAGTATGTGGAAAACTATTCTGAACTTAAGGGATAGAGTTAAGAATCACATTCATTACAAAGTTGGGAATGGAAAGAAGATCTCTATGTGGTATGACAATTGGTGCAGTGTTGGGCCTTTGAATCAGTTTATAACACAAAGAGACATCTATAATGCTAGACTTTCTAGTGAAATGTGCATTTCTGATATGATTGATGATGGAGTTTGGAAGTGGCCTAGTGAGTGGTTGATCAAGTATCCTTTCCTTCAAAATATCCAAGTTCCACAGTTATGCGGTAATGAAAGTGATAAAGCAGTTTGGATAAGTAGGGCTGGTGTTCATAAAGATTTCTCAACTAGCAATGTGTGGAGGGATTTGATACCAATGGTACAGAAAGTGGAATGGAAATCTTTAGTTTGGTTTAATCAGTTTATACCTAAACACTCTTTTGTACTTTGGATGGCAATACAAGAAAAACTTATGACTCAAGACAAAGTACTAAGATGGAAGCCTAATGAAGTAATGACTTGTGCTCTGTGTAATCTATGTACTGATTCTCATGAGCATCTCTTCTTCAAATGTCAGTATGCTAAATTGGTGTGGGAGGCAATGCAAGATCTTATGCATATGAAGTGCCCAAGTGATTGGAGAAGAATTATTTCAGTTTTCTCAAAACTTCCTGAAAACAGAAGTATCTGGTGTATTATCAGAAAAATGGTATGCAATGCTGCTTTTACTACATCGGCAAGAGAGAAATGCTAGAATATTCAGCAAAATAAGGAGAAGCACTGATCTTATCAATGTAATCACGAAGTATTGAAACCGAGACTGATGAGCTTGAAGGTGAAGGATAATTCTGCTGTTAGAAAAGTTGAAGAAAAATGGGCTATTGTTTTCAATAAAGTGTCTGTATAATGAGGAGTTAAAAGGTACTGAATATAGAGAAGTATAGTATAGAGATAGAATGCTATGAGTATAGTATAGCTTGTTTATTTGATGTTTGAGGCTGTAGGAAGTTCACAGGGCTTGTCTGTGGAATCTCCTATATGGTCATGTAAATCTTTTGTGAGTTATAAAATTGTTCACCTTGAGGAAAAAAAAAAGTTCCGTTTTTGCAAACGCGGTAACGGAACACTTGTATCTGACTTGGTGCCCGCAAAAAACACTCAACTTCAGTTTGCTCAGCGTCTGGGTGACTTAACGTCGCCATTTAAAAAGCTTTTTTCTTTTGTGGCGTGTTTTTAAACTTTTCATCTTATATTATCATGATATGCTTATATAAGACGAAAAGTTTTTCAACTTCTTAACTATTATTAATCCAATATTTAAATTTGTTAAGAAAAATGAGTTTGGTGGTGAGTTGGTGACCAATATAACTAAAAGGTAAAAGTAAAGTTAAGATAAGATAATGTGTTAAAAAGCTATCGTGAAAGTTAAAAAACGACAATTACACCAAGCATTACATGTGACCTCATATTACCTTTCATCTATTATTAATCCAATATTTATAAATCTAATCCACTAACCTCTACAAATAAAACTAGGGTTGAACATGGCAGACCTCAAATCCGACCAGACCAACACAAACTACTTTCTATAGAAGAAATACCCTTCCGTTATCAAGAAAATCAGTAATTAAAAATTAAGAATATTTCTTTGCAACTAAACATAACCTAATATTTTATTAATTCTTTGTATGTTCAGTTCTCAAGTTTTTTTGTATGTAAAAATAAAGAAATATGAAATAAATATTTTTAGCAAATAAAAAAATATATATTTTATTTCAAAATCAACCAAATCACCTTTTTCTTTTTCAGTTCACTTTCATTTTTTTTCGATTTTTAAGTAATACTCGAGAACACAATATACTCGATATAACAAAGGCTTTGTGTCCCAATAGTACTTCTTATTGTATGAGAAGCTCCCTAATCAAATAGTTTCGGGTTCAAGTCTTGCTTAGAACATGTGATATGTTGTGGACGGGTACAAATACCCCTAATTCAGCACCAGTGTATAACTAGAGGGACCAAATTGTCAACACACCACTAGTGCATCACTGATCCAGTAGTATCTGTGACTCGGCAAATTGGATCATCCAAAATGACCAAACCCTAACTCCATTAACACACACTCAAAACACACACACACACACTAAAACCAATCCCTTTCAATGGGTGAAATCAGACCCCATGATGATAATGAAGATATCAATAACAACAACAATCACCTTATAAAAAAACCAAAACTAACCCAAACCCTCATTTCCCCAACCCAAATCCTGGCAGAATTCGCCCACCACGCCCCCGAAACAGCCCGAATCAACAACGGCAGCTTCGGGAGCGTCCCGAACACCATCACAGCCTCCCAACGCCAGTTCCATCTCAAATTCTTGTCCCAACCTGACCAATTCTTCTTCAACACCTTGCCTAAACAAATTCTCACCTCTAGGAAGCTTATTAGGTCCTTAATCAACGCGGACGATGTTTCCGAGGTCGCGTTAGTCGATAACGCGACCACGGCGTCCGCGATAGTCTTGCAAAATGTAGGCAGGGGGTTTAGTGAGGGTAGGTATGTTAGGAATGATGTTGTTGTTATGTTTAGTTGCGCGTTTCAGGCGGTTAAGAAGAGTATTGACGCGTACGTGAGGCGCGCGGGTGGGGAGGTGGTTGTAGTTGATTTGCCGTTTCCTGTTAGGGAGAAGGATGAGATAGTGAATGCGTTTAGGTTAGGGTTGGTTAAGGGGAAGGTGGGAGGGAGGAAGGTTAGGTTAGCGATAATAGATCATATAACGAGTATGCCTAGTGTGGTAATGCCGGTTAAGGAGCTGGTTAAGGTGTGTAGGGAGGAAGGTGTGGATAGGGTGTTTGTTGACGCGGCTCATGCGATAGGGAGTGTGAGTGTGGATGTGAAGGAGATTGGGGCGGATTTCTATGTGAGTAATTTGCATAAGTGGTTTTTTTGTCCGCCGAGTGTGGCGGTTTTGTATAGTAGGAAGGATGTGGCGGAGGATTTGCATCATCCGGTTGTGTCGCATGAGTATGGGAACGGGTTAGCGATTGAGAGTGCGTGGATCGGGACCAGGGATTATAGCGCGCAGTTGGTTGTGCCGGATGTTTTCGAGTTTGTTAATAGGTTTGAAGGCGGGATTGAGGGGATTATGAGGAGGAATCATGACGCGGTTGTGGAAATGGGGGAGATGTTGGCGAAGAGCTGGGGGACGAGTTTGGGTGCCCCGCCGGAGATGTGTCCGAGTATGGCGATGGTTGGGTTGCCGTCGAGTTTGGGCGTTTTGAGCGATGATGATGCGTTGAGGTTGAGGAATTGTTTTAGAGATCGTTTTGGTGTGGAAGTTCCAATACATTATCAGCCGTTGAGAGACGAGGAAGCTGGACAGAGGGATGAGAGTGGTGGTTTTGTAACAGGGTATGCTAGGATATCTCATCAGGTTTATAATACCGTTGATGATTATATTAAATTTAGGGATGCGGTTAACCAGCTTTTGAGTGACGGTTTTAGTTGCAAGATGTTGCTTCCTAGAGAAGAATAATGAAGTTAGTATGTTCTCGCCCTCTTTTTGTTGTTTCTGTTGAAAAAATTAACATAAGTTTTGTGATATGTTGTGTAGAATTTGTGCTTTGCACCGAGTTGTTTGTATGACGATGTAATGTTTTGTACAACAACGATATTCATTTCACAATATCAATCATAAAAGGCAGCTCTTTGTAGCTATTGTTTTTTGCGTTCATTGGCTTCTTGTTTTATATTGCCTTGTTGCGTTGCTGCTACAAGTTTAGGGCTAATTCAAGTAATGAACCTTAGTGTGCTTAGTGGCTTGGTATATGATAATACTTGGTTCACGACGCTTGTTTATCTCAAGCAGTGTATGCTAGTGATTATCATATAGTGCATTTTATGTTTCTGTGTCTTGTTTTATAATCGCTTAGTTAGCCATCATAAGTTCATGGATATAACGGAAGACAAGCTTTGAGTCGTATGATTGAGTCATGGGTTGATATTTATGGCGGAGGGGAAGTTCATTTTGCTTGCATTTAGGCTAGGCTGGTTTCTGACTTTCCGTTTAACTTTTACCCAGTAAAAAGGGAGCTGGATGTTGACTCATACAGTCATACTAGGAAGTGAGTGGCCTTGTTTGTGGGGTTTGAATTGAGAGACCATCACGAGTCTCATATCAAGAGTGGAAGATATTGCATTACTGCTAGGCGGTTAGGACTAGATTAAGTAAAGAAGCTTAGAGTGGATAATGACTTGGGGTTTACAGGACACTTTTTTGTCTCGAACACTGTATGCTAGGGATGTGCTTAAGTTTCTGTAGGTTGTTATATGACAGCTAACTTAGCCATTATAAGTCATTAGTATCTTGGTGTCTACTTGACCTTTTATCACCTAATGAAAAAGGGAACTGGAGTCTGCTCATAAGACCAAGTGAGGTGACTGTGTTGTGTACTGGGTTTGACCTCAGGGTCACCTATTTGCTATTACATGTCGATAAATTAGATTAGATTTTACTTATGTGCGAAGGCGATTCATATGGCAGGGGTGTTTTACTAATGTCTTGAGATTTATGCAAATCTATTTTTTATGTTTGCACTTTGCGGTTTGTAGATATCAGATCTAGCCATCTAGGAGTAATGATAAATAGACGTAACATTAACTTAAACATATGCCGGATCGTTCAATTTTGACACATGAAATAGGGTTTTTTTCTCTCCTCATTTTTGCCATTGAGTTTGACATGCATTTCAATCTCATTGTCAGATCTATGTTTTAAAGTTGGAACACAGTTATCATTCTCTTGGAAACTTTGCTCTAAGGCCTAGGTACACATGACTAATATCCTGAATGACATGTAGTTCTTTTACTGCAAGTTATTTAACCACCAAATACACATGTGCTTTCAGTTTCTGGGAACAACTTATGCTATGCAAACAGGAGAGGACAATTCTTGTTCATACTGCAGTCAACAACCTAAATGATCTCTCCCAGCGAATATTAAATTTCTGATACTTTGGTTAAAGATGAATGAAGAGAAACCATCATTGACACAAGTTTAGAAGCTTTAGTCGTTCTTAACAGGTTAAAAGGGTCTTGTGATTGTTCTCCCCAGAAAGTTTCTGATAAGGATGATCTAGGAATATTCGATTAATTGTTTCATTCAATCAACATGATATCAAATACATGTCTATGATTAGGATTTTCTATCTAAAGGTGCGAGTGTGAGAGATTACACAATTACCAAATAGGTGTGTGAACTTTGTGTTGATGTGTTGTTCTGTTCTGTCATATACACATCTGGTGTTACTACTAGACTTCATTGCAACACACAAGGGGGAGTTCATATGAACAATCAAAGGCGGTCAATGTTAGGCACTTTATACAACAAAGTGAGCGAGTGACTTATTTCTGATAAAATGTCGTAATATTGTGTATATTATTGATCACAGTGACACAGTGTATTTTTGTTTCTTGAACTAATCCCTGCAGAGCAGGTGAAGTTTGCTGAGTTGCATTACCGTGGCGTTTCGGGTGTCAATCCGTGTTACTTTGTTTGTGCTTATATGTTGTAGACTTGTAGATCAAATTGCAAACATAGCATACAGATGTTGCAACTCCATGCTAGAATGTAACTTTGGAGGTGTTATGAGTTTATGGATCTTGCAGGATTAGAGGTGTAACTGCTCGGGAACATTTGCGTAAATTCTTGCATTCAAACATATTACTACAGTTACCAATACTGTTATTTAGAGTGTTTGGGGTTGTGTTATGGAGAAAATTATCTGTTTATTGTGTTTGCAAAACGCAATAACGCAATTTTAACTAAGCCGGGTGAGAGCTGCACTTTGAAAACACCGTTATGCATTTCATTTCACTCATTCATGTCAGGTCTGTATATAAAGATGCTCAGAATCCGTCCTTGATATTGATTGGGTTTTCATGCTTTCTAATGACATGCGTTCCCTTCATTCTTGCCAGTTGTATGAGCGACCTCCACTGTGTTTGTTTACCATCTCTATTCAACTAAATTTAAACCATCTATTCGCTGCTAGCCTAATCTAGTAGTAATATATTGGAACTCGTCACACGCTCTTTGGCGATCACTACTCTGCTTCTGCTCATCTTTTGCACCCACTCTTTATTCTTTCCTCATCCATTGCATCGCAGTCTTTGTGTAAGCCACTGATGATGATGCACTTCTGGGCATTTTCAAACTCTTTAGCAATTAGCGTTTCAGCTTAGGTTGCATCACCATTCCTAATATAACGTCCGCAGTGCTTAGCTCAGATGGTGTCATTAACCGACACGGAGTCTTGGATAGTATTTGAAAAATAGTCTTTTTCGGTATATATAACGTTGAGTTATTTGCAAAAATGGTTTGATTTCCTTCATTGTTTGCAAACATGGGTTCAATTTATTTCTATTTATAAACATGGGTTACTTGACTTATGTGACGTCACTAGGCTGACGAAATCAGATGACTTCCTTCTCCAAAGTTTCATTTTAACCCTCTAACTCTGGTGTTTTGTTTATATTTGTTTTCTCTTTTAAATGATACACATCTTAAACCAAATTACAAATATGGACCATCTTGTTAACCATTTTACCAAATTGAAATAAAAATACTACATTTACCAAAGTAGACTAAGGCTGGTCACAATCGAATATATAAAAGATCGGTTGGTCATGACATTTGACCGATATTTTAATCGGTCATACCGATGTGGAGCATGGGTCATGTATCGGTCGACAACTCAAGAAAATAAATATCGGTCCAACTTTCGACCGATTCTTTCTTTCTTTCTTTCTTGTTTTCTTTCTTTTTTTTTTACTTGGTCGCGTCTGGTCATTTGAGAGAGAAAGCTGATGTGACATGGTCATGCTCGGTCACGACTGTGTCCAGCCTAATATTTCAGGTGGTCCATAAGTCATCTTCACTTTTGTTGTGACACAAGTCCAAAGTTATCCGTGTATTAATGTGACGTTGTCCATAGTCATCTTCACTTACAACCGTTGATCTTGATCCAATACAAATTCAATACATAGATCTTGATCATTTTTGTTTTATTAGAAAATAATCACAGTCTTTTGATCTTGATCAAATACATAGATCTTGATCATGAGTCCGTAGCATCTATGAAAAAAGATAGGGTCGCGTTTTTTTAAATGATTTTGGATCTCGTTTTTAATGATTTCGGGTTGCGTTTATAATACTTTTGTGTCAACATATATAGGGTCGCGTTTTAAATAGTTTGGTCGCATTTATAAGAATTTAGGTCGCGTTTTTAATACTTTCGTGTCGTTATTTTATAAAATTACGTCACATAAAAGGTCGCGAAAGACAGGTGTAAGGTCAATTTTTTCCTATGTAACGGATGAAAATCAAAAATTCATTTTCGTAAAAAATTTATGCGACGATTGATTTGGTAAAAAGATAATGGTTACGGGTCGTTTAAAAAAATTCCTATTTATCTTATGTATTTATGTCAAACCTTTGTCTTCAAAATAGGATAATTTGTATTTTTTATTTTATTCTTTTATTTATAACCCATATATGTTTGGCTAGTACCCATAGCCATATACGTTTGGCTAGTACTTGTTTTATTGTTTTTTCTGTTATGCATCAATAACTTTTGCAGTTGATCCGAACCCAGACTCATGGACGGGGGTTGGTGCTTATCTTAATTGACCCGAACCCAAACGTTTTGTACGTTTTGTAGGGTGGGGTGCCGGTGGGTATTCTTTCAGACACAATCATAATTGACCTAACACGAATGAACCCGAATCCGACTAAATTAATCTGACCCTATTCACACCCCTATATATAGCCAACACCAACTTACGTGGTAGTTGGGAGTTGAACGTTATAACTTATTTGCACAAGACGTTTAACTTTTGATAATTTTTCTAGTTTGCGACATCTGATAATTTCAAGACGTAAATAATAGAAATTCTGAAAATTTCAAGAATCGCAAAACTAAAAGAAAAAACGACGACTTTAGTTTTTGTGTATAGAGCGAAAGTCACCGGCTCTAGCTAATATACATTCACGTAATTAGCTATAAGCAAGAAATGTTACCCACAAATATTGTTCATCTTGTTGAGTAGTATCGCATTTATCTCCTTGGTTTGTTTAGTATTTATTCATCCATGGATTTCCTATTTGTTTATTATAAGTTTTGTAGCACATAAGAATAAACTATAATAGTGAGCTAATAGTTTTCTTATAAAAAAAATATAATAATAGTAATAATACGGGTGATGTAGAACGGAAGTGTGAATAAAAGCCTAACACGGGTTAAACCAAATTACAAAAGATTTATTGACTAAAAGTCAATAATATTATTGATATTGAATGCCTAAACAATAAACTCTAGCTCTATATATACATGAAAACTAAACTTGGGGAAAAAGTAACAAAAATATGTCTAAAACCGTCTTAAACTAATATAAGGAAACTGCAATGACATGTATACGCCGTCAAGGATGTCTACCTTATACGGCGTAGACAAGCCACGAAAATTGTTGAGTTTAAGATGTATAAAATACAATAAAACATAAAGACATCAAGAGTACACAGCGGAAGACTTAAGATCATAACAAATAAATTAATTAACTGAAAGTATGCGTAACGTACCTCTTGCGAATGTCAAATCCCTCGAGCAAAGCAAAACAACCCTCGAGCAAAGCAAAAAAAAGAAGTACTTATTGGTGTAAGAATAATGTCTTACAACCACGTTCTTGTACACACGAATTAACCAAACGAATCAAGCGCTTGCTAGATCTAACACAAGTCCTCGTTTAAGAAAAACGAAACCAAACTCCCTTACTTTGGGGTGTTCGGCCGATTATAGGACAAGAGAGAGGAGAGGAGAGATCTAGGGTTAATTCAATGCACAAGTGTATGAAACCCTAGACCCTAACCCTCTTTATATACTAGTAGGTAAACTTTGAGAACAAGTTAATGAATTAGGCCTTGGAGAGGCCCCTATGGCCGGCCACTATTGAAAGCCCAAAGCCAAACCCATAACTTTTCCAAGTTTTCCATTTCTAGTCCTTTCTCTTTTCATTTAACGGTCGTTAGTCATTTTTTCCGTTAAATACTTAACGATCGTTAACCGGACTTAATGTGCAATAATTAATCGTAAACATAAACATTAATTATTAACTTTAATTCTCATTCGCTAATGTGTGCAATCCCGTGATCACGAGTTCGAATCCGGACATTCACATGTTTGTAAATATATACATTTCCAACAAAAATAACAAAAATTAGATAGTAGCATATACGGGGTAAAGGAGGTATTCCTTATAAGGCGTATACAAACAAGAAAACTACCAAATAGACAATAGCCTTTACGGCGTAGAGAAGGCATTAGCCTTACACCATAGACAAAATGATATACGTTTTCTTCCGTTGAGCTTTCATGCCATGTTTCAAGTGCTCCATATACTCTTCCGCTAACTCTTCAATCTTGTCCTCGGCTTTTATAATTGAAAATTTTAGAAAATAGATATGCTATACAAAGTAGAAAAATTATACATAGGCTCTTGAATAAGTTAGAGGTTATATTTGAAAGTTTTAGAAATTAGAAGCTTAAAAGAACCTTAATGGGTCCACCTACACCAAAATAACCAGTATCTACATACGAAAATAAAAGTGATCCAGATTTGCAAGCAACCATTTTGCAAAAAACACATATAACGTTGCTATTGTCCAAATCGAATATAAAGTTTAACGATATACTGATAATTGTTCATATTTTCGCTAATATTATTTTAGCCGAGTTCATGTCTTCATTTCCTTGTATCAACTTTTATACAAACTCTGATTTTGATTATCATAATCATCACTTGCGTTTTGCACTGTTCTTTTTCATTTGTAATACCCGAGCTAGTGGGGTTCCTCTTTATTTTTGTTTGGGTCTCAGCTCCGTTAATCCGCTTGATTGAGGAAGACACACTAATTACATATTAAATTATGACATTAAATTGGATGCATGTCAAAATAATAAAATATAACTAATATAATGAATTTAATATGTTTATAGTTAAAATTAATAACTTTTTGAATTTTCATCTATACTACTTATAATAGAGGAAGACATTTCCCTCCTATTAATTTTTTAAGATTTCATAATATAGATTTTTAAGCAAATACAAGTAAAGAAGCATCATTTACAAGTATTTAAAGCACAACTAAAACTAAAAAAACACTATTCAACACATACAATTAATACACAATTTAATTTACCCCTTCACCAAAATATACTACTACCTAAGCACATAGTACAAATACCTACCCGACTGAACATAAACCATTGCAGTTCTGTAAGAGGCACAACTTCTTTTAATAGCAAAAAATTATAAAGAAATAACCAAACATATTTGTTTAATTAGTTCTGTAAGAGTCAATTAAATCACCAACTGCAAACATTAAAAACTACATCTCTAAAAAACTTACTAAATTCGAAAAACAAAAGAACAACAAAGAAAGATCTCGGGTTTCTTTATTTGTGATAGATCTTTACAGATCGAAGAATACCAATCATCGATCTATCATATACTCGAAATAAAAAGAAGATCACGGGCTGTTAAAGATTTCTCAACAGATAATACAAGATCAAGAAACACCCTTCATTGATCTTCAAATAAAAAGAACTAAGAACAAAAGAAAACAACATATGGCCCCTTGACACATGTGTATAATATCTCCTTGTTGCAACTGCCTTTCACATTTATGTTTTGTGTTCGAAATATTGAACATTTTTCACCAACAAAAGAAAGAGAAAATTAAGAAAAAATAAAAAGAGATGATACAACATTTGATGTTGTTGCAGACTCAGACTTTGGAGGCGATTTAAAGTGGAGAATGAAACCCTATTTTTATATAGTACAGTTATAAATCGTATTTGAGGCCCAACTCACAAAAACTAAAGTTTGCTAATAAGCCCAAGAACAATTCAGTAAATTTGCAAATTTTTGACGCATTTATCTTTGCTATATGCTGTCACGGAAGTAAATTTATTTTACGTTTATTTTATAAAAAACTAGACGAATAACTATTGATACAAACAACATATTGTTGCAACATCACTTGGGTGCACTAATATTTTTACATGAAATAGTATGCCATCGCTTAAAGATGTTACAACAAAAATCTCTTTTTCTATAAAGTTATTGTCACGGTAAATATATAATAGCAAAATATTGTTCGTCAAAATTTTCAATCACATGGTACCCGCCGCTGCAACGAGCGGGTACCCTGCTAGTATATAATAATATGGCATATTAATTTTTCAATCTCACAACACAAACACATAATTTCTAAAAACTATCATCTTTCATTTCTAGAACTTGTTAAACAATATTCGGCAAAAAAATGTAAAATCAGAAAATCGTTAAACACAAATCGCCTCTGAACCGCTGCTTTGCGCGGATACCATGCTAGTCACAATAAAGACATGATGATATAAAGGGTGCCCCTTCTGTTTTTTTTTCTTTTCAAAAGGTGACTTATTAGAACCAAGTATGCAATTTCAAATAAAGTAAGTCTTTGCTAAAAGAAAAATAAAGTAAGTCAATAAATCAGTTCTCATAAGCTTTATGTGTATATAACCAAATTTCTAAGCAAAGGGCTAAAGTTTTAATAGAGCCCACAAAGAAGACCAAGACTGACATGAATAAAGCCTTATCATGAAATGACACCATATGTACGTACATGTGGTGTAGAATTATTGATGTGGAATTATTGCTATAAAAATTGACCTGCATAATATGAATTTTTAATTTCTAATTGCACTAGCTTGCTGTCCAGTTAAGTGTTGCGAAATATCCAGTTTCTGTTCATGGTTGCATTTTCTTATATGACATGTTAAATGATGCATGCAAAAGACATCATTCAGTGACGTATTTGTTCAGTTTCATAATTACTTAAGGATATATATATATATATATATATACTAGTTTTCGAAGCCCGCCCAATGGGCGGGCATGACTTATAATTATTTGTTTGTTGTTTTTTGTTAAATTTAATAAATTTTTAAGAATTGTCAAACAATATTAAAATACAATGTGCTGGGAAGAATGATAATCAATAGCTGTCGTAGGCTATAAAAGAATTACTTTCACATTTCTTGGTTCATGGTCTTAAATGTAATTCTTGTTGTACAACACTATACTTGTGTTACCGTATCTAACCAATGTATGCAACCAAAGCTTTGTTGAAATAGTCATATCGCTCAAAATATGAATCTATAAATATTTCCGTAAATAATTTACATGAATAGAGATGTGTCCTTTCTCTTAACCCATCACTTGCTAACACAATACACCCGGTCTTTGTATATTTGCTTCACATTTAATTAATAAAAATATATTCATTAGAAACCTACAATGTTCCATTCTCTAGCAATATAAATTTTTTCCTACTTTTGCTTATAAGTCTAATAGCTTCCAATACAACTTTAGGCAAAGTGAAATCCCATATTAGTATAGATAATGAATTTATTGATTATATACACAGGTGAACAAAGTGTACTCCTAAACTTCTCATTTGGAAGTTATATTCATAAGTATCTAATAACTAAGTGCCCTTCATATTTGACATTCTTTTCTATTATATATACACACATTAAAGCTCACACATACATTATATGACTGCAGTGTGTGTATAAAAGAAACATACAATGAATTTACCAAGCATAATGGCGAAGACAATCTGTAACTCTTCATGGTAGAGATTTCGGGCCTCCTTCAAGTGCCTTAGTTGTTCACCACTACCTCGTTCTCTTATTAGCCGATCAATTTATTTCCAGCTCACTCCTATTAGCCGTTCGTTCTCTTATAAAAATTGAGTCTACGGGATACATTTTCTTTTGTCTATAAACGGGCCAAAAGGTAAAATTCCACCTTTTCAACCTGCCCATTTCTACCTCTACTTAATTAACTCATATTTTACCCATCGTAAATGCCAGCCATATCTGTAACAGTTTTGATTTCATCACTATACGTAATAACAGTGTGTTCATATTTTAACCGGTTCTAGCCGCCAATTTATACCTTGGGAATCCGAGTTCTTTCAATGAAGTTAGTAGCCATATATGGACATCATGTTCATTGAATTAAGATCGATAAAAAAGTTTGCTCAGATGTCAACATTGACTAACTATATAACTATACTATTCGTTTAACGCAACATTTTACGATATAAAGAATGAAGATTACCTTTTGTGAGAGTGAAACATCAGGCACTAAGATATCAATGAAGCATATATGAGGCACCAAGTGACAATACAACAAATGGCAGACATTTGCAGTCAAGCATTCTGCTTAGAATTGCGCTGAGGTTATATACTAATAAATCATAAAATTACAAATAGTAAAATAATGGAAGGGTTTTATTTTTGTTTATATCTTTGGAAGGAACTACAAGTATGCTTCATTAACACCATCTCGTGTCATTTCTACGACTTCACCCATCTCCTTAAGAATCGTCACTATCTCTTGTTTATGCCTCGGTTCAGCATGAGAGACCACTTTTTCCCCTTTTTGAGTTCTATGAATATTACTACAATACTTAAGCAATATGTGTTTTTGTGGTAATTTTATGTATGTTGTGTTTAAAAGTATTTCTTTAGTCTGATGCATATTTAAAACTTTAAACATGACATACCTGACAAAGTATTATGATGATGATGATGATGATCTGGTGAATGGTACTGTTGTTTACTTTTGCTTTCGATGGGGTTGTAGGTAGATGCTCACTATCACATGAACAACGAATGCCTGCAATCGACAATTTTCAAATGTTGGTGAAAATAGCAAATATATATATACAACAATAAAAAGTGAACATTAGACTCCTTTTTTTACCTTTAATGATGACGTCAACCAATGCTGATGGCTGAGCTGTACGTGCCCCTGAAACACACAGGCTGGAACGATTTTCAGTGGATAATAAAATCAGAGGGTGTGAAATCAAGAAGTGATGAGTTGAAAAATTGCTCATCGTAAACCATGGAGTGTTAATCGGGGTGAGCTTGTGTAAGCTGAGAATGGCTCATTCCATCCCTTCGACTCCAATAAATCATCTTTAGCGGCACGTAAAAAATCAGTCACAACCTCGTCCAAAACATCCTCTGTGAGTTTATCAACGTCACTCAGCATCTTCTTTGCCGCCTCGTCCTTAATATTCTAAAATCATAAACACATACTTCATTATTAGCCAATTTTCTTCTTTTGTGTTTAACTAATGTGACCAACTGACCATATATACGATACCTCAAGTTTAGATATTCCAGCTGAAATATTTACGATTCTTGGAGAAGGGGACAAGTGAAGAAATGGTAGAAGAGCTTCAGTGACATGTCTTGTTCCATAATAGTTTGTTTCGATGCAATCTTTGGTTGTTTCATATGTTTGTAACATAAACTGCTTCATCATTCATGGTCTGCACTCCGAAACCTATACCAACATTCATCAATAATAAAAAAATGAAGTTCCATTCGAAGAACATTAATAGCTATAAATCACATTTTTGGTGGTCTTTTGTTCATGGTCGGATTTCGATATGGTCATACACTGCTGCAATATATATAACCTTTTACTGTTTAAAAGAAAGTTGATAAAACAAAAACCAACCTCACCAGGCTTGACAAGGTTTAGGCTTTTGTCATTGATGACGATCCCAATGACCCCTACGTTGTTCACCTGTCTCGGAAGGACAAATTAAACGTCGAAATTTTAAGCTCAAACAAACTATTATTCATATCTTTCAGTGGTATGAACCTTAACCATGAATACATGCAAAAACGTTAGTAAAAACCATTGTCATGTTTCAATTGAATGGGTTTATAACCTTAAACAGCTTCTCACGTGGGTCAATTCCCAACTGCACGAACTTCATGGCTAACTTGCTCATTAATCTGGTTAAAATCGTGGTCAATTCCCTGTAGCTGTACATTAATATTTAATCACCTTTACTTCATAACAAAAAGAATTATAACTTTAATCACTCTAACTAATATGGGTTTAAGTTATATGAGTTTAGTTGGTTACATATCAGACCCGACATGTGTTGGTTTAATGTTTGATCTTATATATGAATGTTTAACTTTCAAACATCTTACTGATATAATGCTGTACACAAACTATCACCTAAAAAAAATTATCTAAAGATCTATGTTTGGCGTTGAGCGTTTGCTAAACAAATCCTCTCAGTTCATAAGCTTCCAATTTTGATGAGTTGCATTTAGCATACTCATCAAAAGTTTTTGATAATTCAGTTGTTGAAGTGTTAGCCTTTTCTTTATTTAAATTCCCAATCAGCTTGTATAATGGTTGTTTATTTGTTTTTTACATGAACATATAAATAAATACCTGAAGAAAATCTTACAGGTCCATCAAAAACCATGACTTTGCTGCCCAAGTCCGAAGGACCTTGCTAGGAAACGTACCTGTTAAACATGCAGCATAAGACAATAAAAGTAATGAAATAACGTGTATAAACCATAAAGATTTGCATTTAGGTAAAACTATCCAACACAATTTTGAATGTGCCAAGTAACAATCATGTACTAAGTTGTCATGAATAAGTTTGCATATCTGACGGATACCCTTTTCATAAACTCCATGAGTCGAAGCATATCTGGTGGTAACATACTTATTATATGCAGCATATCCACCACTCTGAATCTGAGGAGGCATGCGGCTGTTGCTAGCCGGTCAGAAATCCTCTTCCTGAGAGTAATTATAACATGAAAATAATCTGATTAAGAGAAGGCATAAGATTCCACTTATGCATGTGAAAATTGGTTACTGCATTAATTTATAAATTTGTCCTATACAATTTTAGAGTATTATGATAAGATTGTATATGACACTCACTCTGAGGAACGTGTATTGGATTATCAACAGTCTCATCATTCTCAGTGATGTCACAAACAGGATATGCTATATCTGGAAATTGGGCTGTCGGCTACAATTCAATAAACGAATATATGTAACTAAAACATGTTATTCTTGAAAAAGACTAAACATTACTTGTTCTAATGTACTGTTCATAACTGTGATCAATAAACGTGTTATTCTTGAAAAAAGACTAAAACATTACTGTTCTATGTAAGTAAAACATGTTATCTGAGGTTTAAGTCGTTTATGAGAAGCACTACCTTGTACATACTTTCTCTTGATACCAGTAATCATTACTTAGTTTGTTCATTCATCTTCAAACTCTCTTCACCTTATGTCCTCTTTCCATGGCCCAGACAGTTGGTCTTGTGGGGGATCATTCTATATATACAGAAAAAGTTTCATCATCAAATTAAAAGAAAAAAAATAAAATAAAAAGTTTTTTGCAGAATAAGAATGAACAAAGAGTTTTTGTGTGTGTTTGTCATTGTAAACGTGAATTAGATCGATGATGAGAGTGGATTAGGTTAAACTTTATAATTATGAAACTATAATTAAGGAATGGATATGTGCTATATAATTTTTGAGATAAATACATTCCTTTTCAAACTAATCAAAATAGTAAATAATTGGTTAAGTAGGTTTATATATTTGGTTTTGCAAGATATAATCCAAAAAATGTGTTGGTCTATTGGTTATCATGTTTGTTTGTGGACTAACAGACCCAGGTTCAATCCCATGCATGCTTGATTTTTTGAAGAAAAAAAAAACGAAATTTTAATAAATTAAAAAAAAATCCGAAAATTCTAATAAATATAAATAATATTGCTTAGGTGGATTTAAAAATTGCTTAGTTGGACAACAAATGCTTATGTGGCATTGAGGTGGCATTGAGTTGTCATTGAGGTGGCATTGAGGTGGCATTAATGCCAAATGCCTCCTGTTATATATAATATAGAGATATATTTTTTTTTATATAAACCATTTGTGATATTAGATTAGCAGGATACTCGCGCAATGCGACGACGGGTAATCTGCAACTATTTTGCGACAAGCAAATATTATTCGGTTATACGTTTTTTCTAAAAATAATTGTACGAAAGAATGAATTGGTGTGTGCTGTTACGATGTTTTGAATTGATGCTGTTACAATGTTTTGTACTTAATTTTCAGGAAGATAGCTGAATTTCAAAGCTATGTATTGAATTAATAGCAATATTAATACAATTAATAGCAAAATTAATACAATTTTTGCAGTCTGACTTATTTTGAAATGAGATATTTTCTTTTATAGTAAGCGTATGGGCTTATTTTTTTAAGACTTCATTTTATAAAAAGTTCTAAATATATTATAAGGTAGTATAGATTACCAAAACAAATGTATTTTACAAAAATGAACTTTTGGTCGAGACTCTGTTAGATATAGGACACCTGTCTCATCAAACGACTAGTAACAAATCACGTGTCAAACTAGGGCACATATATTAGATAGGCGCGCTTTCTTTATTTAAAGTCTATTTAAGCGCGCTTTAAAACAAGCCAGTGCGCATGAAAAACACCCGCGCACTACACTAAAAGAAAGACAGATTAGTTAAAAAATACCGCGCATCAGTCACAAACTATCCAAGCGCGCGCATGATGTCTTAATTTGATGCGCACTTCACTTATTTTCGTTTGAAACTTAATATGTACGTGAATGTGGTCCGCGCTTTACTTTATTTCACATCCATGCACCTTTTAGCCTTTGCTGATCAATATGATATTATCTTGACGAAGACTTTAAAGCAATCTTGGTCACACACGAGTCTTATTTTGTATTCAAAACCAAAAGACAAGAAAGTTCACGTCAACAATTAATGGAAAAATTAGAAGTTGACACGTGTGTGTGGACAGAGCTCAGCGCATTCTAGACCATGCGCCAAATGAACCATTTTCTTTTCGGGTCGAGATTCTCTCAAGTAGATAGATACAACTTGACTCAAGTTGGGACATTATGAATCATTGAATTTGATTCAATAGCTCAAATCAAAAGAACATTTATTTTGATTTTAACCATTGGATCAAATCTAATGACTTACAATTATCTAACTTGAATCAAGTTGTATCTCTCAACTTGAGAGAATCCCATTCCTTTTCTTAAACCCTTATTTTTTTGTCCATTCTCGTAAATCCAGTGATGTATTAGTTCAATTATATTAGTTCAGCTTCGTAATTACTTTTTAAAAGAATATAGTTGTTAGCTAATTAGGCCTATAGGTCCGGCATGTTGTTTAGTCCCGTCTAGTTTAGGGTTAGATTTGTTTGTTCTTATTTATTCACAATGTATTCTCATTTGTTTCGTAGAATTCGATTAATACATTTTTCTCTGATTTTTACATGGTATCACAACCCTAGGTACAAGGTCACCGAAGCATTATCATTCTCTTGTCATCGGATAATTGTCGGTGGATCGGAGATATCTCGTTTTCTTATCCGTTGTTTTGTTTCAGTTCCTCGTTGTCTACACAACCGTGGGAAAAACACGATATGTGATTTGTTAACCGTTGGATTTAACTGAAATTCAGATTGTAGTTAGTAGACACACTGTTCTATACTTTGACCGTTCAGTTTCCAAATTGGAGTCTTGAGCAAGTCATAGTGACCCTCCAAATCTGTTGATGTTCTCTGTTCGTCACATTCTGCACCCCCGTGAAAGATTAGGTATAACTTACTCGTTATCCGTTAAATCATCATGAAATTTGGACTGTAGCTCACCGAAGGGATTTACGAACTGATGTTCCTGTGGGGAGTTATGGCTCGTTGAAGCTGCTGTTGATTTATGGGTTTTGTCGAATTGTTGTTATTGTTTGGATATTAAATTATTGTTGTTGTGTTGATTTAATGATTTCAGTGCATGTTTTGATATTAGGAATTCTCGTATGGTGGGTGTATTCATTATGTCGTATATTAAGGTTCGTTGTTTGCGAGTTTTTTGTTTTGTTCAATGTTTATCGGGATCATGGTATTATAAGTTGCAATATTGTTGATATTGGTATCGGTATCGGTATCGGTAGAATGATTTGTTTGGTATTGGTGTTGGTAATGGTAATGGTGATGTTATAGTCTTAACTAATCTGACTATATCTTGAGTATTTATATGTAGCATCTCGGCATCAACAACATGTTTTGGTTCCGCCCCGCTTCCTTGATTCTGGGCATTTGGTTATGTGGAAAACTAGAAAGGGGGTTGAATAGTTTACCAATTAAAAACTTTGTTTTGAAACTTATTGAAAGATCAATTGATATTGATCTTAGATATGTTAGTGAATAGTAATCAACAATATGTAAAGAGTAGATAAGGAAAGAAACAATCAAACCACAACAAGTTGTTTATAGTGGTTCGGTCTACAAGGACTCTTTTTCCTTGCCCTACTCCACTCCCCGAGTCTCACACTCGAGAGTTTAACTTCACTAGTCAACAAGCTCCTTTCACCGGTGGAGAAACCTTTACACTTCGCTTACACACTATTTTCGACACTAAGCTAGATGTCGAGTTCTTTCCACGGGTACAACCACTCCCACACACAATGTATTTTAAGGACTAAAATACTAACCACTCACACTCACATGATTATGATGGTTTGGTACAACAATGATGTATGAATCAACACAAGATCATACAACAACAAACAAACAAGACTTACAACTTCTTGTTGAAGCTTGAATGTATCTTGATCTTCTTTGCTACAAAAGAGATCACTAATATGATATGAAACTGAGTTAGAAATGTTAGAGAGAAGGAATGTATGAGAATATGATAGAAAGGGATGAAAAACAACTTGGTTTGGCTTTGCTATTTATAGCCAAAAACATCAGCAAGAAAAAATCTTACCAAACTCAACCATATCTATCCAAGATTGTGTAAGATATGTAGAGCCTAAATCTACACAAAGTATCTAGTGAAATCTTCTAAGGATTTCAATGATGCACTACATGATGTCATGTGTTTGTTTTTCTATTTTTAGAAATATGTTAAAATGTAAATACATATGTAATGTTTTGTTTTAAGAAACCAAAGCATTCTTGAACTAAAACTACTAACATACATTATGGTTTAGAGTCATATCAAGATATGATTTATCACAATGTAAATGCTTGAGTGATGAAGATTTATTTGAAAAAGCTTGTTTTAATATCTATTAAACTTGACAAGCTTTAAGCTTTATAAAAATTAAATTTACTTTTGTCGTTAACAAAACTTAGGTAAAGA
>OU343225.1:83113621-83179659 GCA_910596185.1 Chrysanthemum makinoi | reverse complement strand
CTCTCGTCGAAGATGTTCTGACTACTGATATTATGTCCATTATCTTACAAACATATTCTGTTGAAGATCATGAAAGACTCCAGTATGAGACCTCCACAATTGTTTCAAAATATGAAAAAGCTCTTGAAAAAGAAAATGTCTCATATTTTAAACAACTTGATCGAAAAACTGAGGAATGCAAGTATGACAAATTGTCGTATGAGCGTGCCTACAAGGACATGAAAGAGCAAAATGATCTTTTGAGGGCTCAGCTGGAATGTCTAAAAGGAAAGGGTGTGGATACTAAGATTGCAAAACCATTGACTGAGGAGAAAGACAATGTTTTGAAACCAGTTTTTAAACCAAAAATGTCTATTTCTCAGCCTCCTCCAAAAGTCAATGACAAAAAAGATTTGTCAAAACCAATCACTCCACCTGCCTTGCCTAAGAAAAATGTAACGAGTGTTGAAAATGAAAAAGGGGTTATCGAGAAACCAAAAGTTTTAACACCTGGCCTTTTTAAGATGAGTACCACTAATGCGTCTGCATCCACATCTAAAAAATATGGAACAAACGACATAAGATTAGATAAGCACTCCAGAGAGACTAGGAAAGCTGAAACCACTTCTCTTGATAAAAAAGTGAATCCTAATGCGTGTGCATTACCTTCTACAGGACTAGAAAGCACCTCTAGGAGCAGCAGACTAAAGCCTAAGAGCAATACAAGGAACAATAGAGTATCGCATGCCTCTAAGAGTAGTAGCTTGAATAAAGAGAAGAAAGTAGAAGAACACCCTAGGAATTTACCGCTTTGTAATAAGAAAGACATTTCATCTGAATGTAATGAACCTATGAAATCTGCTAAGTTTAATGAATGTGTTGAATCTGTTTGTGTAACTTGCAAGAAATCTTTAATTAATGTTCATGATGATTGTGTTTCTAAGAATGAGAATGTTAAGCCTGTTCAGAAGAACGTTCCAAAAAGAACTTATGCTAAACCAATAGGAAGACTAGTTGCAAGATTTAGGTCTTACACTACTGATAAGAAGCATATTGTTTACTTTAGGGATGATATTTGGAAACCAACGGGTAGAATTTTCACACTCCAGAATGGTAGAATGAGTGATACTCCAGTATACCCAGTTGAAAACTTCTTTGAGTGTGATCAGGATTTTACCTCTAACCCAAAGGAACCAAAATCAAAACGGTTTCCAAAATATTCTTCTTCTGTATTTGGCAGGTTATCAAAATATGTCTTTGGATCGTCGACTCGGGTTTCTCCAAGCACATGACCAGAATAAGCTGCGATCAATTTCAATCGAAATTCATGGGAACAGTTCGATTTGGAAATGATCATGTAGCAGCAATCATGGGTTATGGAGATCTACCTTTTGGAAATTATTTGATCACTCGGGTTTACTATGTCGAAGGGTTGGGACACAATTTGTTTTTAGTCGGGCAATTCTGTGATGCAGATTTAGAGGTTGCTTTCAGGAATAATGCTTGCTTCGTTAGAAACTTGGATGGCAATAATCTCTTAACTGGGAATCGTGATACAAACTTGTATGCTATCGACATAAACCAAATGGCCTCTTCATCACCCATATGTCTTATGACAAGAGCATCTGGAAAAAAGTCCTGGTTGTGGCATAGAAGATTATCCTATCTCAACTTCGACACCATCAACAAACTTGCCAAAGACAACATCGTCAACGAACTTCCAAAGTTCAAATACACCAAGGATCACCTATGTCCATCATGCGAACAAGGAAAAAGCAAAAGAGCATCATATAAACCCAAATCCGTACCTATTTCGGACGCAAAGTTGCATATGTTGCACATGGACTTATGTGGCCCAATGAGAGTTGAAAGCATAAACGGGAAAAAGTATATTCTTGTTATCGTCGATGATTATTCAAGATATACATGGGTTAAGTATTTGAGGTCAAAAGACGAAGCACCAGGCATCATCATCACCTTTCTGAAGCGTATTCAAGTACTTTTACGAACTCCAATAAGGGTTGTAAGAACATACAACGACACATGATTTACAAATCAGGAGTTAAGAACTTATTTTGAAGATGTTGGAATAACACATCAGACATCAGTTGTTAGAACTCCACAGCATAATGGGGTAGTTGAAAGAAGAAATCGTACTCTTGTGGAAGCTGCTTGCACAATGCTAATTTATTCTAGTGCACCGTTATTTTTATGGGCTGATGATGTTGCTACTGCTTATTTCACTCAGAACCGATCCCTAATCCATCCAAGATTCAATAAAACCCCATATGAGCTAGTGAACAACAGAAAACCTGATATCTCTTACCTTCATGTGTTTGGCGCTTTGTGCTATCCAACGAACGACAGAGAAGATCTAGGAAAACTGAAAGCTAAAGGTGATATTGGAATCTTCATTGGATACTCAGATAACTCGAGAGCATTCAGGGTGTATAACAGAAGAACTAGGAGGATAATGGAGATGATGAATGTGAATTTTGACGAACTTTCACATATGGCTTCTGAGAGACTCACTCTAGAACCCGCGCTTAATCCGATGGCTTCTAATCAAAACAGATTAGAACCCGCACCAAACCCGCAAACTTCTGGACAAATCAGTTCAGGACTTATACAATAAAGAGCTCCATCAACTTTTGCTGACACACCTCATGAACAAGAATGGGAGAATTTCTTCGAGTTAATGTTCGATGAATACTATAGTGGAACTTCGAAAAATGCATCAAACCGTCATTCCGCTGCACCCTCTCAAAATCATCCACCACCACCAACAGAAGATGCATCTACCATGGTCGAAACCAATGCACCAACTCCATCAACGTCATCTACATCGACTTCTGCAAATCCTATTCTTGAAATAGTTTTACCAGTAGTTGATGAGCAAAACCAAAACATATCATTTCAAAAAGAACCTTCTCAAAACCAGAACAATGCAACGTTATATGAAGACTTATTTGAAAACCCGTTTGCTACGGAATCAGCTGAATCATCTTCAAGCTTACGAGAACCATCTAACTCGCATACGTTTAACCAACGGTATCCTTCTACTCTGAAGTGGACAAATCCAATTGAACAAGTTATTGGTGAACCTTCACGGCCAATTCGGACGAGACGCCAACTTGCCACCGATTGCGACTTGTGCATTTACCTTTGCTCACTTAGCAATATTGAACTGAAGAACATTCGAGAGGCAATGGCACACAATGCATGGATAGAAGCAATGTAGGAGGAACTTCTCCAATACCGTCTACATGACTCTTGGGATTTGGTTCCAAGACCAATTGACATTCGCGTCATTGATCTCAAATGGTTATGGAAGAACAAAAGGGATGAAGAAATGACTGTAATTCGCAATAAAGCTCGTCTCGTGGCCAAAGGATACAGACAGGAAGAAGGGATAGACTTTGAAGAGTCATTCGCGTCGGTAGCTAGACTTGAAGCAGTTAGGATATTCTTAGCCTATGCAGCTCACAAAAACATCACGGTTTATCATATGGACATTAAGACCGCGTTCTTGAATGGAACTCTGAAAAAAAAAGTGTACGTGAGTCAGCCAGAAGGCTTCATAGACATGGAACATCCAGACTACGTTTACAAACTCAAAAAGGCAATCTATGGTTTGAAACAAGCTTCGAGAGCGTGGTATGACGAACTGTCCTCTTTCCTTATTCAAAAGAATTTCAATAAAGGAACTATTGATCCTACCTTATTTACACGAAAATGAAAAAATGACATTTTGATTGTTCAGATTTATGTGGACGACATCATTTTTGGGTCCACTAATCCGAATCTTTCAAAACATTTTGAAAATCTCATGAAAAGCAAATTTGAAATGTACATGGTGGGGGAACTAAAAATTTTTCTTGGTTTACAAATTCATCAGTCCCCTCGTGGAATTTTTATAAATCAATCTAAATATACAACTGAGATTTTGAAAAATCATGGTATGGATAATTGTGATTCGGTCGGTACACCAATGGTAACTTCACCAAAAATTGGAGTCGATTTATTTGGGAAACCTATCGATCCGAAGAAATATCGGAGCATGATTGGTTCTCTCATGTACCTCATTGCTATTCGACCCGATATTCATTTTGTTGTTTTCTTATTAGCACGGTTTCGTGCAAAGCCTACCGAATGCACCTCAAAGAGGTAAAAGGATCTTTCGGTACCTGAAGACATCCATTTACATGGGACTTTGGTATCCGAAGGAATCCGAATTTGATCTAATCGCCTTTTCAGATGCGGACCACGCAGGTGATCAAGTTTCAGCAAAAAGTTGTTAGGAATTAGAAAATTCCATGTTAAAGTGTCGGTCACCCCAATTATAAGTCTAGAATATGTTAGCTCGTAGATGTGTTGTTTGTTACGTTATTAAGTAGTTTATTTGTTAGTTTGTAGCGTAGTTTAGTTTAGAGCAACACCGTGGAGGAAGGACGGGTCTTTACCCACTGTATGCCTGATCCACAGGCCGATAGGAGGTCGTGTATTGTGTAACTATAAATACCCCTTCCATCCATGGAAGGGGTGGTGCTTTTCAATCTAATATTCTACAATTTGTGAAGTAACTCTCTACCAAGAAAACACCCAACTCTCTAACTTTCTCTCTCTAATGGCAAACATGTATTTTGATCTTCCAAGACCACCCGAATCATCAAACACAATAAAATAACGATCCTACAATTGGTATCAGAGACAGGTTGTTGTGTCTTGATGATTTTTTTTGTGGTTTTGATACTTATTTGATACTTATATGAAACTGGTTTTGATATTGATGTGGTCGGAATATGTTTTATGGGTAAACAGTTCTTTAAAATGTCTTGGTATTATCTTTTGGTCCATCAATGTCTACAAAACCTTTCTGTTGTCATGTCCATGTCCAAGTCAGTATATCTGTTATGCTTTTTGTACCAAAAGTGTAGTCTAAAGTTGGTCATTTGGTCTTTTTAACATCAAAATGGGTCAAAAAGCATATTTTATGCATTTTCTCCGGGTTTATCATGAACATGGTCGGAATATGGTCGGAAAACTCATCGGAAAATGTCAAATTTCATGGTAGCGACTTATCACTATTTGTCCTGATTCATAGAATCTTGCTAGCGACTTGTATTTACAAGTCGTAGCGATTTGACCATCATATAGCGACTTGGTTATTCGTTGACTTTATTGAAAGTCAATAGCGAGTTATTTATAAAGCTAAGTAGCGACTTGACAATCTCTGCTGGCGACTTGACTCTATAAACTCGCTAGCGACTTGGTTCAAATCTTAAACCTAGCGACTTGTCACTGATTGGTAGCGACTTGGTTAAAAGATGGCCTGGCGACTTGTTATTTAACAAGTCGTAGCGACTTGCTTGGTATAAATGGCTAGCGACTTGACTCAACTTAGGCTAGCGACTTGGACAGAAAGGAAGAAGGAGAAGTAAGACCTCGACCACATATACCACTAGACCACGACATCAACAACATAAACCATAACATCAAGATTCAAGACTCAAACACTATATTAAACCATTACAAGACTCATCACAAATCGTCCTTTTGGAACTCAAAACTGTTGGTAACGCAAGATCTCATTTCTCATCAAGGGTTTGAAATATTTCTCAATACCTTTATTAGATCCAAACAACCCTTATAATGATTTCATCACTGATCTTGACTCACTCATATTCGAAATCAGAAAAACATAAAGATCTCAGTAACAAGTTCAAATCATTCAATAGATCTTTTTGTTGAACCCTTATCATCACAGATCCGTGCTTTAATGATAATATCCGAAAAACATTAAGGATAGTAGTATAACAAATCTGTTATATACTATACTTGGTTCGTGTATGACTCGACAACAAATGGGATCTCAGATTTGGTTCGAGGGGATTTACTTCTACATCAAAGATACAAGACCCACGAATATTCATCCTCACTAATCGATTTATACTTGAAAATAAATGTGTTTTAAGCCAAACGTTTTTTTCTTGATCTCAGGATTTATGACTCATGGTTCTCAAAATAAACACCAAGACTATCAAGAGTCTACAACTCGAGTCATTCATATCATCATTGATCCAAACATTTTCTTGTTATTTATTCGAAGGTAATGAAGTGATTTCAACAATATTGTTGAATCAATTTCATTGATTCGGTAAATTAATTGGGAGAAAGGTAAAACGTTTATTCAACTAATTGCTTACCTTGTACCTGTGGCCAAATCAAGATTTTTGTACCATCCCTGTGGTGTTTTAGCATAGCTCAAGCCATCTCTGTGGCGAGCACGAAGACTTTCTTAACAACGAAACGAAGAGGGTTCAAATCTGGTTTGTGTGAGGTGCGTTTTAAGGGGGTCAGACTAGATGTATGATCTTGATTAGGATTTGGTTAAGATGATGTTTATAGCTGATGATGCGTTTTTGATAAGGAGTAAGGAGGCTGAGTAATATTTGACTGCGTCATGTTTAGAGATGATAATAGGGTTTCGTCTATTAGGGTTGGTTGTTGTGTGAGACTTGTGATATTTTATACACCCCAAAAATCTAGGGCAAGTAGTATGGGCTTCTTGATACTTTATTCGGATTGGTTAGAGAGAATGGAATGGGCCAAGTTGCTGTGGACCGATCATACCTTAAGTTATATTAAACTCATCGTGGGCTCATGTGATTCTGAGATTGGAACAAGTATACATCGTATGGGTGGACTGATTCTGGATTTTATATCACACATTTGGTCGCTTGATACTGATATTAGACGTTAGAAATTGATATTTGTGTCTTTAGACCTGTGTTGCATTTTGATCTTACCTGAGTTGTGTTTTGATATATGGACATGGGTTGGATAATTATTAATTTGGTTATGGGTTTCATTGGACCTACAAGACTTGATAAGTATTTTTGTAATTGTTGGATCAAGCATTTTTGGGCCTTAAGTGGTATCACGTCATGTGCATTACAATAATACAATTTGTGACATAACGACAATGGATCTAGTGAAATGATGATTATTTGTAGAATGTCCTGAAGCATATGTATACTACGAATGTACCTGGATATTATGTTTGTTTCGTTACATCTTATACCAAGTTTACACCATGTGAATTGGACTTGAGTTTGTTGGATTGATGAGTGATTGGGCAGCAGTTAAGATGGACCAGATTTGACAGGACTGTTACTTGAATGTTGGATAGTGAATTTGGATGATCGACTGATGAACTTCTCAAGATATTGGATGATGTGTTAGTTGACTTATGATGAGATTTGAGACGTGCGTGGTTTTAATTAATCATGAGATGTGTGACCTGATGAGATTTAATTATGAGTTTTGATATAAAGGATTTGATGTGTAATGAGATTTGACGATGAGATTTGTTGGGCTATAGGGTTGATAATTTGGTTTATGCATTTTCACGGAATTTTTATGTTACGGCTTGAATTGCTTATTGTACAAAGATGACTACGGGGTTGTTTGGACGATATTTCTTATTTGAATTTGAAGTGAGGTTTTCTGGGCGCGTTTACTTATTTCGTCTTCTTTCTTTCTACCCTTCCGCGAAGATGACTTGTTTGGGCATTATAGAGTGTGATAAAGACTTGGCTATTTAGGTACGGTTGTGATTCTTTCTCGGTTAACCCACAACGTAACTTTCACTTCGGTGTCTCACGCAGTTGAGGATACGTCAAGAGGTTTTGTACATTGGGTACACCGTTTCTTTTTTACAAGGATTAGTACAAGCTTAAGTAACAAATCTGGGGAATTTTACTTCATGATCAAGTTTGGCATATCAGGTTTACTTCTCCATGTGGTCACTGCAACAGCTGACAGAATGCGTGAATGATGTGTTTACCAAAGTGTTTAGTGGATGGTTGATGTTATTGTTGATGTCGGATAATGAACCGTTGATGAACCACTGCATGTTCCCCTAAAACATATATTCACTGAATCCAAAGTTGTCATAACACATTCAAGCTAACATTGTTTACGGTTTTGTCTTGATTTTGTAAAATCCCGCGAAAGAATCTATTTCTCGGTTTAAATCATAGACTTGTAAAATCCCGTGACAATGGAAACATCCTGGTAATTGTAAAGTGCATTTCCGGATCTATCTTACGGTTTATTCTATAGAATTGTAAAATCCCGTGATGATGGAACCATCTTGGAGAAAGGAAAGCGTATTTCATGGTCTTCGATGTGGTGTTACGGTTCTGTTTCAAGAAGGGATAAAAGGTGTACTTCATAAATTGGATGTGTGTTTGGATTTTCTTCATGGCAGTTTAGTTATTATATGGTTTTACGGGGTTACGTGCTTGTAACCATGGTCAGGATGAAACCATTATCATAGTTCAATTTAAAGGGCAAAGGAGGCTAGATTTGAGCTTTTAACAAGATGTGACAACGGCGTTAATTCAGTATTGTTTATTTGAGGTTGAAGTGAAATATCACGGGCGAGTGTACTTAGTATCGAAGATATCGGGATGGATGGATGAAGATTCTTCATGATCCTTGTTCAAGCTTATTATCAAAAACGAAGACTTGGAAATCTAGTTATTGTTGGGTGTCTTTTACCTTTTCTTTTACCACTTGTGGGAATTGGGCTCATACCACTACAAAATAACTATCACTTTAAGGAGTTACATTGTAGTGCTCAGTGTCACATTCAATTGTGGATTTTCAAGAGGTAATGTACGTCTATTACTTGATGGTTGGTTGGTTGAAGAGTATATAGTACTTAAGAGATTCAATGGAGCATGAATTCTCGCACCGCTCTTTGTTACATATGTGCAAGTTTAAGTCACGAGTTCGGGTTAGTTTACTTCAGGTCAAATTCATCATATTGGGTTTTCTCCATCAGCTGTCACGACAAAGAGCCTACTGAATGATAATGGGGTTGATTACATGTTTTGCTAAGAGAGCTGAAAAGAGAGAGATTATGACGTCTGTTCACATCAGTTCAGGCCTCGTACTTCATCATTATGACGTTTGAATACTTCAGTTCAAGCCTCGTACCTCAAAGAAAAGAAATGTGTACGTCTCAGTGCGCATTATCTTCCAAAGAAGAGAAATCTTCTTATGACGTTTGAACACAACAGTTCATGCCTCGTACCCTAAAGAAAAGAAATGTGTACGCTTCAGTGCGCATTATCTTCGGAAGAAGAGAAATCTTCTTATTATGACCATTCTCATCAACATACTTCATATTTTTTCCATGCACTTCAGTCATCAAGTGAACCGGGCTACCACTGATTGTTTTCTCATTCCACTTGCTCGATTATAATGAAGATGGCGACATCATGTGCTTATTTTGCGGGAGATAAGTGTGAATAGAACATTCGGATGGATTTCACTTATTTAGTCAAGAATGGCATCTCCGTATGCAATTCTTGAGGGGGAGAAGAAGTGTGAATTTTTTTTGCATTGTTGATTGACATTTGAGAATATAAATGGTCATACGGCTCTAAACTCATGTAAGAACCGAGCTTCTTCTTATCGGGTCATCTTCACATGGAGTTTTTCTCTTCTAAGAGCCGTTGGTTGACATCTTCACTCGGATTGATGAGTTTATCGACAAAGTGCTTCCGGTTAATGCTTCACGTATACATCAACATGATGATTCCGAACAATCTCTCTGTTCTTGTTTGATGTGATGGGTAGTTTGGTGTTACCATCTTGTGTGTTCGTTGCGGCCTGATTGTTGATTTCCTTGATGAACATCTTTCTGTTCTTGTTTGATTGGGAGGGATTTTAGTTAAAGGGATTTGCAAGATGTAAGTTAATTGGGATGCTTTTTGGTGGGATGCTTTTTGGTGTGAGTTGAAGATGTTAACTATCTATTCCCCAACTGGACAATCTTGAAGAAGGTCGAGTCTACAGTCTGTTCTACATTTCTTGCTATATGTTAGAAGACCAAAGACGTGTTGCATTTAATGATCTAAATACTTCTTCTTAATCTGGGCATTTATCAAAAAGATTGTCGGTCTTGGGGAGAGCACTAATTGGGGGAATGTGATATGTCGAATTTAATCCCCAATTAGACTTGCTCACTTTATTTAGCATGTTGATTCTCACAAAGACTTCAAGCAATCTTCTCAACAAATTTCAAGTATTTGGGCATTCAAAGAGTTGCTGATTCTGAAGTATCAAAACCAGAAAGGGGGAAGGAGACAAGCATCTAAACGCGAGTAAACTTGATGTACTTAATACTTCTAAGAAATTGAAGATATCCCGGGAAGACAAATGTTATTACCGCAGAGAAACTCAAGGTTTGACTCATGGCGAGTAACCTTGATGAACTTAATTCTTCTAAGTGATTGAAGATATCCCGGGAAAACAAATGTCATGACCGCAGAGAAACTCAAGGTTTTACTCATCAAGGCGTTTAGTATTCTTATTCCAACTATGTGGGGGAAGCGATGGAAGAGTTAGTTTCTGAAGATAAAAGAGGTACACAAGTGTGTGATTCATTGGGGAGAGAGATTATGTATATTGGGGATGCTCAGCTATTTCACTTGAGTGCTTAATCAGTGATTCAGAGATATAATCACTTATCCCGGAGTTGACATCCGCAGAGATTGTCATCCGCAGAGATAATCAGTGACTTGGCCTGCTTCTTCAATGTTATCAGTTATTCATTCCTTGTGTATTGGTATGCTTCGGATACTTGAGCTTCATACATGATCATCAGGGAAGAAAAATGTGAACATGGGGAGGTGTTTTCATTCCCCTCATGATGTGTATTCGGGAGAGTTCTTGAGCATTATACAAAGAGACTGACTGCATCAATTCAACTACTTGGGGGAATTGTTCTCTTGACACCTTTTGGAATGGATTGCTTCAGACTTCAGTGGAATGAAATTTGAGAAGAGTTATTTATGTGTGGGATGATACGTTGCTGTTCTTCTACTTGATGATATAACCCCGAATGGAGATCCTCGATTATCGTTCTTAAAAGGAGCAGCGGGATTTATGATAATGGTGTGATTTTCTGTGCACCTGGCTAAGGCAAGCTTGAAAGAAAGCTTCGAATCTGCTCACCTAATGGATCTTCGGTTTGGGGGAAAGCTGCCAGAGTCTCACTTTCAGATGGTTCAATTTATTTCAATTCAAGAGCCCTTGGAAGCTTTGGTGGTGAATGTTTAAAGAGATGATGACTTCTATCTTCTACAACGGGGCTGCTCGATATCCTTATCTCGGTACTCGTATCATCATCTTCTTTAACTATATCATCTAATCTTTCCTTGTACATATCTATCAAAAACAAAATAGAAAAATATAAAACCAACAAAAAGAAAATAGAAAAATATAAAACCTTCAAAAACCATAAAAATCAGAAAATTTCAAAAATACCAAAAATATGTTTTTCTCAAGACATGTCTTCTGGTATCGATAACATCTACGGTCTTAGAAATGTCATTCAATAATGGCACGAGACCATAGATGAAGTTCGAGCAGGAGGTGTAAATATTCTTTTCTAAACATGTCTCAAAACATGGCTTACAGTTATTTCAGACTGTAACCCGTGCTTCAAATGATGGCTTATAGTTATTTCAGACTGTAACCCGGACTTCAAAAATGGCTTGCAGTTATTTCAGACTGTAACCCGTGCTTAAAACTATGGCTTGCTATTGTTTCTGATAGCAACCCGCTCTTCAAAAGAAAGGAAAGTGCTGTGCTAAACCTATTTTCAAAATATTTCGTGCACTTATCCTAAAAACAAAACAAGGAAAGTATGTCGAAGGACTGCTGTTCCTACACAAATGTTTTTCCGTCTAAAATTTTTCAGAAAAATATTTGTTGTTTTCCAAAAATTGGTGGTAAAATGAATTGCTTTTACAACAATCAGTTTCAGAGTTTTTATTAAATTTGCAAACTCAATCAATGACTTCAGCACTTTTAAAATCTTTTATAAAATGAGTTATTGGTTGAGGGGAAGAATGTTTTCAAATCTATATTTTCTAACGAGCTTTCTTAATTATCCTAATATGCTTAATTAAAAATGATGTTAACCTATGTTGAAGGACTAGGTGCCTAGGATATGATTGCTAGGATTAGATGATTAGAGCTTGATGAACACATTATTCCCATACATTTAAATGATCTGATTGATATGTTGAATTGACTTTTATTAGTCGATTGCTGTTTGGGTGTTGTCGACCACCATATATCTGTTTGTGTCCACTAACGTATGCAGGTATCTTGGTATAAGAATGTTCCCGATCAGGATCCCACATAATATGATGTTTGGATGCTGAAAGGAAAGGGTAACTAGATCTTGGGTTGACAAATGAAGAAACGGAGCTTAATTGGACTTCAATGGAGAGTTGGCATAAATGCAACGTAAGAGGTCTCACTGCATCAGCAGATGGTTTTCTTCTAAGTGATTGAAGAAACGGAGCTTAATTTGACCTCAGTTGGCATTCAAAATGCAACGTAAGAAGAAGTCTCACTGCATCTGCAGACGGTTTTTATTCCAAACCCTACAGCAACAACAACAGAAGCTTCTCAACCACCTAACACATCTTTGTGCAGGATACCATTTTTAAACAATTTTGAATTATTTGATTAAATTGTTTTGAAAATGGAAAAATATTGTTTTGAAAATAAATTGAACTGAATTTTGAAAATCACCGGACTTCTTTTATCAAAACCTAAGTCACTCAATTATTGACTTCTGTCATGGATTGAGGGGGAGAGTGATTTAAAATAAAATATTTTCAAACTATATTTCTTCACAAAAGTTCCGTTTTGTACAATAATTAAGTGGTGATCTAAAGATTTAATGTTATGTTATGGTATGATTTTCTTTAGAATCAAGATCTTTCAAAATGAAATTTTTTCTGTTCTTGTTTGATTGTGAAATTGTTTTATTTTACCTAAAAGATCTCTTAAAACAATCATACCTGACACTAACAATCTTTAATGTCTTAAAGTGGTCCTTATCTGTCATTTTTCAAAGTTAAATCAAGCCACGTCTTTCCCCAAAATCTTTTAAATTATTTAAATCAATTGGGATCATAAATCTCAAAAGGTTTGAAATTTTGATCGGGGTAGAGATCGTGAGTTAAATATCTTATTTGTTTTAATGGAATCGGTTTTAGTCCTTTAAAGGCACTCCTGCCTCCATGTGCCAAACGATTTCAAATACACGATGCACATGTTGAGGAGGAGGATTTATCCAAAAACATGATGAGTATTTAAACTTGGCCACATATTCTCCCATGTTTTCTAAACCGTATTAAATCACTTGGGATCCAAAATCTCAAAGGGTTTGATATTTTTGATCGGGGGAGAATTTGTGATTTAATAATGAAATTTGATAAAAGGTGATCGTTTTGATTTAATTGTGCAGGCTGCTCTCTCATATGTGCTAAACGCTTTCGAATCTTGAAGCACATATTGAGGGGGAGCATTTTAAAGGAAAATAAAACTATCGAGGTACAAAAGCTTTTATGTTTTAACATAGAGTACCTTGATTGAGTTTTAAAATAGTTTCTTAATGGCGCTTGTGATTGTGGATGTGCTTCAAATTAACTCTTGCCTCTATGTGATAAAAATGATTTCAAAAATCCTATGCACATATTGAGGGGGAGAATTTACCAAAGAAAATCAAATGGCTTTTTCTATGAAAATTGTGATCAAAGAAAATATTTCAAAGTCCTCTTGCCTCCATGTGCTAAACAATTTCTAAATCTTATGCACATGTTGAGGGGGAGCATTTTCTAAATGATCAAAACTATTAAGGTACAAAAATGCTTTGATCTCGTATCACAAGTACCTTGATTGTTTTTCCAAATGATTTTTCAATTGGTTTTAAGGAAGAATGAACTGTACCAAAAGACCGACCAATTTACTTTATGCATGGTGTTATAAGGATGGTTAGGTTAGGTATTAGTTCCCACGATCCGCCAGAACCGGAGGGATCTACCCAGGGACAATCCACTAGATAGTGTAGAAGTCCTTAGGTATGATGAAAAAAAGGAGAAAAATGAGAATATGGGAAGAGTGCGGACTGAGACAGAGCTAGTACTGGAATAAACCCATCAAGGTTCTAGTAATGAAGTATCGGTAAGCACTGAAGGGGTTGAAGAATGAAAAAGAATTGAATGTGAAAATGGTGAAAAGAAATAGCCCTCCAATAATTCAACCTTAGGGCAGAAATTGGGTTCAATACATATGCCTTGGTGTTTACTAAGGTAACACGGTATTGAAGACAAGACATCATGGACCCAGTGATGCACTGCACTACAACTTCCCAAACTACTCAAGTTCCTCTTAAAAGGACTTGTTTCATTCTCACGGGGAACCTACATAATCTATCGACTTTCTCTTAGAGATTGTTGATATTGAAGAAGGAGACCCTCTCCCTAGTCTCCGGCATAGGAACCAAATGTGCACTATTGAGTCTAGGGCCAAGAGATCATCTACAATATCTCATTAGGACACTATATTAATGAAGACTTGCTGTTTCATACAATGTGGAAAGTAAGTATATATATTGAGAGTCCTACGCATTATCCTTGTGATATTGCCAGAACATCCGAGTGATATGTAAAAATATTCACAATGAAGATGGAAAGCCTTCTGGAGCCAACATCAAACAAGCTCCTGGTAGGTGGCATGTGAGATCTTTTCTAAAGATCAAGCTTGTGACAACTGGATTGAAACAATGGGGCGATTCACTCTTGAATCAACCTTGGTCCAGGAAATGAATTGACGAATACTTTTGGAAAAACCGTTCGATGTGCAAACCCTCTTTTCTCTAGCACGTCGAATGTGTACTTATGTTTTCAAACACAAAAAGTATCTCTGATTGAAAAAATACTTTTGGAAAAACCGTTCGATGTGCAAATCTTCTTTTCTCTAGCACGTCGAATGTGTACTATTTTCAAATACAAAAAGTATTTTTGATTGAAAATTGATCTTTCTCATAAAACCTTCGTCGTATTGCAAAACTCTTTCTTCTAAGCAATAAGCGATTGTGTTTTCAAATCAATTTTTCATCAATCGTGAATCTCAATTCTGGTTCACTCACTCCGTGTTGTCTTCTTTGAGGCGTTCGGTTTGAGAACGGCTAGAGCATTTGCGAAACCCTGTCAAGGAGATTCTTAGGAATCCTACGATCCGCGAGGCGTATTTATCTCGATCAACGGGAACCGTGGGCGTGTACCTCAATTCAACGAAAGTGATCAAAGACACTTTCGTGTGTTTTATGCTAACTGTTGCTTGCAGGTACATTTGGGACGGTTGTTGTCGAATTGAGGAGTCAATCCAAAGCCGCATGCTCACAGCATCCACACTTAATTGAAGAAATCATGCCTGGTGCATATCTACATAACCACGGTTCGATATTTTTATACTATGCTTCGCCGTTGTTGCAAATATCATGAACCGATAAGGCTTCCGCTACTCCGATGGAAAGATGTCATGATTCAAAAGTGTGAGCATGTCGGTCCAAAAGTCACAACTTCACATGATGACAACACAATAAAAGGGTGATCCAGAGATTTCTTGTGGCGATGATCTCAATGAAAGCTCAAAGATCATCAATGATGTGGATCAGTTAAAGGCCTCCACTTAAAGTACAATTCAATGCGGACTTTAAAGAATCGCTACAAAAGCCCAAAGATGCAGATGTTGAAGAATTCAAGTCTTCGAGCTCAAGAACTAAAGACAAAGATAGAATGCTAGGATGCAAAATGTATTTCATGGGGTGACCTCCCTTAGGGGAGATTGTTAGGAATTAGAAAATTCCATGTTAAAGTGTCGGTCACCCCAATTATAAGTCTAGCATATGTTAGCTCGTAGATGTGTCGTTTGTTACGTTATTAAGTAGTTTATTTGTTAGTTTGTAGCGTAGTTTAGTTTAGAGCAACACCGTGGAGGAAGGACGGGTCTTTACCCACTGTATGCCTGATCCACAAGCCGATAGAAGGTCGTGTATTGTGTAACTATAAATACCCCTTCCATCCATGGAAGGGGTGGTGCTTTTCAATCTAATATTCTACAATTTGTGAAGTAACTCTCTACCAAGAAAACACCCAACTCTCTAACTTTCTCTCTCTAATGGCAAACATGTATTTTGATCTTCCAAGACCACCCGAATCATCAAACACAATAAAATAACGATCCTACAAAAGTACATCCGGAGGAGCACAATTTTTGGGTGAAAAGTTAGTAAGCTGGTCTTCAAAGAAACAAGATTGCACTGCACTTTCAACCGCTGAAGCTGAGTATGTGTCTCTATTTGCGTATTGTGCTCAAGTTCTATGGATGAGAACACAACTCACAGATTATGGCTTTACTTTCGATAAAATACCTATGTATTGTGACTCGAAAAGTGCCATAGCCATATCATGCAATCATGTTCATCACTCAAAGACTAAGCACATTCATGTCCGTTATCACTTCATCAAAGAGCACGTAGAAGAGGGTACTGTTGAATTATTTTTTGTGAAGACAGATTACCAACTCGCCGATCTATTCACTAAAGCCCTTTCAAAAGAGCGATTTAATGATTTAGTTCGATGAATTGGAATGCGAAGCCTAACCCTTGAGGAGTTAGAAAGTCTTCCCGAATCTTCTTGAAAATGTTTTTCCAAAAAGCTTCGCTGTAAATATTTTTGAAAAACAAAATACAAAATTTGAAAAACCAACAAAAGCAAAATATAAAAATATAAAACTTTTGAAAAATACAAAAACAATATAAAATTAAAAATCCAAAAATATTCTTCTCACGACATGTCTCTCATTATAATCGATATTCTCAGCGTTTCTAGAAATGTCATTCAACAATGATCTGGGACATGTACATATGCTTGAGCGAGAGTTCTTTAAATGTTTTCTAAAACATGTCGTTTCTCAAAAAAAAAATTCTTCAAAATGGCTTTTTAGTATACTTCAGATTAAAACCCGTACCAAAAATGATGACTTTTGATTATCTTCTAATCAAAACTCGTGTTTTTATAAAAAAAAATCTAGTGTAAGCTTCAGTGCACTACATTTAAAACTGGTGAGAAATCATCATCATCTTGAGCACCTTTTTCAAGATTGTTCAAAAAGATTTTCAAAATCTTTCAAATTATTTTGTGCTCAAGATAACTTCCTCTAAAACCCTTTAATTGATTATGCTTTATTAAAGAGGGAGTATAAAACCAAAATGTTCCAAATTCATGCTTAACTCAAATCCGTTTGTCTCCCTACAAGTTTCTAAAAATGTTGTTTAATCCGTTGATATAAAAAATATCACGAATATGCTATTTTTGAGGGGGAGAAGACGTGATTAAAATGTGATAAAAAAAGTTTAATGATCGTTGTTTGAATCTCAAAAGAGCTCGACTCAGTTGAAATAATTGAATTGACGAGGAATCATAGCCAGAAAATCTACCATTTCGAGAAACTCGTGATAGACATGCACTTTCATGGGTCTAACCTTCTTTTTAAGAAGAGTTTACAACTTCAAGTTAGTTATTAGAGCTAGTTGTCACCTAAAAACTGACAATGGAACTCTTTAACTATGCAACGTAACCGTGTCTCGTGGGGAATTGTCTATCATGAGCCAATCAATTCAAAGAAAAAGTGCAAACTCTACCCTCTATGTGCAGATTTAAGTTAAAACAATATTAGCACATGTCAAGGGGGATTGTTTCTGAAAATTCAAAACTCTCAAGGTGTTAGCAAAATGTTTTACAATCATAAACATTTTGAGAGATTTTCAAGAAAATGGTTTATGGCAACATAGGATAGTCATGGAGTTATAAGGTGATGGAGTTCACCCAGCGAAGGGATAAGACATCACCAATAGTGAGGTTGTGTTTGTTTTTTTTTGCCTCTAAGGATTGAAATCCATCCTATGGTCTGACACAGAGTCGAATGCTTCTTGGACACAAAATAACCAAAAAAAAAAAAAATCTATGCGTTTTTTCCCAAGGACATCACCAATAGTTAGACCTCTTAAAACAAACACCATTAGAAGTCCTTAGGTATGATTGAAAAAAGGATTAATGTGAGAAAGGAGAAAGAAGGGGTTGAAGAATTAAAAAGAAATGTAATGAAAAGGGTGAAAAGAAATAGCCCTCCATAATCAACCTTAGAGCGAACCGAGTTCAATTCATCTCATGGTTTGTCACTAAGATGACACTGGTATTAAAGACAAAGATGTCATGGACCCAGTGACGCACTGCACCTAACCTTCTAGCCACTCAATTCCTCTTAAAAGGATTTGTTTCATTCTTACAAGGAACCCTACATAATCTATCGACTTTCACTTTAGAGATTGCTGGTATTGAAGAAGGAGACCCTCTCCCTAGTCTCCGCTTAGGAAAACCAAAATGCACTAATTGAGTCTAGAGCCACGGGATTCATCATAATATCTCTTAGGAACACTTGACATTTAATCGCTTATTGTTCATCAATAAGGACACAAGTGATACATTCTAGATACCTACGCAGATCTTAGCAATCTGCCAGAACATTTATGAGGGGATTTACAATTGTGATCCTCAGTGATTGAATGGAAATTCCTGCCAAGGTCAACATCAAACAACCACGTGCAGTCACTTCGGTAATTCTTTATGGGTTACGCTTAGTGTGTCTCAAACGATCTAAATTCGTGAAGTGATGCTTTGGTGTACTTCAGCGACTCACCTGAATTGTAGATATACTTCGGTATATCGTGTTAGCCTTCTTGAGGGCCTCCAATTCAGGAACAGCCTTTATAAGAATTAGAGATGTGTTTTCACACTATCCTGTTAACACCCTCAACATTCGAACCTGTAAGTGCTGGAAATCCCGCCAAGGAGATTCCTTTCACGAATCGAATCCTGAAAATGAGGGTCGTTACTTGAACATTCAATCTAATGCCAACTGTCCCTTATGGGATTAGGATGGCTGATTCGCCCGACCAAGGTGAATGGAATCAAGACATTCATCAGTATAACAATCGTAGTGGTCAATTCTTTAAGAAAAGTCCACAATGATCGATTGGTATTTATCACTAACATATTCATGCAGGGACTGATGATTGTTCCTTAGAGGAGAGACCGCACCATCTTCCCATGCTCATACCAACATCAGAATACATGAAAGTTCTCACCAAAATCAAAGGCAAAACAAAGTTAAAGATGATTCTTCATCAATGTAAAATAATCTATAAAGATTAAAGACTAGAGAACTTCACAACAATGGAACATCAAAGTCAAAAAGAAGTGTGAGCATGGTGGAGAAAGACGTGGAGACACCTACACCAATGGAGTTGACTAACGGCAGACAACACCATTAACTGATCACAAAGCATGAAGGAACTAAAATCAAGACTATTCTATATCGACACATAAAGTTCAAGCTTAAGGAAAGTAAAGACCTAATCAAGTGGAGCATCTTTTGAATGACCACCCCTTAGGGGGAGATTGTTAGCCTTAATAATATTAAATAGAAGTGATGGTCATTCACGTTTAGGAACTTTGTAACGTGTGTTAGATATCGTATTAGAATAGTCAACGGGCTCGTGGATTGGGCTAAGCTAAATGGCTAATAGTTATGTTAAGCTAGCCTTATGTAAGTTATTATCCAATCCAAGTCCAATCCAAGTACAAGCCCAAGACCAAGCCCAAGCCCAAGCCCAAGCCCAAGCCCAAGCCCAAGCCCAAGCCTAAGCCCATAAGGGTGATATGTATGGAAGTATAAATACCCCTCAAATGGTCATTTGAGGGGTGTGCTTGAGTGTGTATGTGTGTGTGTTTTCCCTTTGAAATACAAGCTTCTTGTTTCATCTTATTTCTCTCCACATACTCGTATAACATTTTAAGTCACCACCTTTCCATCTTTCTTCTTCTTCTTATTTGCGCATAAAGTGTGTTTGTGTTTTACGTGTACACTTGTGTGGTAAGGTTGGTATTCGTGATAAGGTTGAGAATAACAAGGTCCTACACCCGTAATGTAATTTCTTTTTCTTTCCTCTTCTCACTTATCAAATGAATAGGGGTTTTTCTCTTCGTTCTTCAAATCGTGTTCATTCTTCATATCGGTTACAAATTAGGGTTTATAACCGTACAATCGATTAATTGGAAAAAAAAATTGGGGTTTATAACCGTACAATCGGTTAATTGGAAAAAAAATAGGGTTTATAATCGTACAATCCGTTAATCAGGAAAAAAATTAAGGTTTATAACCGTACAATCGGTTAATCAGAAAAATATTAGGGTTAATTTGATAAAATTTGGGGATTTTCACCGTCAAATCAGTTTCCAATGGCTAGTGTTGATACTCATGTGTTTAATCAAGGTAATTTGGTGTAACATATTGGTTTTCACAATCACATCATCAAACACAAATAGGGTCGAATGGTTTGTATTTCTAGAGAGAGAAAGTAGAAGAGAGTTGGGAACTTTAGAGAGACAAAGAAAAATATG
This sequence comes from Chrysanthemum makinoi, assembly GCA_910596185.1. Lineage (NCBI taxonomy): Eukaryota > Viridiplantae > Streptophyta > Magnoliopsida > Asterales > Asteraceae > Chrysanthemum > Chrysanthemum makinoi. The sequence goes on along the minus strand of OU343225.1, from coordinate 83,159,275 downwards.
TTATGAAAGCTCCAACCCTTTGCCTTGCAAGGCAAAGGGTATTTATAGTTAGTTACAAGACACGCCTCCTACGGGCTGTGGATCAGGCATACAGTGGGTAAAGACCATTCCGTCCTCCACGGTGTTACTTAACAATCTACTTACAAATACTAAATGACTATGACTACGAGCTTTCTAACGAATACATATACTTGAGGTGACTGACTCTTTAACTACCGGATTTTCTAAATCCTAACAATCTCCCCCCAAGGGAGGTCACCTCAATTACATCAATTACAAACAGATATTACATTTTGGTTTTCTTGGATTCTTGATTAAGTTCTTTGCTTTGTAGCCCGTAGTCTTTGATTCTTCATGTTTCGCATGGTTTGTTCTTCTAAGTGGAGGTCTTTAACTGATCCACGTGATGGTAAGTTTTGAGCCAGATTTAGGATCATCAACCACAACAAATCTATGACTCATCCTTTATTGTATCGCCATAATGTGAAGTTTTGACTTTTGGACCGACATGCTCACATTTTGGATCATGATATCTTCTTATCAGAGTAGCGGAAGCTTTGTTGATTCATAATATTTGCAGAAGCATAGCAGAAGCATGGATTGAAAATATCAGAGCCAGTTGATGAAGATATGCACTTATCTTGATTTCTTTATATGTGAATGCGATGTGTGAGCATGTGGCTATGGACTGACACCTCAATTCTAATAAGCTGCAATTGTCGGGTGTTCCTACAGACAACATTTAGCAATAAAGCGCACAAAAGTGTCTTTGATAACTTTCATTGAATGGAGGTGCGAGAACCACGGTTCCTCGTTGATCAGCACAAGTACTACCTGTGATCAGGTATAATTCTGAAGAATTTCCTTGACAGGGTTTCGCAGGCACGCTCTAGCCGTTCTCAAACCGGAACATCTCAAAGAAGACAACACGGAGTGAGTGAACCAGCAAATTGAGATTTACTGATTGATTAAAAATGATTTGAAAACAATCGCGTACTGATTGAAGAAAGGTTTGCATTACGACGAAGGTTTTATAAGAGAAATAAATTTTCAATCATAAATACCCTTTTAATTTTGAAAATATACTACACAGTCGATGCGCTAGAGGAAAGAATTTAGAGCACAACGACCGGTTTTTGAAAGGTATCCGTCAATCCATTTCCTGAACCAGGATTGATTCAAGAGTGAATCGCCCCATTGTTTCTCTCCAGTTGTCACAAGCTTGATCTATTGGATAGATCTCACATGCCACCCACCAAGAGCTTGTTTGATGTTGGCTCTAGAAGGCTTTCCATCTTCATCGTGAATATTTTTAAGTATCACTCAGATGTTCTGGCAATACCACAAGGATAATGCGTAGGACTCTTAAAATATATTCTTACTTTTCACATTGTGTGAAATAGCAAGTTTTCTAGAATAATGTGTCCTAACGAGATTTATTGATGATCTCTTGGCTCTAGACTCAATAGTGCACATTTGGTTTCCTATGCCGGAGACTAGGGAGATGGTCTCCTTTTTCAATATCAACAATCTCTAAGAGGAAGTCAATAGATTATGTAGGTTCCCCGTGAGAATGAACCATGCCCTTTTAAGAGGAACTTGTGTAGCTTGGGAAGTTTAGTGCAGTGCGTCACTGGGTCCATGACGTCTTATCTTCAATACCGGCGTTACCTTGGTAACCACCAGTAGCATATGAATTGAACCCGGTTTCTGCCCTAAGGTTGAATAAATGGAGAGCTACTTCTTTTCACCCTTTTCTAATTCAATTCTTTTTCATTCTTCAATCCCTTCAGTGCTTACCGAGACTTCATAACTAGAACCTTGTTGGGTTTATTCTAGTACTAGCTCAGTCTCAGTCCGCACTCTTCCCATATTCTCTTTTTTCTCCTTTTTTTCATCATACCTAAGGACTTCTACACTATCTAGTGGATTATCCCTGGGTAGATCCCTCCGACTCTGGCGGGATCGTGGGAACGTGATAACGCTACATGCGTCGTTCGGGGTCAAAGGAACTTCCTTTTCTTCGAGCAAGTTTTATAACACCCTAGGCAATGAACCTAATCGTTGTAGTGTAGTATTAGGGTAAGCCACGGGTATTGATATCGTTCTCTAGGGGAATAGGAATGCTAGTGAGAAGTTACTACGCTAAGGTTGGGGTTGAGGAAGATTATTTTTTTATCTTTTTATATTTTTTTTAAGAAATTGAAAGTTACGAATCTCGGGGTTTGGATTTGGGGGTTGGTATTTCTACCGATTACTTCTACTATCTAATTATCTAAGCTAAGGTGAATGTAGTCTATGTCTGTTGTTGTGTGCTCGTATGATAGTTAAAGAGGTGTTTACCTAGATGCTACTACTCCCTAGTTATCTCCTATTGATGGTTGAATTGTCACGTCCTTATTCTTAACGCGTTATGTTTTCTAAGGTTGTAAGGTGTGCATTCCCTAACTCTTTGAAGTCACCTTTAAGTGTAGTAAACGAAATCCACTAAGTCATTCATAAACTAACTTTGAGGTTATCTTTGGGTTTAGTAAACGAAATCCACTAAGTCATTCATAAACTATCAAAGATTTATCAAGTATTAAACACAACGATAGCCTAGTCGCACTCCTAAGCCAATTACAATTAAGATAAGAGACAACCTAACAATAATTAACAACTAGGTTTCATACATCTAAGCAAACACACAAGTAATTTAGCCGGACATGGTAAACATGCAAGCATACACACAATCAATCAAACATATGATAGACATAATGATAAATTGAATATATGGATTAAGATATAATCAACAAACCATTAAAAGATGTTTTTGGAGTGATTGAAACCTTCAAAGTTGCTGGAAAAACACCTATCTAATCCCTGGAATCGGAGTTAGGGTTTAGAGCCTACAAAAAGTGAAGTTATAATGTTCTATTTATAGGCAGATTTTCTGTCGGCAAAGAGTGACGGCGTCACACTTATATAGTGACGGCGTCATGACCATTTTTTCACTAAACTGTAGATTTTCTCGTTCCGATCGCGTGGGCTTTTGAACCACCTAAATCCGAGTTTGTATGCAAAAGTTATGGCCAAAACAATATCAACTACTTCGCGCGCATGCTGTGATAGTCTTGATCAGCTTGTGACGGCGTCACCTTGTGGTTGTGACGCCGTCGGCTTCATCTTCTGACGCCGTTGGGATCTGAATCTAGGACGTTTGAGTTGCGACGGCCTACTCTTTTAAAGCCTGATACCGTCACTTGAAAATAAGAAATTTGGCTTCTGTGCCGTCACAAATGCTCCGACAAACGGCAGTCGCAAGTTCAGCATGGACGCGTCACCTTGTATTTCAGCAGCTTGAGTGTCTCGATTCTTGACTTTGGCCATTTTATTCGTATATCCGTGCCTTTTCGTCCAAATAAGTGCCATTACAGCAATTTGCCTTCAAGAGACCTAAAAAGTGAAAATGAACGATATTAAGTAATAACGGATACAAAAGTGATCAAATAAGGGCTTAAACGACCCCTCATAAAGGTACATTTTAAAACCTTATCAAATATCCCTACACTTGGTATTTGCTTGTCCTCAAGCAAATGTGCTTTTAGCCAATTAATTTATAAGTTAAGGGTCATGAAGCATTGGTTTAAAACAGTCCATAACACATATAAGCCCCGCAAAAATCATAACAAGCACGGAAATTACATACTAGCACCTCACATGGGGTGTTTGGATACTCACATCTCTCTCTGGTGTATATGAAACATAACAAGCTGGAAATGGAAGATAAACACTCATTAACCGGTCCTAGTACATAGATTACCATAGGCTTGAGAATAGATCAAACCTCCATCGCTTTGGCGTAAGCACCTAGGAAAGACTATCAAAGAGGTCTTTAAAGGGTTGTAATGTTAGGCTTACGGTAGGGAAACAAAGGGTTTGGTGGGATAGGCTATTTAGTGGTGGCAAGTCAAAAATCTTTATGTTACAAGCATACGAAGAATGGCGTTGCTAAGCCAAGACTCGACACTCTAAACACTAGATAACTGAAACAAACAAACATAAATTTAAATGATAGATGTAGGATGGTAGCCCGTATGTTTTTTTTTGAACACTCTATTTTTTTTCTTTTCTCTTTTTGTATTTCTTTTCGATTTTTTTTTCATACACTTTTACTCTACCATCCTCTACGGTAACATCAAAATGATAGGGATTTATAGGCACATCCCTACACTTGAGTTTTTATTACTCTAACACTAATTTGACCCGAATTGAAAAGATCAAAACACTTGGGGTACGTTATTACGCAAATAAGGGAATTTAACGTTCCCTTCCAATCATTTCATAAACTTTAACTTTTTTTCCCATGAGTCCCAATCGTCCCAAAACTGTATACAAAGGATATGACTCGACTTAGCAACTCATGCAAGCAACTAGATAATTGAACTAAGGGTTTGGGGTGATAACAATAATGCACTAAAAGTGAGTGTATACATGGTAGGCTAAGGCGATTTGGGTGTATATTTGGGGGTGGGGTGTAAACAATGCTCTTCATTGATATTCCGGAAAACCGAAACATCACGAGAACCGCGAAAAAGATAGGCTCTGAGGGGTTAACTAGGGGTATCATGTACTAAAGATGAGTACCACGCAAAGGGTGTGGGGGAATTACTCAACCGATGTGGAAGAAGTAATTATATTACGGGTATCAAACAAGGGATATCCTAATGCCTCTTATCATTTAGTTATTCCTAACTACACAAGTGTAGTCTTACTAGCGATCTCGGAATGCATCACAAAACAAGTTCTAGAATCTATTATACTACCGGTTCACACTCTAAGCATTAAAGATGAATGCTTTAATTCCTACTAATCTAAGGGCGATCCTCACATTTTAGGTGGAATTTAGGTGGTAAAGGGTTTTTGTGCTAGTCATGCAACTTCCTATCCGTGAGACGCTTTTGTTAAGACTAATGGCCCACTCCTATATGTCATGAAAAATTTTAAATTTGGTGCCAAAATTACCCTAACCGACATTTTCTCATGGTTTATTACACAAATGCAATTGGACAAAGCAAATAGTCAAGGATAAGCATAGTTTCAAAGTTCCCGTTTTATTTTCCCTCCCTACACTTAAACTGAACATTGTCCTCAATGTTCCCCGAAAGTATCAAAGTTATGATAATAGAAGGTAATTAAAAACGAAAGAAACTAATACTCCCCTTATTAGCTCGGTAGGATCCGTGTGAAGTAGTGGTTACATCTTTCTTCAAGAAGAATGTTATGCTTGAAAAGCTCCATCCAATATTTTGTATCTTCTTCTTGACAAATTAAACCTGCACACTTGAAGAAAACATACAACCCAAAGCATCAAACCGAACAAAGAAAAATCACAGCAAGATGTAATTCCAGACTTAAATAAGATATAATGGTTGTGGAATGGATGTTTGCAGATTTTCTTGAAAATTAAGACCTGGAAAATTCCAAAAATTTATAAGTAGCACAGAAAACGAGAAAAAGTTAGAAGCTGTTTCCGCTCCTCCTGATGCCGTCAGGTTGCGATCCTGACGCCGTCAGGTTATCATGACAGAAACTGGTCTGCGATTTTCTGGAAAAAATTCTGGAACATTTTTATCTTTAAAATCTGAAAAAATTTCCTGCAAAACATCCATTATGACTCGATAAAAGCATTTGACTCGAACAAACACACATGTATATCTTTTAATTAATTGAAATTCTCATGTTTACGTTTCTTTTTGAAAACGTGTGTAATTCTCCCTACACTTATTCCTTATGTAAAATACCTTTATATGTAATTAAGACGAGGTTAAAGACAAAATAAAGCATTTTTACAAATTTAAACATGAGAATAAACAATCAATAAAAGATACATGACACAAACAAGCAAACAATTAAGCATGGGTTGCCTCGCTTTTCTTTATTTATGAGTCTTGTAGCTAGACTCGATGGAGTGCCCTACGTGACTTCATTGCCATCCTTCCTTTCTTCCACTAAGCCTTCATCATAAGGTTGTAGGCGTTGTATGCTCACGTGAATTATCTTCCAACATCGTTTATTATGATAACGGTTTATTTTTAGATTAGTTTCTTTCACCGTATAAGGTCCAAACCATCTTGGCTTATTCCTTCCCGTAATGCTTTTTATTCTTGATTTATACAAAAGCTCCTTTTCTCCATTCAAAAATTCCTTAGGGTTCTTTTGAGTTTGTGGTATCGTGGTATAGTTATTTCTAACTTTTATCATGTTTCCACAATGTCGCATTTAAGCCTTGAACCATGAATTCTCTAAGCCCTTTTTCCCATTCACCATTTCTTCTACGGCATTATTAGAGACCTGCGAATTCTTATCTTTTACCTTCTCCATAATCTTCAAAGGATATCTCGAAACAATAGGTATCCTAACTTGTCCTTTTCCACTTTTGAGTATCATAATCCCTTCACTGCATTTGATGGTTGCCTTGGCGGTGGTCAGGAAAGGTGTTCCCATGATTAATGGCGGGTTTTATCTTCCTCAATGTCTACAATTCTGAAGTCTACCGGATAGACAATATTGGCAATCTCAATTAAGACATCCTCCGCTATTCCTATGGGATAAACATATGAATGATTTGCTAAGGAAAGTCTAAGATTGGTCTTGGTCGGCTCCTCCTTAGTCAACTTATTATAGACCTTGGCATTATGTTTTACATTGGATCCCTGGTCGGTAAGGCATTTAGGTTCTCTAAGTCACCTATGCTACATGGAATTACAAAGTTCCCTGAGATCTCTTGCTTCTTAGTTCTTGGCTTTCTCAGAATCGACTTGTACATAGGTCCAATAGGCATGGTGTCATACTCTTCCTCTCTAATTTCACCTAAGAGGGCTTTCCTAAGAACATCATTGCACCTAAAGTTTTTCACTTGGTTAACGATTGTTTTCTTATTGATCTCATGCTTAAGGTAATGCTTGATGATTTTGGGTTCATCATCGGTCGGAGCCTCATTATCCTTACTATCCTTGCGCTCTCGGGCTCCTTCTTCTCGACTTGCTCCATCCTCATCGGAGCAATGGAAATGGCGTTAGCAGAGACAAAGTGGGGTGGCGTGCTCATCGTTCCTCACTAGCACCTTCTAGAAATCTTCGTCTTAGGGTACTCTTTCATTAAGTCCATCATCTCCGCATTTTTTCCGTATTTCATCCCTTTGTCCATTGAAGGATTTTAAGAGGGTGTCGAGCTTGGTTGTCATCTCGCTGTCGTTTGCTTGAAATCGCTTCAAGCTGCGTCAATCGAGCTTCTTGAGATGACATGAATTTGGACACAATTCCCTCAAGACTAGTGGAAGTTCCGGTGTTTGGAGGGTTGTTGTAGGATTTTCCTAAGTTATTTGGCCCGAGCTTAGGAGTCTCGTAGGAGCTCATTAGGAATTTGGCTTGATCTTCAAGTTCGGCGTCCTCACGATTGGAAGGTTGGGAGGCAAAGAGATGCCTTATCAGTTTTGGACAACTCATGGGGTCATTCAACATTCGTTTTCATAGAGGCAAGGTCCTCTATTGTACCCAAGATTCTTCCACGGTGAGTTTACTAAGTTTACCACCTAGCTTGGTCGATGGATTTCTTAGTTGAGAAGTTGATCATGATCGTAAAGATTTGGACTAGAAGCCAAAGATGATGCGTGATGAGGGACTTTGTGGAGCAAGTCCTTAATCGAGTCCACGCCTCGTCTGATTTTGCCTTGACATTGTTGGAACATCAAGATGTCATTCCTAAGTTTGGTAGTTCTCCCCGGTGGGAAAAATTGGCGAGAGTGGTGAGATCATCGGCTTGAGATGGATCCGGCGGAAGTCGGTTAAGCCAATTACTAGCTTGGTCCGTAGAGAGAATTGGAAGAGAGCAAGTAGCGTGGTCTCAGAGTGATAGCATCGAGGTCGATGGAATCAACAATTTTAGGAAATCCTTAAGATCTGATTAGGATCTTGAACGAAGTCCATGGAAACACATCCGTTTTGCACCAACCGGATGGTGTCGGATCCAGGCGTGGATTAGGAGGGCTTGGTCGGGAAGCTCAATGGTGTTCCTATAGCCTAGGTGGCTAGGTCTGGAGTATTCACCAAGTCACGGTCTCTTGAGGGACAATGATTTGAGGGGGGTTATCACCTTCCATAATGAAAAGTGATGGGTTACGAACAAAGGTCACGAAGAAGGGGGATAGACTATGAGAAAGCTAAAAATGAGAAAAATTTACTTGATAGGAATCAAGCAAAGAAACCTAAAAGAGGTGGACTACTATCTAGCTATTCTATTCACGGCGGTGCCAAAAACTTGATAGCGCTACAGCGTGGTTCGGTCAAAAGGAACTTCCTTTTCTTGAGCAAGTTTTATAACACCCTAAATGAACCTAATCATTGTAGTGTAGTATTAGGGTAAGCCACGGGTATTGATATCGTTCTCTAGGGGATTAGGAATGCTAGTGAGAAATACTACGTTAGGTTGGGGTTGAGGAAGATTATTTTTTATCTTTTATATTTTTTTAGGAAATTGAGGATTCACGAGGGTTTGGATTTGGGGTTGGTATTTCTACCGATTACTTCTACTATCTAATTATCTAAGCTAAGGTGAATGTAGTCTATATGCATTTGTTTGTGTGCTGTATGATAGTTAAAGATTGTTTTTAAGATGCTACTACTCCCTAGTTATCTCCTATTGATGGTTGAATTGTCACGTCCTTATTCATAACGCTTTATGTTTTCTAAGGTTGTAAGGTGTGCATTCACTAACTCTTTGAAGTCACCTTTAAGTGTAGTAAACGAAATCCACTAAGTCATTCATAAACTAACTTTGAGGTTATCTGTCACAATTCTCATTTTCCGGTCATTCTCATATTTCATATTCATCATTTCATAACGGTTTTGCATTTTACATTACACTTTATTTTCTTATTAATTAAAAGTTATCGCGTGAGTTATTATTTTAAAAATTTAATCCGATACTTTCAAAATGATCGAAGTATTTTAAACTCACAATTAGTTCATAAAAACTATATTTTTAGTTTTCCTAGTGTTTCAAATTTATTTGGTATCTTAATCGTTAAAAATTAAATTGTTCGTCGTTTTTCTTAAAAATTTTACGATAATTATTTTATCACCCGATTTTCACAAGGAAAGTATTTTTTACAATTTTTATCATCTCAATACAATTTATTTTGACTTATTAAAAACTTACTTGCCAAAATTCCCATTTACCTTATAAAAAGAAATATACTTACACAAATTCTTACACTTGTTATCAAAAGTCTTACAAATAATACAAGTATACAAAAAATATTTGGCGAAACACATTCCCCACAAACCGGCCACCTAGAGGGTTGGCATTAAATGGAGTTAGTAAAATTCATTTGATTGTATAAGATCATACTCCAACTTTATTTTCACATTCATACATTTCATACCAACAAATAATTCAAAATCAAGCAAAGTCTCCCTTGGTTTTCTTCCCTCTAGAACCGGCCTCCATGGATGTTTAGAAGGGATCATCATTTTTTTTCAAGTTCAAGCATAAAACAATCTAGATAACACTCTTGTTTAGGTTTTGAAATAAAAACCTAGGGTGTTTAGGCTTAATCCTTGGTTCTAATCACCTCATCATATTTACTAGTAAGCATATTCTTATCATTTTCATGTTTCCTTGTCATTTTCATATGTTCCTTTTCATTTTTGAAGCTTATATGCATGTATTGTGATTTATACCATTTATTTCATGAATTTAAGGTTTTATATACTTATTAGTCATCCTATAATTATTCCCAAGTTATTCTTTGGTCTTGATGGTGATTAGGAACCCATGACACCCTAAGAAGGTGTATGGTAGGATTAGATTAGTTTGGAGTTGATTTGAAGGGATTAGAATAGGTTTTGTCCGAGAAAAACTATTTTCGTAAACTATATTTTACGTTCTGTCCTTAAAACGAATTTCTGGAAAATCCGACAGTAGGCATGACTTTTTGGCCTTGATTTTTAGAAAATAAACTTTAAAACGAATCCGTGGCGCTTGAGCGGATAAAGCGGACTTATAACGAAGAAGTTATGGATTTTACAAGTTTGACGACGGAAAATATTATTTCTAAAAATTTCAGCAACATGTTTTTAGTTTGTTGGGTCAAAAAGAGCCTTAAGCTTCACAAATTATTTCGACTTGTCAAAAATATATTGGTTTACTTCAATACGAAGCTAAGGACATATAAAACGTGAAAGCAGTTTGAAGCGACAAAGTATACACTTTTCATAAACTTGCGTAACTAATTTTACGCACACAATTGGCCAAAAACCACCATCTTTAACCCTTAATATCTTTATGATCGAGACCTTTTGAACGAAACTCACGGTGAAACTTTTAGATATGGATACAAACTCTCCAAAACCGTCGATTTAGGTTCTCTAACGATCAACGTGTCTGTTTTCTGATTGTTTTTCGGGCCATTTTTGGCAATTCCACGCGATTTTCCAAGCGACATTGTTTTGCGACGAAAGAGTAGTAATTTCACAAAAATCATTATAAAACCATTGTAGGATGACATTTTGGCGTAAAACATGTAAAGTCATTTTGAAGGGTCAAGGCGTCAAAGAGTATTTTTCCATTCGACGAGTGATATTTTCAAAACATGCAAATGGTATAAATAACACTCTGAAATGCATGCATATCATAACACCATAACTCATTACATATCATAACTCAAGTCATAACATTCATTTTAGGTTGAGGATAGTTTCGAGGCCTCATTTTCGATGCACATCATTTTTGTTAGCATATTAATCACACAGTGAGTTCATACCCGCTTTTACTCGTTTGAATTCTTATAAACTATTTTTGAGGCGAGATGCATGCTTATTTATCAAAACAATTAAACTTTATTGCCAAACGATATTACTTATACTTTAGACTTGGTGCGTGTTGCGATTAGACTTAAACAAACATCCCAATATTTATATGTTGGAAGGTAGTAATTTGGATCACATTAGCGTGAGTAGTTGGAGAGAACATCCGGCATTTATATGTCGGAAGGCCATTGGATACATCCCAACGTGGGCGTTGGAGGAACATCCCAACACGAGTTGTTGGAAGACCCTTGTGGTGACAATTTATACTTTTAACTACTATGATGTATGCATTCATGATTAACATAATATATTTTGGCAATGGGTTGTGAACACCGCAGGGTTGCAAGTTTTGTATGGAGGAACTTGGGCGAGGTGGATTTACAATGCCTTTCTTGTGTGAAATTTCTCAAAGTATTCCAAATCATTTTGTTACAAACTTATGAACTCACCAACCATTGTGTTGACACTTTTTAGCGTGTTATCTTTCGAGGTCTTAAGGTGTTAGCATTTCATGGAGCTTTTGGGTTGCATGGCATACTTTGGAGTCTTGGGCTTTTAACAATTACCATTCGTGCATTTGTAAACTCTTTATGTATTACCAAACTTTGTGAATTCTTGTTTTGTAAACTCTAACTTATTTGTCGAATGGTAAACTTTTCAAAACGTCTCATTATAGAGGTCGTTTTATGTATCCATACTTTGTGCTATGACGTCGTACCCCAATGACACTATCGTTCCGCTGCGATATTTTGGGGTGTAATGATTGGTATGAGACTTGGTTATAGAGAACTAGGTTGCATTTTATTTCTAGACTATATAACGCTTTCCGCGTCGATCCTTTCGTTCCTATCACCTTACAGGCCTTTAGATGTAGCATATGTTTTCTTAAGTATTCCTTCTAGAACCACCTCATTAGATAAAGTAGTTTCCTTGTACCAATAGGGGAGTCCCAAAATCTAGTTGGGTCATCAAAGATATGGAGCTTCGATAGCGAGCACTTATCTAACAGTCTGTGGTTTCTTGTTTGATGAGATAGGATCAAGCTAAATAAAATGTTACTATAAAAGGCTGGATAGATTTGATGATTTTGCCCGAGGATGGGAGTTCTCTTGAGGATACTTTGGGAACTTCTGGCGACTAAACCTCATCGTGACTTTGGCACCTAGCAGATTTCCTATACACTAAGTTTCTTCCTAGATACCTACCCACATCCCTCCTTCCTTGTTTAGAATCGAATATATTTGGATACCTATTTAAGTAACACCAATGCTTGGGACATGTATGCTTGGTGGGTATGTACACGTGTGAAATGAGGCAATTATAATTATGGTGGTAAACATGTTTATAAATCGTCACGCCATGTGGACATATGCAACAAACATCGTGAATCGATAATGGACACCTAGGAACTGCGTTTGTGGAGTGGTATTATGTTGGAGGGGCGTTAAGTATAGACATTGAATTCAACGGTTCTTTTCCTTGCGAGAGACAATGGCACCAAGAGGCCAACACCAGATCTTGGCCAAGGTGGTGCGGCACCAAGGGGGTGGAATGACAGGTGGGCGTGGAGGTAGAAAGGCGTTAACGACATGGGTAACACCGACAACAACAACTGGCGGAAACCTGACTTTACGCGCCATCATGGCTCAACAACTTCAAATCTTGCTTCCCACTATTCACACGGGTTGGGAATCATATGAATAACTCGGGAAACCACGGAACGGAACGGCTGGAGACACCAACAATGTAGCCGGCAAGAATAACAACAACAACACCAACAACAACAAAGAATTGGATGCACATATAGGAATTTTCGCATGCAACCTCAGGGAGTTTGATGGTATAGGAGGTGCTTTGGCGATACCGATGGGTTGAGAAACAGAGGCGTGATCGACACGCCAATTGTGCCACACATCAAAGGGTGAAGTATGCGCTGCTTGTTATCGTGAAAGCATTGACATGGTGGAACACCCAAATACTGTGCTAGAGGCGAGAGGCAGCCATGTAGGCATGACATGACGAGTTCAAGGAGTTATTGAAGAGGAGTAACGCCCGGACAATGAAATGCGAAACTAGAGGATGAATTTTATCACCACTCTATGATAGGGCCTGGTCAAGCCTACACCTAACCGATTTCATGAGTTAGCTAGACTAGTTCCTCATCTAGTTACCCACGAGTCCAAGAGAATCTCTAGGTACATATATGGTCTTGTTCCGAAACCGTGGAACTGCGGAAAACAACCAGCCGTCTACAATCCAAAGTGCGAGCATCGGAGTGAACCCATGCATTTGAGATGGTTAGAAATGGTACTTTGAAGAGCGGCGATAAGAGGAAGGAAGCTGGGTCGAATAGGTGATAGACGTGGTAGCGCACAACAAAAGGGCAAGAGTTTTGTGGCAACTAGTACTGAACAAAGAGAGTATGCGGGTACACATCCCAAATGTGCCAAATGTGCTTATCATCACCAAGACCAAGCCCGCCATGTACAATATGCAATCACCAATCATTTTTCGCCAAGGTAGAGCGCAAGACCAACAACAACGGTTAACACGGGCAACATGAGGAATAATCAAAAGACTTGCTTTGAATGTAATGCCGAATCACTTCCGAATAATTGTCCTCGCTTGAATAAGCCACGATACAAGCTCATCTAGATATGGCAATTGAAGGAAATAACCCCAACCCTGTACTCAATATCACCCACCTCAGGTCGAGCATTCTATATAGGGACCGAGAAGCCCGCATGCGTAATCGTACGCTTTCCTAGACCATTAAGTGATCCATCGTATATTCAGATTCAAATAATCTCATTAGATAAGAAACCTAGACGCGTAAGTTTTGGCATAAGCACTTTGACCATACACTTGATTTCGCGAAACCTTAGGGTAGAACCTTATGTATCATCGATTGAATCGAGACGCCATTCTTCTATCAGGGAAGAATGTCACAATTCTCATTTTCCGGTCATTCTCATATTTCATATTCATCATTTCATAACGGTTTTGCATTTTACATTACACTTTATTTTCTTATTAATTAAAAGTTATCGCGTGAGTTATTATTTTAAAAATTTAATCCGATACTTTCAAAATGATCCCAAGTATTTTAAACTCACAATTAGTTCATAAAAACTATATTTTAGTTTTCCTAGTGTTTCAAATTTATTTGGTATTTTAATCGTTAAAAATTAAATTGTTACGCTTAAAAATTTTACTTCGATAATTATTTTATCACCCGATTTTCACAAGGAAAGTATTTTACAATTTTATCATCTCAATACAATTTATTTTGACTTATTAAAAACTTACTTGCACCAAAAATTCCCATTTACCTTATAAAAAGAAATATACTTACACAAATTCTTACACTTGTTATCAAAAGTCTTACAAATAATACAAGTATACAAAAAAAAATATTTGAGGAAACACATTCCCACAAAACCGCCACCTAGAGGGTTGGCATTAAATGGAGTTAGTAAAATTCATTTGATTGTATAAGATCATACTCCAACTTTATTTTCACATTCATACATTTCATACCAACAAATAATTCAAGTCAAGCAAAGTCTCCCTTGGTTTTCTTCCCTCTAGAACCGGCCTCCATGGATGTTTAGAAGGGATCATCATTTTTTTTCAAGTTCAAGCATAAAACAATCTAGATAACACTCTTGTTTAGGTTTTAAAATAAAACCTAGTGTTTAGGCTTAATCCTTGGTTCTAATCACCTCATCATATTTACTAGTAAGCATATTCTTATCATTTTCATGTTTCCTTGTCATTTTCATATGTTCCTTTTCATTTTTGAAGCTTATATGCATGTATTGTGATTTATACCATTTATTTCATGAATTTAAGGTTTTATATACTTATTAGTCATCCTATAATTATTCCCAAGTTATTCTTTGGTCTTGATGGTGATTAGGAACCCATGACACCCTAAGAAGGTGTATGGTAGGATTAGATTAGTTTTGGAGTTGATTTGAAGGGATTAGAATAGGTTTTGTCCGAGAAAAACTATTTTCGTAAACTATATTTTACGTTCTGTCCTTAAAACGAATTTCTGGAAAATCCGACAGTAGGCACTACTTTTGGCCTTGATTTTTAGAAAATAAACTTTAAAACGAATCCGTGGTCATTGAACGATAAAACGGACTTATAACGAAGAAGTTATGGATTTTACAAGTTTGACGACGGAAAATATTATTTCTAAAAATTTCAGCAACATGTTTTTAGTTTGTTCGGGTCAAAACGAGCCTTAAGCTTCACAAATTATTTCGACTTGTCAAAAATATATTGGTTTACTTCAATACGAAGCTAAGGACATATAAAACGTAGAAAACGGATTTGAAACGACAAAAGTATACACTTTTTCATAAACTTGCCGTAACTAATTTTCTGCACACAATTGGCCAAAAACCACCATCTTTAACCCTTATTATCTTTATGTCCGAGCCCTTTTGAACGAAAACTCCTGAACTGAAACTTTTAGATATGGATACAAACTCTCCAAAACCGTCGATTTCGTTTCTAACGCATCAACGCGGTACTGTTTTACGATTGTTTTTCCGAGCCATTTTTGGCAATTCCACCATTTTCCAACGACATTGTTTTGCTTACGAAAAGTGGTAATTTCACCAAAAATCATTATAAAACCATGTAGGATGACATTTTGACGAAAAACATGTAAAGTCATTTTTGAAGGGTCAAGACGTCAAAAGAGTATTTTTCGTCGACGAGTGATATTTTCAAAACCCGCAAATGGTATAAATAACATAATGAAATGCATGCATATCATAACACCATAACTCATTACATATCATAACTCAAGTCATAACATTCATTTTAGGTTGGATAGTTCCGAGCCTCATTTTCGTGCACATCATTTTGTTAGCATATTAATCACACCAGGTGAGTTCATACCCCGCTTTTACTCGTTTGAATTCTTATAAACTATTTGGGCGCAGATGCATGCTTATTTATCAAAACAATTAAACTTTATTGCCAAACGATATTACTTATACTTTAGACTTGGTGCTGTTGCATTAGACTTAAACAAACATCCCAATATTTATATGTTGGAAGGCCATTTGGATACGCCCAACGCGTGAGTAGTTGGAGGAACATCCCGCATTTATATGTCGGAAGGCCATTTATGGATACATCCCAACGCGTTGAGGAACATCCCAACACGAGTTGTTGGAAGACCCTTGTGGTGACAATTTATACTTTTAACTACTATGATGTATGCATTCATGATTAACATAATATATTTTGGCAATGGGTTGTGAACACACAGGTTGCAAGTTTTGTATGTAGGAACTTGGAACCGAGGGATTTACAATGCCTTTGCTGTGTGAACATTTCTCAAAGTATTCCAAATCATTTTGTTACAAACTTATGAACTCACCAACCATTTGTTGACACTTTTAGCGTGTTTATCTCAGGTCTTAAAGTGTTAGCATTTCATGGAGCTTTTGGGTCGCATGGCATACTTTGAGTCTTGGGCTTAACAATTACCATTCGACATGTTTTGTAAACTCTTTATGTATTACCAAACTTTGTGAATTCTTGTTTTGTAAACTCTAACTTATTTATCGAATGGTAAACTTTTCAAAACGTCTCATTATAGAGGTCAAGTCAGATCCATACTTTGTGCTATGACGTTATGCCCCAATGACACTATTGTTCCGCAATATATTTTGGGGGTGTGACATTATCTTTGGGTTTAGTAAACGAAATCCACTAAGTCATTCATAAACTATCAAAGATTTATCAAGTATTAAACACAATGATAGCCTAGTCGCACTCCTAAGCCAATTACAATTAAGATAAGAGACAACCTAACAATAATTAACAGCTAGGTTTCATACATCTAAGCAAAGACACAAGTAATTTAGCCGGACATGGTAAACATGCAAGCATACACACAATCAATCAAACATAGGATAGACATAATGATAAATTGAATATATGGATTAAGATATAATCAACAAACCATTACAAGATGTTTTTGGAATGATTGAAACCTTCAAAGTTGCTGGAAAAACACCTATCTAATCCCGGAATCAGAGTTAGGGTTTAGAGCCTACAAAAAGTGAAGTTATAATGTTCTATTTATAGGCAGATTTTATGTCGGCAAAGAGTGACGGCGTCACACTTATAGATGATGGCGTCACGACCATTTTTTCACTAAACTGTAGATTTGCTCGTTCCGGTCGCGTGGGCTTTTGAACCACCTAAATCCGAGTTCGTATGCAAAAGTTATGGCCAAAACAATATCAACTACTTCGCGCGCATGCTGTGATAGTCTTGATCAGCTTGTGACGGCGTCACCTTGTGGTTGTGACGCCGTCGGCTTCATCTTCTGACGCCATCGGGATCTGAATCTAGGACGTCTGAGTTGTGACGGCCTACTCTTTTAAAGCCTGACACCGTCACTTGAAAATAAGAAATTTGGCTTCTGTGCCGTCACAAAATGCTCCGACGGCATCGCAGTTAAGCAGTGACGCCGTCACCTTGTATTTCAGCAGCTTGAGTGTCTCGATTCTTGACTTTGGCCATTTTCTTCGTATATCCACGCCTTTTCATCCAAATAAGTGCCATTACAGCAATTTGCCTTCAAGAGACCTAAAAAGTGAAAAGGAACGATATTAAGTAATAACGGATACAAAAGTGATCAAATAAGGGCTTAAACGACCCCTCAAAAAGGTACATTTTAAAACCTTATCAGAACGAATACCTAACCTAACCATCCTTATATCTCCATGCATAAAGTAAAATAGGTCGGTCTTTTGGTATTGTTCTTTCCGTCTCAAAACCAATTGAAAACCATTTGAAAATCAATCAAGTTACCTGTGATATAAAATCAAAGTATTTTATACCTTAATTGTTTTTGATAATTTTAGAAATGCTCCCCCTCATCATGTGCTTCAAGTATTAGAAATTATTTTAGCACATGGAGGCAAGAGGACTTTTGAAATCTTAGATTGAGAATGAAAGATCCAATCTTTTGATTAACATTTTCTAAAATGATCATCATCACTTCCCGATCAAATCTAGTATTTTAAATACTTTGGATAAAACATTTTGGGAAGGATGAGGTTTTCTTTTGATTGCTCCCCCTCAATATGTGCATCGAGATTCGAAAGAGTTTTGCACATATTAGAGGGAACCTGCACTTTGAAAAAAATCAATCACATTTCAATTCTTATTGGTTTAGGATAAATGCTCCCCCTTAACATGTGCATGAAAAATTTGAAATCATTGGGCACATGTAGGGAGGAGAGCTTGTTGTTATATTTCTAAAACCACTTATCGAATTATCAGTTTATATCTAATTTAAATCACAAATTCTCCCCCGATCACAATTTTCAAACCCTTTGAGATTTGTGATCTCTATTGATTTAAATTGTTTTTGAAAGCTTTTAAGTAGAAATGTGACATGCTTTTGAAAAACATTTTAACTGATAAGGATCAGATTTTGAAACTTTAAACTCGATTGTTCAAACATGCTTAAGTATCTTATGAAAACACAACATAAGCCTTCGTTTGGATCCAATTGTACAAAAACATTGTTCTTTTTTATTATCCAAAAGTAGACCTTGCTCGATTACGTGCCAATTTTTTAAAAAACAACCTTTTTGATTTGATTGAAATCATTCTCCCCCTCAATCAATGACATAAGTTGTTGATTAAGCGTTAGAGATTTTGACAAAATGATAAGTCCAGATGATTTTCAAAAATAGAGTCCGAGTTATTTTCAAAGCAATTTTGTTTTCATTAGATGGCAAATATTTTTTAGAAGAATCTTTAGAAGGAAAAATATTTGGAGGAAACATTTTTGTTGAAGATCAGAGCATGAGAATTTTAAAATGATTTAGCATTGCTTTATCCTTTCTTTTTAAAACGAGTTACTACCTGAAATGACAATAAACCAATATATTTCTCCGTCTCATTCTTGGTTTTTCTGATTTTTCAATTTTTTTTAACAAAACAAAACAAAAACAAAGAATATTTATTACTTTTGCTCGAACATCATCTAAAGACCCGTGTCATTATTGAATGACAAATCTAAGTCCCATAGATTTTATCGAAACAAGAAAAATCATGACAAAGGAAATAATATTTTTGAAATTTTTCAAGATTTTCTGATTTTTATGGACTTTATAAAATTTTATAATTTTCTATTTTCTTTTTGTTGGTTTTATAATTTTGTATTTTGCTTTTGATAAGATATATACAAAGAATAGATAGAGACAAACACCTTTACTCCTCATCTTCCTCCTGAAGACGTTTGAGTGTTTCTGGCTGAAGGCTTTTCAAGCCGAGTCATGGAAGGATAAACTCAAAATGGTCTCTAGAAAGAGCTTTGGTGAAGATGTCTGCTAGCTGGTATTCTGTCCTCATGAAGTATAGTTCAAACACACCTTTTTCAACTTGTTCCCTGATGAAGTGATGTCTAATGTCAATGTGCTTTGCTCTTGAGTGTTGAACATTGTTGCAGCAGAGAGCAATTGCACTTTTGTTATCACAGTACAAAGGGATTTTGTTGAATACAAAGCCATAGTCAGATAATTGGGATCTCATCCATAAGATTTGAGCACAACAAGATGACATGGCTATATATTTAGCCTTTGTAAAGGATATCGAAGTACTCATTTGTTTCTTTGAAGACCAACTCACAAGCTTATCACCCAAAAACTGAGAACCTCCTAACGAACTTTGACACGTATTTTGACATCCTGCATGGTCAGCATCTGCATAGGCTGTTAGTGACATACCGGTGTCCTTCGGATACCAAAGCCCCATGTTAATGGTTCCTTGGAAATACCGAAAGACCCGTTTAACCGCTTCAAGATGCTTTTTGGTAGGCTTAGCCTGGTATCTAGCACACATGCATACAACGAACATAATATATGGTCTACTGGTTTTAAGGTACATCAAGGATCCGGTCATACTACAATATTTCGTTTGATCAATCACGATCCCAGAGTGGTCCTCATCCAACTTTGTACGCTCCACCATGGGAATGTCAACTGGGTCACAAGAGTCAAATCCAAATTTCTTTAAAATCTCATTTGCATATTTAGATTGATCAATAAAAATGCCTCTGGGACTTTGAGAAATTTGTAATCCCAAGAAAAATGACATTTGTCCCATCTGATAGATCATACTACGATATTTCGTTTGATCAATCATGATCCCATAGTGGTCCTCATCCAGCTGTGTATGCTCCACCATGGGAGTGTCAACTGGGTCACAAGAGTCAAATCCAAATTTCTTTAAAATCTCATTTGCATATCTAGATTGATCAATAAAAATGCCTCCGGGACTTTGAGAAATTTGTAATCCTAAGAAAAATGACATTTGTACCGTCATTGACATTTGAAATTTGGAGCCCATCTCCTTTGAAAATCGGTCACATTCATTAGGGTCGGTCGAGGCAAAAATAATATCATCAACATAAATTTGAACATGAATTAAGTGTTTGCCTGACTTTCTGGTGAACAATGTAGGATCAACTGCTCCTTTGTAGAATCCGTTTGATAGAAGAAACTTTGATAGCGTATCATACCATGCCCTAGGAGGTTGCTTCAAACCGTAAAGGGCCTTCTTCAAGCGATAGACATGATTAGGATGCTCTAGATTCACAAAATCTTCAGGTTGGCTGACGTATACTACCTCTTTTAAATCTCCATTAAGAAAAGCAGTCTTTACATCCATCTGATAGACCACCATATTCTTACTAGCAGCATTAGCCAAGAAGATTCAGATTGCCTCGATATGTGCAACAGGAGCAAATGATTCTTCAAAGTCAATACCTTCCTCTTGAAGGCATCCTTTTGCAACTAGTCTTGCCTTGTTCTTTAGAACATCACCATGCTCATCAAGTTTTACTTTGAAGATCCATTTGAGAGCAATGATCATAGCACAGTCAGGAGCAGGTACTAATTCCTACACATCTAGTCGATCGAACTCATAAATTTCTTCTTGCATTGCATTGAACCAACTTTCCTCAGACATTGCGGTTTTAACATCTTTCGGCTCGATCTTTGATAGTACGGAATTGAAGAAGCACCATAAGGCGCCAATTCCAAGTTGTTTACGAGTGGATACCGGGCGAGAAGGATTCCCAATGATAATTTCCAGAGGATGGTCATGTGTACATTCTCTAAGATGCTCGTGTAGTTTTTGTTGAGAAACTGAAGTAGCAGAGTTTGGATCTCCTGATGAAGATGGTTCTGGTGTTGGTTCAGGGGCAAATATGTTTTCAAATGGAACATCTTCGGGGGGTGGCAAAGGGATTATCTCCATCATAATTAGCAGCTACATTTCCCTGATGTATAGCCGAAGATTAAGGATTCGAAGATGATGATGAGTGATCAGTAACTGGAGCTTCTTGAGATAAAGACATTGAAACGGATGGACCATATGTATTGGTTGAATTAGAAGCAACAGTTGGTGGGGAGGAATTGTCATTACCCTTAGGTTCATAATATTCATCAAACATCGGATTAAACAGATTCTTCAAATCTACTTCAGATGGAGGTACATAGGGAATTACAGGGGAGTGATTCTGTACAAGAGAAGAACTGATGGGACTGCTTGATAAAAATTAAGGTGCGGGTACAGATATGGATTTTCCAGGAGCCGTATGCTCAGTCAGTTCGTCGAACGTGACGTGAATAGATTCCGTGATGTCTCGGGTTCTTTTATTATAGATTCGGTAACGCTTCCGGTTTGGTGCATAACCAACGAAAACCCCAATGTCTGCCTTAGCTTTAAATTTACCCAAATCTTGGCCTTCATTATTAGGATAGCATAAGGCACCGAACACACATAGAAAAGACAGATCCGGTTTTAGGTTGTGGACAAGTTCGTAAGGGGTTTTTCCATGAGTTGTATGAATTAGGGAACAATTTTGGGTGTAGCATGCAGTAGCAATGACTTCCGCCCAGAGAAACATTGGGACCTTTGAGAATATAAGCTAAGTTCTTGCAGCTTCTACAAGAGTTCAATTTCGTCTTTCAACTACACCGTTCTGTTGAGGAGTGCGAGGAACACTTCTTTGATGACTAATCCCAATGCATTCATAAAACTGACTTAGTTCTTTGTTTACAAACTCAGTTCCATTATCTGTTCGGATGATTCAAACTGTTTTATTAAGCCGGACCTGCAACTGTTTAACACGTTTGATGATGAAGTCGGGAGTTTCATCCTTTGACCTCAAAAAATTAACCCAAGTAAACCGAGAGTAGTCATCAACCACTACTAGCACATATTTCTTCCCATTTATAGTTTGAACTCTCATTGGTCCGCACAAATCCATATGAAGAGTATGAAGAACTTCCATGATTGAGTTAGCAGGTTTGGGTTTATGGGCATATATCTTGCTTTTTCCCAATTGGCATGCTGAACAAAGATGATCTTTTTCATACTTTAATCTGGGCAAGCCTCTTACGAGGTCCTTTCTAGAAAGATCATTTATGGTTCTGAAGTTCAAATGATTGAGACGACGATGCCATAAACATGACTTTGTTTTAGAAGCCTTTGACAACAAGCTGATTGGAGAAGACTTCATCATATCTTCGATAGAGATGGTGTACATATTTGTTCCACGTTTTCCCTTTAAAAGTTCAACACCATCTAGTTCTCTTACAAAGCAAGAATGTTTTCTAAAGGTCACTTCTAGATCAGAGTCGCAGAATTGACCAACAAAGAACAAATTATGACCAAGACCTTCAACGTAATATACCCTGGAGATTACACTATCTCCAAACACGAAGTCTCCATAACCCATGATAGCTCCAAAATGGTCGTTCCCAAATATAAATGTACTGATGAATCTATTCACAAAATTCTTGAGCCGTGAGCGATCTCCAGTCATATGCTTTGAACAACCTGAGTCCAAATACCAAAGGACGATTTGTATGACCTGCATTTGAGCACAGACAATTGTGGATAACTGGAAGCATTGGATACCCATGGATAAATGGGTTCCGATTGGTTAGTACATGCAATTGATATAACTACAGCATTTTTAGAGGCCTTGACATCATTTGTGGTGGGAGCAAGACTGGTAGTGGCAGAATTCGAATTAATTACAGTACGCTTATAGCTAATACTGACATCAACACAATTCATTTTATTCAGCTCAAACTTATTGTTCTTAGGGTGTTCTTCTACTTTCTTCTCTTCAACACTCTTGGCTCACATGGTCCTATCTTGCATTGTATTGCCTAAAGGCTTTGACCCGCTAACCTTAGTGTCCTTGATTACTCCTGTAGAAGGAATGACGGGAATGTTAGTTGGTGAAACTACTCTTTGCATGTCTGGTCTGGAAGTGCTGGGATCTGAGACTTTATGAGGCACATCAAAAGTCACATTCTTAACTTTAGGCATAGAACTTGGTGTAACTATTCTATCTCGCCCATTACTAGATTTAGGACTTGTGACAATTACATATTCTAAGAGTTCCTGAGATCGTTTGGCATCCATGCAGGCATAGGCGATTGCACTATCAAGAGGTTTTTCTATTCTATCATCTTCTACAATCTCACATAGACTCTTTAAACTATCCTTAAGGTATGAAAGATATGCTAGATGTGCTAGTTCATTATTCCTAAGTGGAGGGGGAATATACAACATATCAATAGCATACTTATCACAAGCATAAACCTTTGGAATAGAATATTTGCAATTTGGGATTGGCACCACACGCTTCAGATTCTCAATTTCATTAAGCAAAGAAGTTACCTTTTCAATGTGTTTGTCATGATTAACATTGAATGAATCACATAACTCTTTGTTTTAATCATTAACTTTTGAAATTTCAGCTTTAAAACATTCATTTTCCTTTTGTAAGTTATCAATAATGTTTTGAAGTTGGAAATTATGAGAATCTAAAGGTGGAGGCATGCGGGAGCCAGTCACTTCATTCTTTTCACCTTTCAATTGTGAAATTTGGACTTTTAACCTTTTGATCGTGTTACAATGAGCTCGAATCTGTTCATCACGTTTGTTGATTTCAAAAAATGCATCAAACTCAGGAGCATCCGAAGATGTCTTGGCATTTGAGGTTTTAACATTTTCTTACAGATGTTGATATTTTAATTGTAAACCAAGATATTCAACTTCCAATTTTGAGAAATTCTTGACCATGTTATCATGATCATCTTTTTCGATTTTATCATGAAATTTTGAATTTTTGGTCTCAAGCTTAATGACACGATCCTGGGACACTTTCAATGCAATTGACAATTCATGAAATTGAGAAGCAGTAATGGAATAATTCATGACAGTGTAAAACACATCTTGAGCAATACATCTAGAAATCAAATTATCATTTAGGATATGAAGATTCTTTCTCTCGATCACATTACTCTTAAGCTCACGTTCATTCATACTAAACTCGTTTTCCATTTCATTAAACATCTTTTTCATTTATTTAATCTCTATATCTATGCCCTTTTGAAGACTTTCAAATTGTTCGTTGTTTAAAGAAAGGCATGACCTCAGTTAAACAACATTCTTTAGTTTGCTCAAAACCCCTTTTCCCCTTCAGTTATCCCTGTAGGTGTGATTCTCTTCTTACATGTTTTTTCAAAATCAACGAATAGTTGGTAAACTACATATAGGCTGATTAAGGTCTTGCTTTGAGTGGGAAGAGTTCTAGGTACTAAATGCATTGGTGTATGATAACATCAAATAATTCTGAATATTAAGTGTCAATTTCCCCCGATAATGCCCGTATTTTATATCATTTATATGAATTTATGCTTGTTTTCCACTATATTTCACTTTCAGGTAAAATACGAGCATTGGAGCTAAACAGACGGGCAGATTTGGAGATTTTATTAAAGATATATCATAGTATGCTCATTTTGAAGAAGTTACGGCGTAACTCCTCTCTCACATTACGCCATAACTGAAGCATGGCTCAGAAAACCAACTTAACTGAAGATTATGGCGTAACTCTTTCCAAGATTACGACGTAACCAACTAGGTCAAATGAGACTCCCCGCCGCTGAAAGTTACGCCGTAACTATTTTCTCAATTACGGCGTAACCAAGATTTATTGAAGATACGGTGCAACTCCTTCCATAGTTACGCCGTAACCAAAGATTTTTAGTGCAAGATACGAAGAATTGGATGTTACGGCGCAACTCTTAATATTAGTTACGCCGTAACCAAATCTAGCCTATAAATACCCCACGATTTCCAGCATTTCAGAGCATCCCATTACACACACAACATCAAGTGAACGTGAGAAGAAGTCGAAGGCAGATCTAGAGGAGCATACGGAGCTATCTCCAAGGGATAAATCACTCCCCTACGATAAGGATTAGCATTTTATCTTTTCTTTACTTTCAATTCATGTATTTCGCAATGTTAAACATTGAATCGATTGTTTTAGTTAATATGAGCGGCTAAGCACCTTTGGTTCTGGCCTAGTTATGATTCATTAATTGTTTTGTTTTCATTTACATTGCTTCCGTATAATTATTTCTAAGTGTATGCATGCATAGTTTGTTGGTAGCTACCCTTGTTTCGGTAGTTTTGAATGGCGGTAGTGGCTAGTTACTTAGGAGATATGACCAACTAACCCTAAGTAGGTAGACTGAGTGGGAAGGGTAAGATATGACCAACCGACGACCCTTTTCGCCGATTTGGCCAACCGATCACCTACCGCTTGGATGAACTTAAGAAGTGGGCGTGAAAGTGCTTAAGATGCTAGCGCCCGGCACTCATCATATGAATCTAGCATGTAGCGGCACTTAATGACTTGGATTAGGGGACTAAGAACAACTGGACTTATGACGGGTCACCTGATTTCTCCAGTGGGACCCTTTGCTGATAGGTTAGGACGAACTGACCAAATGCTATCCTAGCGAATTTGACCCCACCTGAAGTGTAACATATTGGATTTCACAAACACACTAAACCATAACCATAAGAGGCGTATAATGAGTTTTAGAGAGAGAAAGTTAGAGGTTTGGGAACTTTAGTGAGAGAAAGAAAAATCTTATTATGAGCTCCAACTCTCTACCTTGGGAGGTAGAGAGTATTAGTCATTACATAAATCAGCCACTTATCGGGCGTGGATCGGCATACAGTGGGTAAAGACCCGTCCGTCCTCCACGGTGTTACATAAACTAAATACTACTTAATAATCTACGACTACGAGCTTTCTAACGATTACATATACTTGAGGTGACCGACTCTTTAATAACTGGATTTACTAAATCCTAACAATCTCCCCCTAAGGGAGGTCACCTCAAACACACATTAAACATATATTGAATACAAACAGATATTACATTAAAAATTGTTCTTGCATTCTTGATGTTGTACTTTGTTCTGAAGCTCGTAGTCATTGATTCTTCTCATTGCATGTTTGGTTAATCCAAGTGGAGGTCTTAATCTGATCCACGTGATGATGAGTTTTGAGCTAGCTTTGAGATCATCAGCAATAATACATCTCTAACTCTTCCATTGTGGTGTTGTGACATATGGACCGACATGCTCACATTCTGGATCATGATATATTCTCATCAGAGTAGCGGAAGCTTTAGTTAATTCATGATATTGGCGCAGCGTAGCGAAAGAAGCATGGAGTGAAAATATCAGAGTCATTGATGCACTAATCATGATTTCTTTCGAGATGAATGTGTGGAGTGAGCATGCGGCTATGGATTGACCGCTTCATTCTGATCAGCTGCAAATGTAGGGCGTACTTGCATAAAACATTTAGCAATAAAGCGCACGAAAGTGTCTTTGATCACTTTTGTTGAATTGAGGTACACGGCCCACGGTTCCCGTTGATCGTACAAGTACTGCACGTGATCGGTAAAATTCGAAGAATTTCTTGACAGTGGTTTCGCAGTGCTCTAGCTGTTTCAAACCGAACGCCTCAAAGAAGACAACACGGAGGAGTGAACCAAATGAATAGAGATTCATTGATTGATGAAAAGAGATTTGAAAACAATCGTATTGCTCAATAGAAATTTGTTTTGCAATACAACGAAGGTTTTAATGAAAATCAATTATCAATCATAAACACCTTTTTGATTTGAAATATCATACCGGCCGATGTGCTAAAGAAAAGATTTTTGAGCACAACGACCGGTTTTTCAAAGGTATCCGTCAATCCATAACCTGAACCAGGATTGATTCAAAAGATTGAATCGCCCCATTGTTTCTGTTCAGTTGTCACATGGTTGATCTATTGAATAGATCTCACATGCCACCCACCAGGAGCTTGTTTGATGTTGGCTCCAAAAGGCTTTCCATCTTCATTGTGAATATGTTTGCATATCACTCAGATGTTCTGGCAATACCACAAGGATAATGCGTAAGACTCAAGATATAATATCTCTTTCTACATTGTGTGAAACAGAGAGTCTTCATTGAAAGTGTCCTAAAGAGATTAATTGATGATCTCGTGGCTCTAGACTCAATTTTGTGCATATTTAGATCCTATATCAGAGACTAGGGAGAGGGTATCCTTCTTTAATATCAACAATCTCTAAGAGAAAGTCGATAGATAATGTCGGTTCCCCGTGAGAATGAAACAAGTCCTTTTAAGAGGAACTTGAGTGGTTTAGGAAGTTGAAGTGCAGTGCGTCACTGGGTCCATGACGTCTTGTCTTCAATACCGATGTTACCTTGGTCACCACCAGTAGAAAATGAATTGAACCCGGTTTCTGCCCTAAGGTTGAATAAATGGAGGGCTATTTGTTTTCACCCTTTTCTCATTCAATTCTTTTTCATTCTTCAACCCCTTCTGCTTACCGAGACTTCATAACTAGAACCTTGTTGGGTTTATTCCAGTACTAGCTCGGTCTCAAGTGCACTCTTCCCATATCTCATTTTTCTCCTTTTTTCAATATACCTAAGGACTTCTACATTATCTAGTGGATTGTCGTGGTAGATCCCTCGGTTCTCGGCGGATCATGGGAACAAATACCTAACCTTATCATCCTTATATCACCATACATAAAGTAAAGTTGGTCGGTCTATTTGGTATTGTTCATCTGCCATTGGAACCAATTAAAAACCATTTGAAAATCAATCCAGATACTTATGATATATTATCAAAGAATTTTGTACCTAAATTGTTTTTGATATTTTTAGAACAAGAGCTCCCCCTCAACATGTGCATCAAGTGTTTGAAATCGTTTTGCACACGAAGGATGAGGTTTTCATAAGCTTGCTCCCCCTCAATATGTGCCTTGAGGTTTGAAAGAGTTTTGCACATACAAGAGGGAACCTGCACATTGATATAAATTGATCACGTTTCAAATCTTTGTGGTTTAAGATAGATGCTCCCCCTCCACATGTGCATGGAAAATTTGAAATCATTTGGCACATGTGGGAAGGAGAGCTTGTACATCCTTATAAAACCATTTACCGAATTATCAGTTTAAATCCAATTTAAATCACAAATTCTCCCCCGATCACAATTATCAAATCATTTGAGATTTGTGATCTCTGTATATTTAAATTGATTTTGAAAGCTTTTAAAGAGAATTGTGATTTGATTATGAAAGCGTTTTTACTGATAAGGATCGGATTTTTAGACTTTAAACTCCATTGAATAAACATGCATGATTATCTTTTGAAAATAATTGTATGACAAATAAATTTTTGATTTAATTGAAATCATTCTCCCCCTCAATCAATGAAATAAGTTGTTGATTGAGAGATAGATATTTTGACAAACTTTTAAGTCCAGATGATTATCAAAAATAGAGTCCGAGTTATGTTATCAAAACAACTAGTTTTCATTAGATAGTAAGGATTAGTTTAAAGAATCAGAGCAAGAAATTTGAAAAACCAAGATAAAGCATGGCTCTGTTCTTTCTTTGAAAAGCGGGTTTCTGCCTGAAATGACAATAAACCATTTTTTCTCTTTCTCCCAAAAAATTATTTTATTTATTTTTTTATTTTTTTTATTTTTTTATATGAAAATTCGAACAACATCTAAAGTCCCGTGTCATTCTTTGAATGACCATCAAGACCGTAGATATTATCGAATCGAGAAATACATGACAAAAAGACAATATTTTTTGAAGATTTTTCGAATTTTTCAAATTTTTTATGGATTTTGAAAGTTTTATATTTTTCTATTTGATTTTTGAAGGTTTTATAATTTTGTATTTTGTTTTTCAAATAAATATTTACAAGATAGATGAAGGAAACCTTTTACTCCTCTTCTTCCTCTAGAAGACGTTTGAGTGTTTCCGGTTGTAGGCTCTTAAGACCAAATCGTGGAAGAATAAACTCAAAACGTTCTCTTGGAAGAGCTTTGGTGAAGATGCCCGCTAACGTATTCACCTCACAAAGTATAGTTCCACCACACCATTTTCAACTTGTTCCGATGAAATGATGTCGAATGTCGATGTGCTTTGCTCTTGAGTGTTGTACATTGTTGCATGAGAGAGCAATAGCACTTTTATTATCACATTACAGAGGAATTTTGTTGAATTCAAAGCCATAGTCAGATAATTGGGATCTCATCCATAGGATTTGAGCACAACAAGATGACATGGCTATGTATTCAATCTCTGTAGAGGAAATAGAAGTACTCATTTGCTTCTTTGAAGACCAGCTCACAAGCTTATCACCCAAAAAGCGAGCACCTCCGGTACTTCGACGAGTATCTTGACATCCCTGCATGATCGGCATCGCATAGGTTGTTAGTGACATACCGGTGTCTTTCGGGTACCAAAGTCCCATATTGATGGTACCTTGGAGATACCGAAAGACCCGCTTAACCGCTTCAAGGTGCTTTTTAGTAGGCTTAGCCTGGTATCTAGCACACATGCACACAAAGAACAAGATGTTCGGTCTGCTAGCTGTGAGGTACATCATGGATCCAATCATACTATGATATTTCGTTTGATCTACCATGATCCCTGAGTGGTCCTCATCCAGTTTAGTACGCTCAATCATGGGAGTGTCAACAGGGTCACTTGAATCAAATCCAAATTTCTTTAAAATCTCATTTGAATATTTAGATTGATTTATGAAAATGCCTCCGGGACTTTGTGAAATTTGTAATCCCAAGAAAAATGACATTTGTCCCATCATTGACATTTGAAATTTTGAGCACATTTCATTAGAAAACTACACTCATTGGGGTCAGTCGAGGCAAAGATAATATCATCAACATAAATTTGAACGTGAATTAAATGTTTGCCTGACTTCCTGGTGAACAATGTTGGATCAACTGCTCCTTTTCTGAATCCGGTAGATAGAAGAAACTTTGATAGCGTATCATACCATGCCCTTGGAGCTTGCTTTAAACCGTAAAGATCCTTCTTCAAATGATAGACGCGAGTAGGATGCTCTGGATTCACAAAGCCTTCGGGTTGGCTGGCGTGAGACGACTTCTTTAAGATCTCCGCTCGAAATGCCGTCTTTACATCCATCCGATAGACTACCATGTTCTTACTAGCAAAGATTAGCCAAGAAGATTCTGATTGCCTCGATACGAGAAACAGGAGCAAATGATTCTTCAAAGTCAATACCCTCCTCTTGACGATATCCTTTAGCAACCAATCGAGCCTTGTTCTTTAACACATCACCATGCTCAACAAGTTTCACTTTGAAGATCCATTTTAGAGCAATGATCATAGCACAGTCTGGTGCCGGTACTAATTCCCATACATCAAGCCGATCAAACTCATGAATTTCTTCTTGCATGGCATTGAACTAGCTATCTTCATTCATGGCGGTTTTAACATCTTTTGGTTCGATCTTAGAGAGTACGGAGTTGAAAAAGCACCATAAGGCATCGGTTGCAAGCTGTTTCCGTGTGGATACTGGTCGAGAGGGATTTCCAATGATGTTGTCTAATGGATGATCGTGAGTTCATTTTATGAGGTGTTCATGTGGCTGTTGTTGAGGGACAGAAGTAGCAGAGTCGATGTCTCCTGAGGAAGATGGTTTTGATGATGATTCAGGAGCAAATATGTTTTCAAATGGAGCATCTTCAGGAGTAGCAAAGGGATTAACTTCATCATTGATGCGAGAAACAGTTCCATGATGTACATTCGAAGATTAATGATTTGTTATGAGATCGAGTGATCAGCCAGCAGCGCTTCTTGACTTAATGATATTGAGACTGAAGGGTTGACTTCATTCTCATGGATAGGAGCAGCCTCTGTTGTTGGAAATGACATATCATTGGTACTTCGCTCATAATGTTCATCAAACATAGGATCAAACAATTTCTTTAAATCATCTTCGGATGGAGGTACATATGGAGTTTCTTGAGAAGAGTTTGGTACAAGGGAAGAACCAATGGGATGTTTTGAAGTCGCGGTCCCAGAACTGGATTGTCAGAGCCATTTGACCGGTCAGCTCATCAAACGTAACGTGAATTGTTTCCATGATATTTCGGGTTCTCTTGTTGTAGATTCGGTAACCTTTTCTGTTTGGTGCATATCCTACGAATACTCCAATGTCCGCTTTAGCTTTCAATTTTCCTAAATCTTGACCATCATTAGTTGGATAACATAAAGCACCAAACACACGAAGATATGATAGATCAGGTTTTCGATTGTGGACAAGTTCGTATGGAGTCTTTCCATGAGATGTGTTAATAAGAGATCTATTTTGAGTGTAACAAGCAGTGGCAATAGCTTCACCCCATAAAAACATTGGAACCTTTGAGTAAATCAACATTGTTCTTGCAGCTTCTACAAGAGTTCGATTTCGTCTTTCAACTACACCGTTATGTGGAGGAGTTCGAGGAACACTTCTTTGAGGACTGATTCCAACATTTTCATAAAATTCATTTAGTACTTTATTAACAAACTCAACTCCATTGTCAGTTCGGACGATTCGAACCGTTTTGTTGAGTCTGATCTGAAGTTGTTTAATGAGTTTAATGATGACATATGGAGTTTCGTCCTTTGTCCTAAAAAACTTAACCCAAGTGAATCGGGAGTAGTCATCAACCACTACTAACACATATCTCTTCCCATTAGTATTTTGCACTCTCATTGGGCACCACATAAATCCATATGAAGGGTATGAAGAATTTCCATTACTGAGTTTGTGGGTTTTGGTTTGTGGGCATATTTCGTGCTTTTTTCCTAATTGGCAGCTGAACAAGATGATCTTTTTCATATTTTAATCGGGTAAACCTAACAAGATCCTTTCGGAGAGGTTGTTTATGGTGCGAAGTTCAAGTGATTGAGGCGGACGCGATGCCATAACCAAGACTTTGTTTTAGAAGCCTTTGACAAAGACAAGCACATTGGAGAGGACTTCATCATGTCATCGATAGAGATGGTGTATAGGTTGAACCGAGTACCTCTTAATAATTCTACACCATCAAGTTCTCTAACAAAGTAAGTATGTTTTCTAAAAGCCACTCTATAGATCAGAATCACGAATTGACCAACAGAGAGAACAAATTATGACCAAGACCTTCCACATAATATACCCTGGAAATTACACTTTCACCAACCACATAATCTCCATAACCCATAATTGCTCCAAAATGGTCGTTCCCGAATCTAACAGTCCGATGAATTTACTCACGAAGTTCATGAGCCGCGACCGGTCTCCAGTCATATGCTTGGAACCGAGTCCGGTACCACATAACGATTTGAACGATCTGCAGTTGAGTACACAGCGACAAGAATGAATAACTGGATAATTGGGATCCCCATGCAAGAATGGGTTCCATTTGGTTAGTAATAGTGATTGGAACACCCACATCAGAGATAGAAACATTCATATCAGAAATTGAGGCAATGGAATCGTTATGAATAGATGCACGTGCAGTGTCCGTATTTGCCCTATTCAAAGTATGTTAACTTCTTAAGGGAATAGTTCTACCAGTAGGCATCCATTTTCTAGTGGGCATTGTCCGATTAACCTTATGGCCAACAGGTATCCATTGATAACCTATCTTACTAAATTTTCTTCCTTGGACTTCCACTTTCTAACTTTCTTTCGCCTTTACCTTTTTGCCTTCTTAGCATGATATTTTGTATTAACAATGTTAATAGCTGGAGATTTGACAGATTAGACAAAGCATTCACACCACATTCATGATAGAAACATTGAGATTCAAGAAGACATCATTACAAGGTTTGCAAATAGTATCAAAATTCGAATTAATTACAGTACGCCTATGGCTAATACTAGAATCAACACGATTCGTTTTATTCGACTCAAGCTTAAAGTTCCTAGGTTGGTCTTCTACTCTCTTCCAATGCACATTCTTAGCTTGTGAGGTCCTATCATTCCTTGTATTGTCTTGAGACTTTGACCTGCTCGCTTTAATGTCACTGATTACTCCTGTAGAGGGAATGGGAACATTAGTTGGTTTTGCTATTTTTTGCATTTTCTGCTTAGATGTGCTGGGATGTGAACTAATTGAAGGCGCACTAAAGTTCACCCTTTTGACACTAGAGGTGCTGGGATCTGAACTACTTGAAGGTATACTACAGTTCACATTCATAACATTGGGCATCGAATGGATTTCATATTTGGCACTAGGCATAGAGAACGGAATCAAAGGATTAACTCTTTCACCTAAGGACTTAGGGCATATTGTGATTAAGCATTCTAGAAGTTCTTGAGATCGTTTGGCATATAAGCATGCATGCCCAATTGCATTATCAAGTGGTTTCTCTAACTTATCCTCTTCAACAATCTCACGGAGACATTCTAGACAATCCTTAAGGGATGAGAAATATGTTTGAATTGCAAGTTTATTGTTCCTAAGATGTGGAGGAACATATTTCACAGACAAAGCATATTTATTACAAACATGTACCTTTGATCCATCAGTCTCCCTATTGGTCATTGGCATTTTCCCTTTAACTACAGCTCTTCAGATTCTCAATTTCCTTTTTGCAATGAAGTTATTTGTTCATTATTTTTGTTATGAGTGACCTTTATTGATTCAAATAACTCATTGAAATGACGTTTAACCTTTTCATTTTCTTCTAGAAAACTCTCGTTTTCCTTTTGTAATGCATTTACTAAGTTTTGAAGATGAAACGTTTGAGAATTCTGAGAATCTAAACGAGGAGGCATTTGGGAGCCAGTCACATTGTTCTTTTCACATTTTAATTGAGAGATTTGGGCTTTCAGCTTTCTGATCGTGTTACAATGAGCTTGAATCTGTTCGTCATGTTTGTTTATTTGAAAAACTGCATCAAACTTTGGAGCATATGAGAATGTCTTGATATTTGAGGTTTTGACATTTTCTTTAAGATGTTGATATTTTAGTTGTAAATTATGTTAGGAATTAGAAATTCCCGGTATTAAAGAGTCGGTCACCTCAAGTATATGTAATCGTTAGAAAGCTCGTAGTCATAGTAATATTTAGTTAAGTAGTATTTAGTTAAGTAAAACCGTGGAGGACGGAGACCAGTCTTTACCCATGTAGATGCTCTGCACATCCGGCCGATGTGTGGCGATTTATGTAAGACCATAAATACTCTCTACCTCCCAAGGTAGAGAGTTGGAGCTCATAATAATATCTTTCACTTTCTCTCACTAAGTTCCCCAAAACCTCTAACTTTTCTCTACAGAATTCCACTTATCGCCCACTTGTGTTAATGGTTTGATGTGTATGTGAAAACTTATATCCAAAAATTGGTATCAAGAGCCGGGGGTTAGATCATATCCTGCACATCTTTGGATTTCTAGTGGTTTTTTAGGTGGTTTTTAAGTTTGAAAAAGTTTAATGGTTTGTGCATCATTTGGTTGATTTCTAGTGTTAAAGTTTGGATTTTGATAGTACTTTTATGTTTAGAATCATCATAAGTGTTTAGGTTTTGATTGTAAGCTTGAATCATCGTGGTTGGGTTGTTTTTGGATTGAAAAGTGGTGTTTTAGAGATTTTCTTGCTAGCGACTTGAGCCACGGATTGTTTTTTCTTCCTAGCGACTTGCTTACAAATTTGTAGCGAGTTAACAGACTTTAGACCTAGCGACTTAGAACTAGGACTTAAAGTACAAGTAGTGGACTTTCCACCACGTTTGTAGCGACTGGAGGTAGCGACTTGGTTTGGTTTGGCGAGTTGCTCTTTAGGACTTGTATCTTTAGGATTTGAGTAGCGAATTGCTGCCAAAATTTTGCTAGCGACTTAATGCTTAGCGAGTTACTACTTAGCGACTTGCAATTGTTTAGTGACTTGGTGGTATAGAGTCAATTAGGTGTTAGCGGACTAGCTTAAGCAGGATTAGCGACTTGGTCTTAGCGCTTGGTTTAAGAATTCTTAGCGACTTGTGACTTTTCCGACAAAACTTCAACGGCTATAACTTTTTGATCCGTAACTCCGTTTTCAGCGTTCTACCCATCAAAACGACCGTGAGAACGAGGAGAATGTCACGCCGGGTAAACCTTCGGGGCTAAATCCCAGCTCTGAAACGAAGTTATTGAGGTTTTATGTTTTAGACCTAAATTTCTCGGGAAAATCGTGCATAAAACCAATCCAAATCTCAACCAAAAGCCAACATCTCTCTCGCTTATCCCCAAACAATCATAAGTCCTAACACACAATTGTCTATCATTGTGTAGCTCCATCATCATCTAACACATTCCATTGGTCATTGCTTACGGTTTGGTCTTGATTTTAGTAAAATCCTCTGAAAGATTCTATTTCTGGTTTAAATCATAGACTTGTAAAATCCGTGAATTCTTCCACATCATGTCTTACTCTACGACCAGTGATTTCGAAGTGCTTAAATTGTATGATGTGTGGGACAACAATGATAAAGTATGCTACCTGAAAGGTTAAAGATGTTTGAATTGAACAATGAGGATGTGAGATCTTCATGTTGGTACAATGAGTAATGCACGCAAATGGAATGCGCATTGAGCCATATCGACTTCATCGGCACTCATACAACCGGCTGTTATCCATAGCCGATCGAACATGTGTAGTGCTCTTTTCCGCCAGGACTTACCTACATTGACAAGAAGCTTGTGTTGAACTTAGAACACTTAAAGCTGCAACTTACCAATAAAGAGGTTCAAAAGGATGTTTCCAGTGCAGCTCTTCCGTAATCTAAACAATTTGACCATTCATCATTGGGGAATATTCGCCAGATACGATCAACACTTGACGGAATTTCCTTCAAAAACATACTGGAATGGAAATTGAGGAATCTATTGAGACATTTGATCCAACTCATGGATAATGTGAAAAGTACATGAAGAATCGCTCAAAAGAAAAGATGTGAATGAGTGTCAGTCAGTTGAAAGATGTTGTGATAAGTTGGGTAATGTATATGTTGAAGAATGGGTGTTCTGCTGAATGCGAAGTCAAGTGACAACAAAACATGATGAGTCGGATAATGGAAAAATGGAATCTTCGTGCTCAAATTCACAATAGAGAGAGGTGCACCACGACACAACCGTGCAAGTTAATGCAAAGGAACGCTCCATGGAAGCTTCAGATGTACCCAAGATAGAGATGCACGACCCGTCACAGCACTGCATGTCAATGCTCAGGTAAGTTGCATGGATGTTTCTCGCGTACCTAGTTGTGCATCTTCTACTCAAAATGATGATTATGAAGCTGAGTACGCTGCATTTGTGCTGATGATTCCTAACTTACCACTGAAGCTTAACATATATATTAAGGATCAGGTAGCTATTTATGAACAAGTGCTAAGTTTGAGCTGACCACTCGTGAGCAGGAAATGGATGTCCAAATTAATCACAACTATTAGAAAAAAGTAGGTTTAGAGAAGAAGTATTAAAAACAAGAGTTAAATTCCTTACAAGAAAAGCTTTCTAAAACTGCTACAGCAAAACAACCGCAGAACTTCAAGAAATGTTAAAATGCTTAAGCAAGAATTCAAGGCTAAGGAATCAAAACTTTTGAATGATTTTTCCAATCTAAAAACTTTGAAAAACAAGCTTGAAAATAAGTTGTACTGTAAGATATAACTTGTCACATACACATCATAACATTAACACAAGGTAGCATATAGATGGAATTCTAGAGAGAGAAAGTTAGAGGTTTAGGGAACTTAGTGAGAGAAAGTGAAAGATATTATTATGAGCTCCAACTCTCTACCTTGGAAGGTAGAGAGTATATATATAGTCTTACATAAACGCACACATCGGGCTGTGGATCAGGCATACAGTGGGTAAAGACCCGTCCGTCCTCCACGGTGTTACTTAACTAAATACTACTTAACTTAATATTACTATGACTACGAGCTTTCTAACGATTACATATACTTGAGGTGACCGACTCTTTAATACTGGGAATTTCTAATTCCTAACAATCTCCCCCTAAGGGAGGTCACCTCAAACATATACTAAAATGACATTGAATACAATCAGATATTACATTAACAATTGATCTTGCATTCTTGATGTAGTACTTTGCTCCGAAGCTCGTAGTCATTGATTCCACTCATTGCATGTTTGGTTAATCCAAGTGGAGGTCTTTTACTGATCCACGTGATAATAATGTTGAGCCAGCTTTGAGATCATCGCACAATAGAAAATCTCTCGATACATCCATTGTGGTGTTGGTATTATGTGATGTTGTGACATTCGGACCGACATGCTCACATTCTGGATCATGATATATTCTCATTAGAGTAGCGGAAGCATTTGTTGATTCATGATATTGGCAGCAGCGTAGTAGAAGCATGGAGTAAAAATATCAGAGTCATTGATGCACTAATCATGATTTCTTTTGAGATGAATGTGTTAGTTGAGCATGCGGCTATGGATTGACCGCTTCATTCGTCGGATCAGCGCAACGTCGGGTGTACCGATAAGACGATTAGCAATAAACGCGCACGAAAGTGTCTTTGATCACTTTCGTTGAATTGAGGTACACGGCCCGCGGTTCCCGTTGATCGCTACAAGTACTTTTGTGATCGGTATAATTCGAAGAATTTCCTTGACAGGGTTTTTCGCTGCTCTAGCTGTTCTCAAACCGAAACGTCTCAAAGAAGACAACACGGAGTGAGTGAACCAGCGAATTTTCGTCCAATGATTGATGAAAAGAGATTTGAAAAACAATCGTGTATTGCTCAATAGAAATTGTTTTGCAATATAACGAAGGTTTTAATGAAAATCAATTATCAATCATAAAACACCTTTTGATTTGAAAAATTAGTACCCAGTCGACATGCTAATGAAAAGAGTTTTTAAAGCACAAAGACCGGTTTTTCAAAGGTATCCGTCAATCCATAACCTGAACCGGGATTGATTCAAAAGAATGAATCGCCCCATTGTTTCCGTTCAGTTGTCACATGGTTGATCTGTATAATAGATCTCACATGCCACCTACCAGGAGCTTGTTAGATGTTGGCTTCAGAAGGCTTTCCATCTTCATTGTGAGTATGTTTGCATATCACTCAGATGTTGAGGCAATACCACAAGGATAATGCGTGGGACTCAAGATATATCTCTCTTTCCACATTGTGTGAAACAGAGAGTCTTCATTGAAAGTGTCCTAATGAGATTTATTGATGATCTCGTGGCTCTAGACTCAATTTGTGCATATTTGGATCCTATATCGGAGACTAGGGAGAGGGTCTCCTCCTTCAATATCAACAATCTCTAAGAGAAAGTCGATAGATAATGTCGGTTCCCCTTGAGAATGAAACAAGTCCTTTTAAGAGGAACTTGAGTGGTTTGGGAAGTTGAAGTGCAGTGCGTCACTGGGTCCATGACGTCTTGTCTTCAATACCGATGTTACCATCAGTAGCATATGAATTGAACCCGGTTTTCGCCCTAAGGTTGAATAAATGGAGGGCTATTTGTTTTCACCCTTTTCTCATTCAATTCTTTTAATTCTTCAACCCCTTCAGTGCTTACCGAGACTTCATAGCTAGAACCTTGTTGGGTTTATTCCATTACTAGCTCAGTCTTAGTCCGCACTCTTCCCATATCTCATTTTTCTCCTTTTATCATCATACCTAAGAACTCTACACTAACTAGTGGATTGTCCCTGGGTAGATCCCTCCGGTTCTGGCGGATCATGGGAACAATACCTAACCTTATCATCCTTATATCACCGTACATAAAGTAAAGTTGGTGGGTCTATTTGGTATTGTTCATCTGCCATTGGAACCAATTGAAAACCATTTGAAAATCAATTCGAATACTTGTGATATATTATCAAAGCATTTTGTACCTGAATTGTTTTTGATATTTTAGAACGAACTCCCCCTCAACATGTGCATCAAGTATTTGAAAATGTTTTGCACACGGAGGCAAGAGAAAGAATTAACTTCTTTGATTACCATTTTCTAAAAGATATCAACATCACTTCCCTAATCGAATCAAGTAGATAAAGCATTTTGGGGAAGGATGAGGTTTTCATGATTTTGCTCCCCTCAATATGTGCCTCGATATTTGAAAAGAGTTTTGCACTACTAGAGGAACCTGCACATTGAGATAAGTGATCACGTTTCAAATCATTGTGGTTTAATATAGATGCTCCCCTCAATGTGTGCATGGAAAATTTGAAATCGTTTGTCACTTACGGGGAGGCAAACATGCTAATCTCTTAAGAAACCATTTATCAATTATAGAGTTTAAATCCTATTTAAATCACAACTTCTTCCCCGATCACAATTATTAAAACATTTGAGATTTGTGATCTCTGTAGATTTAAATTGATTTTGAAAGCTTTTAAGGAGAATTGTGACTTGATTATGAAAGCGTTTTAACTGATAAGGATCGAATGTTAAGACTTTAAACTCCATTGGTTAAACATGCATGTACATCTTTTGAAAACAATTTAATGCCAAATAACTTTTAATTTAATTGAAATCATTCTCCCCTCAATCAATGACATAGGTTGTTGATTGAGCGATAGAGATTTTGACAAATAAGTCCTGATGATTATCAAAAATAGAGACCGAGTTATTTTTTCAAAGCATTTAGTTTTCAGCAGATAAATGTTATAGAATCCGAGCATGGAATTTGAAAACATGGTAAAACATGGCTCTGTTCTTTCTTTTAAAACGGGTTATTGCCTGAAAATGACAATAAACCATTGTTTCTCTTTCTCCCAAACATATTTTTTTGATTTTTTGATTTTTTTTTTTTTTTGTTTTTTTTTTTGGAATTCGAACAACATCTAAAGTCCCGTGTCATTCTTTGAATGACAGCACAAAGACCGTAGATATTTATCGAACCGAGAAAACGCATGACAAAATGACAATATTTTTGAAGATTTTTCGAATTTTTCAAATTTTTATGGATTTTGAAAGTTTTATATTTTTCTATTTGATTTTTTGAAGGTTTTATAATTTTGTATTTTGTTTTTCGAATAAATATTTACAAGAGATAAATTAGTTTAAGAGAATGATGAAATGAGTACCGAGCTAAAGATATCGTTCAGACGTGTAGAAGAAAGGAATCAACATCTCTTAAACTTTCGCCACCAAAGCATTCGAGGCTTCTAAGAAAATCGTCTGGACATGAGCCTTCTCAATTTGAATCTTTGGTAGCTTCCCCCAAACCGACAAACATCGAATAAAGACCATTTCCCTAAGAAGTAGAGTTGAATACAAAGCGGTCTCATTGATTGAAGCTCAGCACCCTGAAGATCACGAGAACACCGAAGTAACAAGTTGAAACATTGATCATCTCGCAGTGGTTATCAAATCGGAT
The DNA here is from genome assembly GCA_910596185.1 of Chrysanthemum makinoi. Lineage (NCBI taxonomy): Eukaryota > Viridiplantae > Streptophyta > Magnoliopsida > Asterales > Asteraceae > Chrysanthemum > Chrysanthemum makinoi. The sequence continues at coordinate 83,118,788 of OU343225.1, read as the reverse complement.
TAACCGATTACGACCGATCACATGAACCTGTTGTGCATCCCGATGTACACCTTACTCTTCAAGATTGACCAGTTGTCTATTTAGGGAACAATATATCAACATCTTCATTTTACCAAGTGCATTCCAGTTATATAACATATAACCAATCAGCACATAATGTACACATGTAACCAACAAGAGTAGAGACGATGACATCCATGTAACATGTTGAGTTACTAATCATCTCTGTGGATGTAAACTCTGAAATAACTCAATTAGCTTCGATCAAGTGAACATGTTGTGCATATAACCGGAAGCACTTTATCATAAACCGTATATAAGATGTCGATAGGCAGTATCATCTCACGTTCCAAATATTCTTCTCACATTTCTTCCACCTGAACACTGAAGTAACATAAACCAAAGGTCTCCAGAGACCACTTCCCCCAAATAGTTGGAATAATATATTCTTCCCCAAATGGTTTTGATACCTCAGAATCAGAAAAACATAATATATCCATAAACTTGAAATCTTGTGAGAAGAACTCAAATAGCCCAAATGAATCCTGTGAGAATCAACTGCTACATAAACTCTCTCTGACTATCTTTATCAACCCATATGTAGACAATTTGAAGTGACCACTTGTTGAAGAAAAACCCAATATACCAAACTTGAAACGAAGTCGAATTCCCGTATTTGCGTCTTAAGCTTGCACTTAAAGATGGAAGAACGGTGGCGAGAATTTATGCACCAAGCAAATCTCTTAAGTACTCAATACTCAATTAAAGTATGAGACATTAACACCTCTTGCGATTATTCACAACGTAATATACGCGGACACGAGTAAAACAACGTAACTCCTAATAGTGATAGTTAACCAATCTTCAACCATCCACCTCGATGCGGTAACTAGATAACCCAAGACTTCAACTCTAATTCTTAAGCTCGAGCAAGTTATCAAATAAGATCACGCCTTTGTGAACGTCAACTTCAACCTCAAATAAGTGATAAAAGAGTAACTTCGGAGTAATCAACTTGTGTCAAATGCCCAACATGTGAATAAACATACAACCGGATGTACATTCACCACTGAACGGAACCAGAAACAAATGATGCCTCAACATCAATGTATTCTTCCTAAAAGTATTCATGTAGAGACTGATATGGAGGATACACCAATAACTTCGAGCGGATGAGGTAGACATTTTCCTTGAAGTTCATGTGGTTGATTTATAGCATGCACGATGAGAGTAATAATAATCCATGAAGATTTGGCAAAGGAATACCAAAGAGTGGATCATTATTCATGAACAATAATCCGTGAAGATTTGGCAAAGGAATACCAAAGAGCGGATCATTATTCATGAGTGCAAATGCAATATTATGATAATCATTATCAACGCCTTGAGGAATAACTGGAGATAGGGATTTTTTGAGTAGTCTGAGTTGTACTTCTTTGATGATCATCAAACATATCTTGAACTCATGAATCACATATTCTTTGATGATCATCAAATATTCGCTAGCGGTTGTAAATTCTCATCAAACATATCTTGAACCAATGAATCCCAAACAATAAATCCCATTTATCCTTAGTGAGTGAAACATTAGGCGTTGGAGGAGAGTCATCAAACTTAAGTCTTATAACCATTATTCAAACATCCATCATCATTTAGTATATTCACTCTTCTCATAAATCCCATTTATCCTTAGTGAGTGAGAGTCATCAAACTTTAAGTCGTATAACCATTATTCAAACATCCATCATCATTTAGTATATTCACTCTTCACCCCCTCAAAAGTTGCATCCGAAGTTGCCATTTTGATTTAGCAAGTGAATAAGAATATACATTAATGAATGTAGATCCATTTGATGGCTGAATGAGCATGGGAGAAACATGAAGCTTGTTGATGAAGAATGTCGATGAGAATGGTAATAAACATGAAGATTCTCCTTCTTCTGCAAGATAAAGGCCTTGAAGCGTACACTTTTTTTTCTTTGAGGAACGGGGCCTGAAGTGTTGTGAACATTGCGTCATAAGAAGATTTCTCTTCTTCATAAGATAAAGCGCACTGAAACGTACACTTTTCTTTTCTTTAGAGAACGAGGCCTGAACTGATGTGAACAGACGTCATTGTTTAGAGCCCAGTTATATGTTTAGAGCCGCCCGAATCCCAATACCAAGGGACGACACATTGTACGACTGCTTTGGATATGACGAAGACATAGAATTGGAAACATTGGATCCCCACGTGCTCATGGGGTCCTTTTGGTTAGCACAAACAATCTTTGAATCAGAAGAAACCCTAGGTGCAATGTCATTGTCACTAGGAGCTAAACTAGTAGAAGCATCAAACTTAGTCGAGGGACATTTTGTGCTTAATGGGATTATTCTACCACGCTTCCAAACCTTAACAGGCACTGCTCTAGGCATAGTGGATCTAGTTAAGGGGCAAGGTTTGCCATCGTGAATATTCGACACTGTTGGCTTCCAATGAAATCCTACATTGGTAAAACCTTCCCCGTAGGTTTCCAGGATTGCTAATCTGTTTTCGCCTCCAAACTTTCTTAACCGGGTTATGAATCTTAGACCTCAGAAATAACACATCACATTTATCATGATTACCAGAAATTAAACATTTTTAACATGTTTTGCAGACAAGGCGACATAAGGCCTCGAATTAATTTTAGTAAGCTTGGAGCTAATACTAGAACTAACACGATTCTTTTGTTCAAATCAAACTTCTTGTCCCTATGGTGTTCTTTCACTTCCTTATCATGATCACTTTTAGTTTGCGTAATCCTATCCTTCTTTGCATAGCTTCTAGGTTTTGATCTGCTAACTTTAGTGTCAATATTACCATCTGTAGAAAGTAACGAGGGGAAACATTACATGGCTTCACTACTTTCTGCATTCCTGGTCTAGAAGTGCTGGGATCCGAAATTCTAGGAGGCACATCACAGGTTGCTTGCTTGAATTTAGATATGGAGCAAGGCATATCAAGGGTCACATGCTTGGCTTGGCTAGTCGGGATTTCCTGCTTGGTACTAGGCATGAACAAGGCTTCACAGTTTGGCTTTTTCACCTAGGGTTTGGACATGTTGCAATTACACATTCAAGCAGTTTCTTGAGATAGTTGGGCCTGGAGGCAAGCAAACCTAATTTCACTATCAAGAGGTTTGTTAATGAAATCCTCTTCGACAATCTCACGGAGACATTCTAGACTATCCTTAAGGGTGCGCACAGATAGTCATGAAAAGCAGTCATTATTCCTAAGATGAGGAGGAATATATTTAACATGTCACAGTGTATTTGCATCAATAAGGGTACTTTGAGACAACATTCTTATTGAAAACAAGTGGCAGTTGCGCAGTTTCCCGACTTCTCAGATTCTCAATTTCTTTTGTAAAGACTATTTTTCGTTGTTTTGGTCAGGTCACTTTCATTGAATCATATAACTCTTTAAAGTGTCGTTCAACTTTTTCATTTTCTTCGAGAAAACTCTTGTTTTCCTTTTGTAATGCATTGACTAAGTTTGAAGATGAAACGTTGAGTATTCTGAGAATCTAAAGGAAGAGGCATTTGGGAGCCTGTCATATTGTTCGTTTGACCCTTTAATTGAGAGATTGGGCTTTCAACTTTCTGATCGTGTTGCACTGAGCGTGAAATCAGTCATCACGTTTGTTAATTTGAAAAACTGCATCAAATCTGGAGCATCTGAAGATGTCTTGATATTTGAAGTTTTGACATTTTCTGTGAGATGTTGATATTTGAGTTGTAAATTAAAATGCTCAACTTCTAGTTTAGAAAAATGTTTAACCAAATTGTCATGATCATCCAGTCAATTTTCTCGTTTAGTTTAGAATTAGTTTTTTCAAGCTCAATGACACGATCATGGGAGACTTTCAGGCCACAGATAGTTCATGAAATTTGGAAGCATTAATAGAGCAATTTGAAGCAGTGAAAAAGATATCTTGAGCAACACATTCAGTAATAAAAGTCTCATTTAAGGTATGCAAGTTCTTCCTCTCAATCTCATTATATTTTAGTGCACGCTCATAATCACTAACTTCAACTATCATTGCATCAAATTCCTTTTCCATTTCTTTAATATCTGATTTTATCCCCTTTTAAGACTCTCAAAATGATCTTTTAGTTGTTTAAAGAAAGGCATGACCTCAGTTAAATAACATTCTTTCATTTGCTCAAAACCCCTTTCCCTTCAGTTATCCCAGTGGGTGTGATCCTTTTCTTACAAGTTTTCTCAAAATCGATAAATAGTTGAAGAATAACATATTGACTGATTAAGGTCTTGCTCTTAGTGGCAATTGTTCTAGAAACTAAATGCATTGGTGTATTTGGAGGATACAAGGTCGCTTTAGGGAATTTCCTACAAGGGGATTCTTTTCAACAAGATTTTAACTTTTGCAAGTCCATATCCTTTTTCCGAACACTGTTCAGGGGTCAACAGTCAGTCTGAGGCTTAAACATGTTTAAGGATATCCAATTTTCCTTAGTGTAATCATGGGGTTATATCGTTATCTTGTTTTTTACACTAGTTTATCTTTTATTCATTTTTATTCATTTTTTCACTAGTGACTTATTGATTTCTTATCTTCCCTGCACTCAACAAACTAGGTCTGGTCTCAGGCTTAAGGATCTCATTACCATCATACAGTACCTTATGAGCATTTCTAGCCTTTTAATTACCTCTGGATTAGGTTCCTCAACAAGGGGAATGCTATGCTTATCGCTTAAGACTCTATGCTTTGTGATCATGTGAGCAAATCAATGGTATTCCCTTGTACGTACAACTTATTTTCAAGCTTGTTTTTCAAAGTTTTTAGATTGGAAAATCATTCAAAAGTTTTGATTCCTTAGCCTTGAATTCTTGCTTAAGCATTTTAACATTTTCTTGAAGTTCTTGTTTTTGCTTAGCAGCTTTAGAAAGCTTTTCTTGTAAGGAGTTTAACTCTTGTTTTAATACTTCTTCTCTAAACCTATTTTATCTAATAGTTGTACGATTGGACATCCATTTCCCGCCACGGGTGGTCAACTCAAACTTAGCACTGTTCATAAATAGCAACCGATCCTATATATGTTAAGCTCGCGGTAAGGGAATCATCGCACAAATGCACACTCATACCATAATCATCATTTTGAGTAGAAGATGCACAACTAGGTA
>OU343225.1:82803507-83113521 GCA_910596185.1 Chrysanthemum makinoi | reverse complement strand
GGTGCTTAGCGAGTTGCTATTTAGCGACTTGACATCTTAGCGAGTTGCTATTTAGCGACTTGACTTATTAGCGATTTGGTGCTTAGCGACTTGCTGTCCAAATTTGGTAGCGACTTGGTGGTTGGCGACTTGGTTCAGGGTTTCTTAGCGACTTGGTTGATTCTGTCTGTAATACGGTTTTCTCTTGATTTAGTAAAATTCCGTGAAAGAATCTATTTCCCGGTTTAATCATAGAGTTTTAAAATCCCGTTTAATCTGTTAACATGTCTACCAAAGTTCCTACAATCATCTCCACTGTTGCCAAGGATGTTCAAGCAGCTGGTTCGGATACTCGTCCACCCATGCTTGACAGAACTGACTATGACTCTTGGGCTCAACGAATCAGATTGTACTGTTTTGGAAAAGAAAATGGGATTAACATTCTCAAATCCATTGATGAAGGACCTTATCAGGTTGAGACTACTAGAGACATAATTGATACAGCTGAAGATGGAATATTGATTTACGGAATGGACAGACCAAAGATGTATGATGAGCTCGATGATAAGGATAAGAAGAGATTCGATGCGATATCCGGCTTCTAACATTATACTTCAAGGTCTTCCAAAATACATCTACAAGCTTATCAATCACAACACCGGCAAAAGGTTGTATGGGATAATGTCAAGATGCTTCTCTCGGTTCTCGAATTGACTATGTGAAGATAGAGAATCACAACTATATGATGAATTTGAGCATTTCAAGATGAAACCCGATGAGAGTGTCTATGAGTACTATGTGAGATTCCATAAGCTTGTGAATGACATGAGGAAAATCAAAATGACTATGCCTAACATTCAATTGAACTCAAAATTTGTGAACAACATGAATCCCGAATGGCACAAGTTTGTCACTTCTGTGAAGCTCACTAAAGGATTGAAGAATACAAACTATGAGCAACTCTATGCCTTCCTTCTTCAGAATGAAAGACATGCTATGTTTGAAAAAAGGATTCTGGAACAGTTCAAAACCAATCAGGGAGAAACAAGCTCAACAAATGATTCAACTGCTTTTTCCACAAATGTTGGGATTACCACCAAAGCTTCTCAAGTTATACCCATGGGTAATGGTAATCACAAACTCATTCCCGATCCTATGTTCAAACAAGCCGATGTCTTGATGCATCCGTGGGAAACTTCATTAATCAACTAGCTCTCATGATCAGTCAAAACATGAAAACTCTCCCACACACCAACAACAACCTCAGAACAGCATCCAATCCACACAATCAAGCCACGGTCAAAGATGGGAAGGTTATGGTGCAGCCTGCTCAAGAAAGGCGCTTTGATCAGAGAAGGGGTGGAGTAGGTGGTGGCTATGGTGGAAATCAGAATCGAGGAAGGATTGGGAATCAAGGACAAACAAAGCCTATCAAATGCTACAACTGTGGTGGTGAGGGACACATTGCAAGGAATTGTACATCTCCAAAACGTCCACAGAATGTTGAGTACTTCAGGGATAAGATGTTGCTTGTGCAAGCTCAGGACAATAGAGCAGCTTTGGATGAAGAGGAGTTATTGTTTCTTCGAAGGGAATGCCAAGACTTATGATGCCGACGTTGATGAAGCCGATTCGGGGAGATAGGTCATAATCATCAAAATGCCTTTCAAGTAGCCGATTGTGATGCATTCGACTCGATGTAGATGATGAACCTATCGCCAAACAATCTTCATGGCTAGCATCTCACCTATGGTTTCTCCAAAAGCTTCTCCACCACAACAAACTGGTCCATCCAAAGACAAAATCATTTCTGAGGTATTAAAACTATATGATGATGTTGATGAGCAAAAGATGCATAATAAAGTACAATCTCTTGAAGACTTTTGAATCAAATATTGATTATATGGGTAATAGCAATGTTGTCCCATATGATCAATATGTGAAACAAAGTGAAAGTGAGATTGTACCAAGTAATGCATCTTCTCGATCAATGATGACTATGTTCTTTGATGAATTCACCTTGCATGTGCCCCTGACGATGATTCTATTGTTATCTCGAACTCAATGCCTATAAAGAACGTGTTGCTATTTATGAACAACGTGCTAAATTTGAGTTGACCACCCGTGAGCAGGAAATGGATGACCAAGTGCATACAATCATTAGAAAAAGTAATTTTAGAGAAGAAGTATTAAAACAAGAGTTAAATTCCTTGCAAGAAAAGCTTTCTAAAACTACTAAGCAAAAACAAGAACTTCAAGAAAATGTGAAAATGCTTAAGCAAGAATTTAATGCTAAGGAATCAAAACTTTTGAAAGATTTTTCTAATCTGAAAACTTTGAAAAACAAGCTTGAAAACAAGTTGTACATACAAGGGAACACCATTCAGACTGCTCACATGATCACTAAGCATAGAGTCTTAAGCGATAAGCATAGCATTCCCCTTGTTGAGGAACCAAATCCAGAGGTCATTAAAAAGGCTAGAAATGCTCATAAAGTAATTTATGATGGCAATGAAATCCTTAAGCCTAGACAGAAACCTAGTTGCGTTGAGTGCACTGAGGAAGATAAGAAATCAGATGAAGTCACTAGGGAAAAAATGAACAAGAAACTAGATGATCCTAAATGTAAAGAGAAGAAAATAAATATTACACCCCATGATTACAAGAAAGAGAATTGGATTGCCTTGAACAAGTTTAAGCCTCAGACATTGTTAACGCCCGAACAAGTGTTCTGGAAAAATGATTTAGATAAGCTAAAAGCAAAGAATCTTGTTGTAAAAAACCCCCCCTTTAGGAAAATGCCTTCTGTGTATCCTCCCAATACACCAATGCATTTAGTCCCTAGGACTATTGCCACTAAAAGCAAGACCTTAATCAGTCAATATGTTATTTTTCAACTATTTGTTGATTTTGAGAAAACTTGCAAAAAAAGGATCACACCCCCATGGTATAATGAAGGGGAAAGGGGTTTTGAGCAAACTAAAGAATGTTATTTAACTGAAGTCATGCCCTTCTTTAAACAACTAAAAGATCAATTTGAAAGTCTTAAAAAGGGAATGAATCTAGACATTAAAGAAATGGAAAAGGAATTTGATGCAATGATCGTTGAGGTTAGTGACTATGAGCGAGAATTAAAATATAATGAGATTGAGATGAAGAACTTGCATACTTATGAATGAGAATCGATTTTGAATGTGTTGCTCAAGATGTGTTTTTCATTGCTACAAATTGTTCCATTAATGCTTCTCAATTTCATGTATTATCTGTTGCCCTGAAAGTCTCCCATGATCGTGTCATTGAGCTTAAAAAGACTAATTCTAAACTAAATGAGAAAATTGAACTGGATGATCACGACAATTTGGTTAAACATTTTTCTAAACTAGAAGTTGAGCATTTTAATTTACAACTAAAATATCAACATCTTAAAGAAAATATCAAGACATCCTCAGATGCTCCAGAGTTTGATGTAGTTTTTCAAATAAACAAACGTGATGAAAAGATTCAAGCTCATTGTAACACGATCAGAAAGCTGAAAGCCCAAATCTCTCAATTAAAGGGTGAAAAGAACAATGTGACTGGCTCCCAAATGCCTCCTTCTTTAGATTCTCATAATTCTCGAACGTTTCATCTTCAAAACTTAGTAAATGCATTACAAAAGGAAAACGAAAGTTTTCTAGAAGAAAATGAAAAGGTTAAACGTCATTTCAATGAGTTATTTGAATCAATAAAGGTCACTCGTCACAAAAACAACGAACAAATAGCTTCATTGCAAAAGGAAATTGAGAATCTGAAGAGCCAGGTAAAAGGGAAAATGCCAATGACCAATGGGGAGAATGGTGTATCAAAGGTTCACTCTTGTAATTAATATGCTTTGTCTGTGAAATATGTTCCCCCTCATCTCAGGAATAACAAACTTGCTATTCAAACATATTTCTCATCCCTTAAGGATTGTCTAGAATGTCTCCGTGAGATTGTTGAAGAGGATAAGTTAGAGAAACCACTTGACAATGCAATTGGGCATGCATGCTTATATGCCAAACGATCTTAAGAAATTATAGAATGCTTAATCACAATATGCCCTAAGTCCTTAGGTGAGAGAGTTAATCCTTTGATTCCGTGTTCTATGCCTAGTGCCAAGTATGATATCCATTCGATGCCCGATGTTTTGAATGTGAACTGTAGTATACCTTCAAGTAGTTCAGATTCCAGATTTGTTAATGCTAAGAAAGCGAACTCTAGTGTGCCTTCTAGGAGTACAAATCCCAGTACTTCTAGTGTTAAGAAAGTGAACCTTAGTGTGCATGCATGTAATTCAGATCCCAAAGACATCTAAACAAGAGATGCAAAGAGTAGCAAAACCAACTAATGTTCCCATTCCCTCTACAAGAGTAATCAGTGACATTAAAGCGAAGCGTGTCAAAGTCTCAAGACAATACAAGGAATGATAGGACCTCGCAAGCTAAGAATGTGCATTGGAAGAGAGTAGATGACCAACCTAGGAACTTTAAGCTGAGTTAATAAAACGAATCGTGTTGATTCTAGTATTAGCCATAGGCGTCAGTAATTTATTCAATTCGATACTATTTGCAAACCTTGTAATGATGTCTGCTTGAATTCTGTTTCTAATCATGAATGTGGTGTTAATGTTTTGTCTAATGCTGTTATATTCCCAGTTAATATTGCTAATGCAAAAAATCATGTTAAAAAGGCTAAAAGGCAGAGGCGAAAGAGAGTTAGAAAACAAAGGGAAACCCACAGGGAAGAACATTTAGTAAGATAGGTTATCAATGGATACCTTTTGGCCTATAAGGTTAATGAGATTCAATGCCCACTAGAAAATGGATGCCTATTGGTAGAACTATTCCCTTAAGAAGTGAACATAATTTGAATAGGTCAAATACGGACACTAATGCGCATCTATTCATAATGATTCCATTGCCTCAATTTCGATATGGAATGTTTCTATTTTCGATGTGGGTGTTCCAATCACTGTTACTAACCAAATGGAACCCATTCTTGCATGGGGATCCCAATTATCTAATTATCCATTCTTGTCGTGTTCAAGCTGCAGATCGTTCAAATCGTTACGTGGTACCGGACTCAGCCGCTCCAAGCATATGACTGAGACCGGTCGCGGCTCATGAACTTCGTGAGTAAATTCATCGGACAGCTTAGATTCGGGAACGCCATTTTAGAGCTATTATGGGTTATGGAGATTATGTTGGTTGGTGATAGTGTTAATTTCGAGGTATATTATGTGGAAGGTCTTGGTCATAATTTGTTCTCTGTTGGTCAATTCCGTGATTCCGATCTAGAAGTGGCCTTTAGAAAGCATACGTGTTTCGTTAGAGAACTTGATGGTGTAGAACTATTAAGAGGTACTCGAGGTTCAAACCTATACACCATTTCTATCGACGACATAATGAAGTCCTCTCCAATCTGCTTGCTGTCAAAGGCTTCTTAAACAAAGTCTTGGTTATGGCATCGTCGTCTCAATCACTTGAACTTTGGTACCATAAACAACCTTTCCAGAAAGGATCTTGTCGAGGCTTACCCGATTAAAATATGAAAAGATCATCTTTGCTCACTTGTCAATTGGGAAAAAGCGAAATATGCCCACAAACCAAAACCTACAAACTCAGAATAGAAGTTCTTCATACCCTTCATATGGATCTCTGCGGTCCAATGAGAGTGCAAACTATTAATGGGAAGAGATATGTGCTAGTAGTGGTTGATGACTACTCCCGATTCACTTGGGTTAAGTTTTTGAGGACAAAGGATGAAACTCCAGATGTCATTATTAAACTCATTAAACAACCTCGATCGACTCAACAAAACAGTCGAATCATCGAACGACAATGGAACGAGTTTGTTAATAAAGTACTCAATGAATTTTATGAAAATGTTGGAATCAGTCCTCAAAGAAGTGTTCCTCGAACTCCTCAACAGAACGGTGTAGTTGAAAGACGAAATCGAACTCTTGTAGAAGCCGCAAGGACAATGCTTGATTTACTCAAAGGTTCCAATGTTTCTATGGGCTGAAGCTATTGCCACTGCTTGTTACACTCAAAATAGATCTCTAATTCACACATCTCATGGAAAGACTCCATACGAACTTGTCCACAATCAAAACCGATCTATCAATCTTCGTGTGTTTGGTGCTTTATGCTATCCAACGAATGACGGACAAGATTTAGGTAAATTGAAAGCTAAAGTGGATATTGGAATATTTGTTGGATATGCACCAAACAGAAAAGGTTACTGAATCTACAACAAGAGAACCCGAGATATCATGGAAACAATTCACGTTACGTTTGATGAGCTGACCGGTCAAATGGCTCCTGGACAATCTAGTTCAGGACCCGCACTTCAAAACAGTCCCATTGGTTCATCCCTTGTACCAAATTCTTCTCCAGCAACTCCATATGTACCTCCATCTGAAGATGATTTAAAGAAATTGTTTGATACTATGTTTGATGAACATTATGAGCGAAGTGCTAATGAACAGTCGATTCCTACAGAGGTGCTCATATCCCCTGTAATGAAGTCAATCATTCAGCCTCAATATCATTAAGTCAAGAAGCTTCTGCGATCACTCAGATCTCATCAACAAATCATCAATCTTCAATGTACATCAAAGAACTGTTTCGCATCAATGATGAAGTTAATCCCTTTGCTACTCTTGAAGATGCTCCATTTGAAAACATATTTGCTCTTGAATCATCATCGAACCATCTTCTTCGGGAGACATCGACTCTGCTACGTCAGGTCCCTCAACAACGCCACATGAACACCTCAGAAAATGGACTCACGATCATCCATTAGACAACATGCATCATTGGAAATCCTCTCGCCCCAGTATCCACGAAACAACTTGCAACCGATGCCTTATGGTGCTTCTTCAACTCTGTACTCTCTAAGATCAAACCAAAAGATGTTAAAACTGCCATGAATGAAGACTGCTGGTTCAATGCTATGCAAGAAGAAATTCATGAGTTTAATCGACTTGATGTATGGGAATTAGTACCTGCTTCAGATTGTGCTATGATCATTGCTCTAAAATGGATCTTGAAAGTGAAACTTGATGAGCATGGTGATGTGTTAAAGAACAAGGCTCGATTGGTTGCTAAAGGATACCATCAAGAGGAGGGTATTGACTTTGAAGAATCTTTTAATCCTGTTGCTCGAATCGAGGCAATCAGAATCTTCTTGGCTAATACTGCTAGTAAGAACATGGTAGTCTATCGATGGATGTAAAGACGGCATTTCGAACGGAGATCTTAAAGAAGTCGCTCACGTCGGCCAACCCTTTGAAGGCTTTGTGAATCCAGAGCATCCTACTCACGTTTATCGTTTGAAGAAGGCTCTCTACGGTTTAAAGCAAGCTCCAAGGTCATGGTATGATACGCTATCAAAGTTTCTTCTATCTACCGGATTCAAAGAAAGGAGTAGTTGATCCAACATTGTTCACCGTGAAGTCGTGCAAACATTTAATTCACGTTCAAATTTATGTTGATGATATCATCTTTGCCTCGACTGACCCCAATGAGTGTGACCATTTTTCAAATGAAATGGGTTCTAAATTTCAAATGTCAATGATGGGACAAATGTCATTTTTCTTAGGACTTCTGATTCGCTCCGAACGGTCTATCTTTTATTAGTCAACCACTTGTGAATGGTTAACCATAAAAGTCAAACAGCTTGAGAACACAATGCAATTATCCAGGAGAGTTTAGTGTTTCCCCGGGTCGTTAAGTCCCAACGAGCTGTATGATTGAATAGCTAAACGCGTAGTGATCGGGTGATATTGAACAGAAAGGGGTATGAATGATTCGCTAAGGAAACTGAATCTATAAAAGACTTTGAAGTCCTTCTAATTCTATTCTTTAAAAAAAAACATTTAACGTTTAAAACCTAAAATGCACGTTTACGTTTAAATAAATGTCTACGCATAAAAAGAAAATGTGAAATTGAAACAAAGATATCCTAAAAATATAAAAATGAAATTTTTACAAACCTAATGATAAGAGAAAATTTTGAGAAAAAGAAAATTATTTTTAAACTACTTATTTAATTATTATTAATTAATTACTATTTAATTACTTTTTAAATTAAGTAAAATTCTAATAAATAGAAAATGAATAGTAAAAATTCTAGAAAAATTCCTAAAATTACTTAAAGTTGTATAAAACCTAGGAAAAATATAAAAACTAGGGTGTGCTTAATAAAAACTAAATTTGCTATTTAAAATTTAAATATTAATTAATTATTATTATTAATTCTAGTAAATACTAAATGACAAAGGAAAAATCTAAAACTTTTTCTAAAAATCTATTATAAGTGCAGAAAGCTAGGAAAATTATAAAAATGAAAAGTGATTAACAAAAAAAATTGAGAAATAAGCTAACAAGCTCAAGCTTCTTAAATAGAAGCTATTACTTTCCTAAAAAATGATGTTTTTGTTGTTTTTCTTTTATAAAACTATTTTAATACCTAAAATATGAAACTTTTGAAAAGACAAAATAATCTGCTTAAAAAGTAAGCAATTTGGACACAAAACCCTTATCAGCTTGACCAAGCTTTGACCAAGGCTAGAAAAGAGCTGAATTGGGTCAAGTGGGGTCCACAGTGATGGATTAAGGTGTAAACAAGTTACTTGGACAGGTTTAAGCAAGAAACAACCAAAATAGCTTACTAAATAAGCAGATGGATCGAAATAAGCACTTGGCTTCTTTGTGTTTCGAGACGCTTATGGGACAGAGTTTGAAGGGCAAAACAAGTGGGGATCACAGAGCTTAAGCTCTCAAACTTGCCTGAAACAGATAGCCAGCTGGGTTGTGAGCTCAAAGGAACCAAGAACAACCCCTAGGGTCCACTTATGTGGCCTGTGGGACCCACAAAAGGGGTGGTGATGGCTACTGGGTGGTGGTGCAAAGAATGCACAGGGGAGATCACTTCTGCAAATGTGTTTGGGGAGTGTGGAGCCCACACAAAAATTCACAAAAATAGTGTAAAAATAGAAATGAGTACACAAGCTGGGACTAAGTGAATTTCCAAAAGCACAAGCATTCAATCTCGATAATAAGCTCTATAAAAATTATACAAGATCAACCAATTTTACTAACCATACTTTTTGACTTTTTATAAGAAACTCAAATTTTGACTTATATGAGATTTGATCACTTCCTATCTACTGAATAAGTTATAACAAGCTTGTATGAGACTAGATTAAGTAGTATTAACAACTAATGAGGAAATATGAGTGATTTGGCACCACAATTCCTAGACAGTTAGACAATAGGTAGCAATCAAAGGCAAAGTTGACTTTTTACTAGGTAAGAACTGATTTTATGTTTCTCTAAGACCTATTTATCACAAAGCAAAACATGGTTAAATCACGTAAACAAAGAAATCAACAAGAAAGGGCCAAGAACAGTGCAAATCCAAACACACCTCTAGTGATCTTTGGAGATTTTTCAAAGAAAAACAAGATTAAGAACTAGAAACTGATTCACATGATTAGAATATGACTTAATAAGCTAAAATAAACACAAAAGCACAAGCTTAAACTACAAATACCCTAGATTCTATTTTATGCTATTATGACAATCAATACAAAATTTTTAAGAAAAATGAGAACTAATTAACAAGTCTACAATATTAAGCTTAAATACAACTAAGATATACCTAATAAGCTAGAAGAACTAAAAATAAGCAGAGAACAAGCAGTTGAACAGTAAAATCACAAAAATAAGAAAAATTCTTACAAAATACCATCCATGCTGAAAACCATGAACTAGAGACCAAGGACCATCCTACTACCTCCCATGAGGTTCTAAACCAGCTTCCATCCAATATTCAACACTGCTACAACTTCCTTGTTTCTTTTTCCTTGATTTTTGATTTTTCAACTATTTATCCTATTTTTTTGTATTTTTGAGTTTTTTAAATTAAATTGCTTCAAATGACTTGAAAGCTTGAGAAAGCTTATGAATGAGCTTGAATGAGCTTAAACAAACACTGAACAATAACTTTTAACAACTATAATTGGATTTGAGATTTTCAAGTAAAAATGCATAAACTGAATTAAGCCAATGGAACTTTGATTAACTGGTTGAAAATGGTTTCTAGTACACTGAAAATGCTAAGGATACAACTTAGAAGCTTAAAAATACATTGGAAATTTGGAAATTAACTAATACGATATTGAAAATAACTAAAAATCTACATACATCTTCACAGCTTCTTTTTCCTTGATATATATTGACTCGAGGCTTCCCACTTGATTCAACATATCCCACTTGCAATCCCGGCCATTGGATGAGTCAAAACAATCTCATTTCAAATCCAGCTTTGGCGCCAAAAGTGGTTTATGTAACTTGGCCAAATTTTACAATTAATGCACTTTGGTATGTTGTGGAGGTGGAGGGGACAAGGAAAATAAGGTTTAGTGGCCAAGTTGGTGTTTTGGTGATGAGGTGGTAGGAGCAGTAGCCAGTGGAGGGTGGAAGCCGTGGAGTGGAGGGGAAAAGGAGGGTTGACTTGACCTCGGTTTTATATTTAAGGGATTGGGCCGGGATTGATTTGGGCTTGGGTTTTATTTATTTTGGGTCCGGTTGGTTTGTAGTAGTATAGAGCCCAAGGACCAATGGTGTATTATTTGGATTCTCAAGGACCGAACCTCGCCAATTTTCAAAGTTATTCCAAGGGTCAATCTAGCCAAGTTTCATTAGTACAAGGACCATAAAAGATAATTTTCCATTTTTTAAACTTCCAAGGACTATTTTTGCCAATTTTGAAACTTGAAGGACCAAACTTGTAAATTCTCCAAACTTTTTACCCAAGGATCATTTTGATAAATTTTGATTTTAAAAGGACTTGGGTTGACTTTTATTCCAAAACAAATGCTCAGTGGATGATTTTGTCGATTTGAAAGTTGAGGGACTGAAACTACCAATTATGCAAACTTTGCTCGTTTTTCATCTGATTTTAAACATTTTGCATCCGAAACATATAAAATACAATCCTTGGATATATTTTGTATTTTGCTGCATATTTGAGTGTTTTAAGTGTTTTGGCATTTCACCGATAAGACAAAAATGATGAATATTTACACACTCATCAATCCCCCACACTAAACTATTGCTAGTCCCTAGCAATCTTTTTGAAAATTTAATGGATTTAATCTCTTTACCAAAAGCCATTACTTCTGGAGTAGCCAATTGTTTCAGCTCAAGTAAGAACCTTGGTACAATGATAACCAAATGATTTTGAGCAAATCACCGTTTCATCGGTTTTGATTTGTCTTACCGTTTTCCAAGCCGCTTTGCTTGGACTAGCCAACTCTTCACTAATTAAAGATATGGTGAGGTGAACACCATACAATTTTGGGCAAATTGCAAGCCGTCAACGGATTTGAGATATCTTTACCAAGAGCTGTTTGCTCCTGGATTAGCCAATCCTTTTGTTTATTAGACATGGCGGACTGATAACCGTAAGCTGAGTAAGTACAAAACACTTACTCCAAAAAAAAATGGGGGAATTGGGTGGTATAATTACATGATAAAATTCGTGAGAATTCCCCCCCACACTAGAAATGAATATTTCCCTCAATATTAAGAGTACCGGCGGTTATGCCGAAACATAGAACGTAAAAGGGAAATACTACGGCCATTATTTTTGTGATGATTTTTTTATTTTTTATTTTTTATTTTTATTTTATTTTATTTTATTTTTTTTGATGAAAACTTATATACAACAGCAGGGGCAACTTCCCCACACTAGGGTGGTAGAAAGTAGAAAGAAGTCAGAAATATGGGTGAAAACCTATATGGTGTGCTATTTTGATTCCCGAAGTCGCTAGCTTGACTCGATCCCGCATTCATTGGTTCATGGGGAAAGTTTGTAGATCCGGACAACCACGTGGAATGTTCTCTCCAAAATAGTGCTTCAATCGATGACCATTCACTTTAAAATTTGGACCATCGGGTTGAGATAACTCAATGGTTCCATAAGGAAATACTTTATTGATGGTGAATGGTCCGCACCCGGGATTTTAGTTTTCCGAGAAAATCTTCAATCTTGAATTGAAAAGAAGGACTCGATCACCGATGTTGAAAACGCGGTTCTTGATTTTGGAGTCATGAATCTTCTTTGTCTTTTCTTTGTAGATCAAAGAGTTCTCGTATGCTTGATCACGGAGTTCATTTAATTCATTCATTTGAATTTTCCGGTGATCACCAAATGTCAATATCGGTTGGCATGTTTCAAGGCCCAGGATGCTTTGTGCTCAAGCTCAATCGGCAGATGACACGCCTTTCCGTACACTAGCTTGTATGGAGTACACCCGATTGGTGTTTTATAAGCCGTATGAAGGCCCATAGTGCGTCATCTAGCTTATCCACCAAGAGGCACGGTTTTCGCCAGCCCCTTCCGAATTCTTTAATCCCTCGGTTGGAAACTTCCACTTGCCCACTTGTTTGGGGTGGTACGCAAGAGAGACGGTGAGTTACACCATACTTTTGCATGACTCTATCAAACTGGTCATTTGCAGAAATGCGTACACGATCATCGATTATAGCTCGTGGAGTTCCAAACCTAGCAAAAAGAGATTTTAAGAATTTCACAACAACTCAAGCATCGTTGGTAGGCGAGCTTCGCTTCAACCCATTTTGACAAATAGTCAACGGCCACGAGTATGTATTTATTTCCTCGAGATGAAGGAAATGGCCCCATAAAGTCAATGCCCCAGATGTCAAAAATCTCACACACTTGAATGGCGTTTTGCGGCATTTCATTTCTTTGTGAGATATTCCCGTGACGTTGTCAAGCGTCCGCACGTGTTTTGACAAATTCGTGGGCATCCTTGTAAATCGTGGGCCAATAAAACCCAGAATCAAACACCTTCTTGGCAGTGTAGTTGGGGCTATGATGTCCCCGGTAGGTCCGAATGGCAAGCCTTGAGAATGTCATTGGCTTCTTGACCATACACACATCGCCTGATGATTTGATCCGCGCAAATTTTGAATAAGTAAGGGTCGTCCCAGAAGTAATGTTTTACATCTTTAAAGAATTTGTTTTTCTGTTGGGACGACATCCCTTTCACTACAAAGTTACCCGCATGGTAATTTGCAAAGTCAGCAAACCATGGGGTAGAAGAGTCTCTACGAAAAGAAACCACATTGAGTGTTTCGAGAGGAAATGTTTCGTTTATTTCCTTTTTCTCTAACACATCCTGGTGAGGGTTTTCTAGACGGACAGATGATCGAGCCTGTTCTCTCTCCTTTTTATCACGTATAATGATATCAAATTCTTGCAGGAGGAGAACCCAACGGAGCAATCTCGGCTTTGCATCTTGTTTTGCAAAGAGATATTTGAGAGCCGAGTGATCCGTATACACCACGCATTTGGTCAAGATTAGGTATGGCCTAAACTTCTCAAACGCATACACCACGGCTAGTAGTTCTTTTTATGTAGTGGTGTAATGGGTTTGAGCTTCAATCATAGTCTTACTCGCGTAGTGGATAGGCTGAAAATGCTTGGTTTTACGTTGCCCCAGGACGCACCGATAGCAAAATCACTTGCATCGCACATGAGTTCAAAGGGTAAATCCCAGTCGGGGGCAACGAGAAAAGGTGCTTCCGTAAGCTTTTTCTTTAATGTTTCAAAAGCTTCGATGCACTCAAGTGAGAAGATAAAAGGAGCATCCTTTTCAAGGAGATGAGTCATAGGCCGAGCAATTTTAGAAAAATCTTGTATGAATCTGCGATAAAAACCGGCATGACCTAAAAAACTCCTAATTCCTTTGACGGTAGTAGGATGAGGCAATTTGGCAATGACATCCACTTTCGCTTTGTCAACCTCAATCCCGTTTTTGAAATCTTATGGCCTAGGACAATTCCTTCCTTGACCATAAAATGGCTCTTTTCCCTGTTTAGACAAAGATTGGTGTCTTCACACCGTTTGAGCATTTTTTCTAAATGGGAGAGACATGTTTGAAATGAGTCCCCAATGACGGAGAAGTCATCCATAATCACCTCCATTGTTTCCCCGATCATGTCGTGGAAAATTGCCATCATACATCGTTAGAACGTGCCGGGGAGCGTTACATAGGCCAAAAGGCATACGTCAGTAGGCAAAAGTTCCGTATGGGCAGGTGAATGTGGTCTTTTCTTGATCCCGTGGATCAATGGGGATCTGAAAATAACCCGAGAAACCATCAAGGAAACAATAGTATTCGCTCCGCTAATCTCTCAAGCATTTGGTCTATGAAGGGTAGAGGAAAATGGTCTTTACGGGTGGCTTCGTTTAACTTGCGATAGTCAATACACACACGCCATCCCGTAACCAATCGAGTTGGAATTAACTCGTTTTCTTCATTTGTGACAACAGTTATGCCACCCCTTTTTGGAACACGTGGATGGGGATGACCCAAGGACTATCAGAGATCGGGTAAATTAAACCGGCATCTAGAAGTTTGAGAACCTCCTGTTTGATAACCTCATGAATCTTAGGATTCACCCTTCTCTCGATGTTGGACTGGTTTGAAATCATCCTCCAATAAAATCTTGTGCGTACAAAATTCAGGGTTATACCCTTGATGTCGGAGAGTCTCCAAGCAATTGCTTGCTTGTGCAACTTCAAAACCTTTATGAGAGCAATCTTCTCATCTTTACTCAAATCTCGAGCAATAATGACGGGTAATTTATCATCACCCTCAAGAAATGCATACTCGAGATGAGGTGGTAAGTCTTTGAGTTCAACCTCAGGAATTCTTCTTTTCTCAACCTGACTTAACTTCCTTATTATGAAGCTCAATGGGAGGGAGTGGAGGAGAAGTGTCCTGATTTAACAACTTCTCAAGAAGAAGAATATCTCCCTCCATATTAATCTCACTGTTATTAACCTCATCTAGAATTGAATCACTAGTGTGGGGGTTTGATGATGGATCATCATTGAGCAACTTCTCAAGGAGAAGAATGTCCCCCTCAATGTCAATTGGAGCGTGATAAATTTCCCATGAAACCGAATCACTAGACAAGTATGCTTCAATCTCTTCCAAGATGAAGTCGCTTTACTCAAACGGAGTGAGAGAAGGGAAGGGTTCGGAAATGATAGGTTGAGAAGATGTAGTGGGATCCCTACTCACGAATTATGAGAATACCAAGAAACTCTTGAGAGTACTCCTCTAAAGCAATATCAATTACATCGATTCGGTTAACCGATTCAGCATCATAGTTTGAGGAGTACCTCTAAGTTTGATCGAGGTTAAAGGTAACGGCTTCATCACCCACACGTAATGTGATTTCATGCTCAAATACATCAATAAGGGCATGGCCCGTCCTTAGGACTCCTCGTCCAACAATGAGAGGAACCCGTGGATCAGATCGAAATCAACGACTACAAAGTCATCGAAAATGGAACTTTCCTACTTTCACAAATACGTCCTCGGCAATGCCAAGTGGACGGGATATTGAACGATCTGCAAGCTCGAGAGTCATGCATGTAGGAGTAAGGTCCGGAAGAAAAAGTTTCTTCCATATGAATGAGGCATCGAGGTTAATGCTTGCACCAAGATCGGCTAAGGCAAAGCATTCAACCATTCCCGGAAATACACAAGGTAAGAGAAATTTTCCAGGATCTCCAAGCTTTTCGGGAAACTTCTTCAAGATAACTCGAAGCAGTTCTCGCTAGTGGAGTTTTCGCCATCTCGAACAGTTTTTCCTTGTTGCTTAACAACTGTTTGATTGTTGATGCAAACTTGGGCATTAGAATGATAGCATCCCGAAGTGATGTCAAAGTGTAGTTCTTGAAATATTTGGAAGAACTTTTCCATTTGTTGAGTAGCTTTCTCACGGAGCTTTTGTTCATTTAATCATGATGGGTAAGGAATAGAGGATTTGGGTTTCGGTTTTCAACCGATGTCATGTGAATCAAAAACAACTCCTGGCTTAGACTTGGGTTTCGGGACAACTTGAGGTTGGACATCGTTGGTACCTCCGTTATTAGTAGGAAGTTCCTTGTCCTTTGTCGCCTCATGTTCACGTTCCACTACCTTAGGAGAAGAAGAAGAAGAGGTAGGAGGAACAATGGGTCCTTCGTATGATACACCACTTCTTGTTGCGATCGCTTTAGCATCGCCTCAGTTAGCGATCGTGTTGCTTGGAAGTTTTCCTGAGCCCGAGGGTTGATCATTTAAAGACTTCTTTAGTTCAGCGATCTGAGTGATCAACAATCTATTTGTCTCCTCTTGAGACTTCATGAATTGTTTTAAAAGCTCATCGATGTTGATCTTGGAGGAGGTGGAGGGAAATTTTGAGGTCGTATGTTTTGATTATAACCTTGTTGTTGAAAATTCCCTTGTTTAGGATTCACATTTCGAAATTGATTCCCTCGATTGAAATTGTTTTGATTAAAGTTTCCTTGATGTTGGAAACCTTGATTTGGTCCCGGATAGAAATTACCTTGGTTTTGATAACCTTGGTTCATTCTAGGTTGGTTCTGATTCTGGTTTTGCATGTTAGGATTCTGGTTAAAACCGGGTGGTCCCCGATAAGTATTAGCACGGTAGTTTGGTTCATTTTGAGGACGGTATTGATTACCTCCCCGATGTGAAGTACCGGCTATAGCATTGGCTTTAAATGGACTACCATCTGGCATAGTTGTAGTATGCATGAGGGCCACCACAAGTGACACACACCTCGACTTTCTTCACTTCACCATGTGATGGTGTTTGTGTGAAAGTGACTTTCTTTTGGTTAGCAAGAACCAAAGGCTGAATAGCATCCGTGAGTTTGTCAATCTTAGCATCGGTGCTAGATGTACTCACGTGAGATGAAGTAGAAGGTCCTGCATTAGACTTAGACTGATATGTCTTTGTTCGCATAGGCGTATGACTCGGGACTTGTTTTCTATGATTTGCAAGGCTTCTTTTGTGGTCTTGCTCAGAAATTACCTCCAATGGAGGCATTTAAAGAGTCTTGGTCAGCTTGGCTCACCATTGTAGAAAGTATCCATTTGCATTAACTCGGTAAAACCATGATGCGGACACTTTCGGAGCAACTCTTTATAACGATCCCATGCCTCACCGAATGATTCATCAAATCTTTGAGTGAATTTCATTATCTCATTCTTAA
The DNA here is from genome assembly GCA_910596185.1 of Chrysanthemum makinoi. NCBI lineage: Eukaryota > Viridiplantae > Streptophyta > Magnoliopsida > Asterales > Asteraceae > Chrysanthemum > Chrysanthemum makinoi. The sequence continues at coordinate 83,096,407 of OU343225.1, read as the reverse complement.
GACTTGTAGTTCGCGATGGAGGATAGAATTCGTTAACAAACTTAGTGACTAAATCCTCCCATGTCTCAATGGAACGAGGGGGTTGTTTCTCAAGCCAAATCCGAGCTTGTCCTCTAAAGAGAATGGGAAACGTAAGAAGCTTAATTGCTTCATGTGGGACATTCTTGTATTTGATGGTCGATGCAATCTTGTTGAACCATCGAATATGTGCATGAGGGTCGGCCCGCTCAAAACCATAAAATTGGCTTTGGGTTACAAGATTAAGCAACCCGGTTATGAGCTCGAAGGTATCGCACGCATGGGACAACAATGGCATCTCCGTAACCCTCGATGGGTGCTTGGAGAAGCTCTTTCATCGGTTTATCTTATGCCATTACGACAGGGGGTGGTGGTGCTAGACGTTCCTCACCACGGCCAAGGAGCAGAACGTCCTCTACGCCTACGAGGGATACTTACAAGCTCTGAAAGTGGACTTGTGGAGCGGAAGAACGAAAAGTCGCATGCACTAAGTATAAAAATCACAAAACAAATGCGAGGCAAAACGACAAGTGAACTTGAACCAATAATCACAAGATGAATGGATTCTTTGAAAAAGGTACACCACTCACAAGGATACAAAGGCAAGTTTTGATCTTTAAGATTGGGAACTTATTAATGTTCACACCCCCCAGCTTGGTAGGTGTTCACTTGGTTTGCGGTGGTTGATTTTTATGTATTTATTATGCAAAGAAAACGGAAAATCTTTTTTTTTTATCTTTTATATATATGTAGAAACAAAAGAACAATATTTTTGTGTTTTATATGTTTTAAGATGTTTTTGGATTTTTGGATTTTTATAAGAAAATATAAATATATATAGATGGTATGAACAAGGAGTGAATATTCAAATCACTAATCTGCTAAACGAAAGACTATTAGCACAGCTCCCCGGCAGCGGCGCCAAAATTTGATTCGCTCCAAACGGTCTATCTTTTATTAGTCAACCACTTGTGAATGGTTAACCATAAAAGTCAAACAGCTTGAGAACGCAATGCAATTATCCAGGAGAGTTTAGTGTTTCCCCGGGTCGTTAAGTCCCAACGAGCTGTGCGATTGAATAGCTAAACGCGTAGTGATCGGGTGATATTGAACAGGAAAGGGGGTATGAATGATTACGCTAAGGAAACTGAATCTATAAAAGACTTTGAAGTCCTTCTAATTCTATTCTTTAAAAAAAACGTTTAACGTTTAAAACCTAAAATGCACGTTTACGTTTAAATAAATGTCTACGTACAAAAGAAAATGTGAAATTGAAACAGTATTAATCCTAAAAATATAAAAATGAAATTTTTACAAACCTAATGATAAGAGAAAATTTTGAGAAAAAGAAAATTATTTTTAAACTATTTATTTAATTATTATTAATTAATTACTATTTAATTACTTTTTAAATTAAGTAAAATTCTAATAAATAGAAAATGAATAGTAAAAATTCTAGAAAAATTCCTAAAATTACTTAAAGTTGTATAAAACATAGGAAAAATATAAAAACTAGGGTGTGCTTAATAAAAACTAAATTTGCTATTTAAAATTTAAATATTAATTAATTATTATTATTAATTCTAGTAAATACTAAATGACAAAGGAAAAATCTAAAACTTTTTCTAAAAATCTATTATAAGTGCAGAAAGCTAGGAAAATTATAAAAATGAAAAGTGCTTAACAAAAAAAATTGAGAAATAAGCTAATAAGCTCAAGCTTCTTAAATAGAAGCTATTACTTTCCTAAAAAATGATGTTTTTGTTGTTTTTCTTTTATAAAACTATTTTAATACCTAAAATATGAAACTTTTGAAAAGACAAAATAATCAGTGCTTAAAAATAAGCAATTTGGACACAAAAACCCTTATCAGTTGACCAAGCTTTGACCAAGGCTAGAAAAGAGCTGAATTGGGTCAAGTGGGGTCCACAGTGATGGATTAAGGTGTAAACAAGTTACTTGGACAGGTTTAAGCAAGAAACAACCAAAATAGCTTACTAAATAAGCTGATGGATCAAAATAAGCACTTGGCTTCTTTGTGTTCTGAGACAGTTATGGGACAGAGTTTGAAGGGCAAAACAAGTAGGGTCCACAGAGCTTAAGCTCTCAAACTAAAACAGATAGCCACTGGGTTGTGAGCTCAAAGGAACCAAGAACAACCCCTAGGGTCCACTTATGTGGCCTGTGGGACCCACAAAAGGGGTGGTGATGGCTACTGTGGTGGTGGTGCAGAATGCAGGGGAGATCACTTCCCTAGCCTATGTTGGGGGAGTGTGGAGCCCACACAAAAATTCACAAAAATAGTGTAAAAATATAAATGAGTACACAAGCTGGGACTAAGTGAATTTCCAAAAGCACAAGCATTCAATCTCGATAATAAGCTCTATAAAAATTATACAAGATCAGCCAATTTTACTAACCATACTTTTTGACTTTTTATAAGAAACTCAAATTTTGACTTATATGAGATTTGATCACTTCCTATCTACTGAATAAGTTATAACAAGCTTGTATGAGACTAGATTAAGTAGTATTAACAACTAATGAGGAAATATGAGTGATTTGGCACCACAATTCCTAGACAGTTAGACAATAGGTAGCAATCAAAGGCAAAGTTGACTTTTTACTAGGTAAGAACTGATTTTATGTTTCTCTAAGACCTATTTATCACAAAGCAAAACATGGTTAAATCGTAAAACAAAGAAATCAACAAGAAAGGGCCAAGAACAGTGCAAATCCAAACACACCCTCTAGTGACTGTCTTGGAGATTTTTCAAAGAAAAACAAGATTAAGAACTAGAAACTGATTCACATGATTAGAATATGACTTAATAAGCTAAAATAAACACAAAAGCACAAGCTTAAACTACAAATACCCTAGATTCTATTTTATGCTATTATGACAATCAATACAAAATTTTTAAGAAAAATGAGAACTAATTAACAAGTCTACAATATTAAGCTTAAATACAACTAAGATATACCTAATAAGCTAGAAGAACTAAAAATAAGCAGAGAACAAGCAGTTGAACAGTAAACTCACAAAAATAAGAAAAATTCTTACAAAATGCCATCCAAGCTGAAAACCATGAACTAGAGACCAAGGACCATCCTACTACCTCCCATGAGGTTCTAAACCGCCCATCCAATATTCAACACCTGCTACAAAGGCTTCCTTGTTTCTTTTTCCTTGATTTTTGATTTTTCAACTATTTATCCTATTTTTTTGTATTTTTGAGTTTTTTAAATTAAATTGCTTCAAATGACTTGAAAGCTTGAGAAAGCTTATGAATGAGCTTGAATGAGCTTAAAAAACACAACAATAACTTTAACAACTATAATTGGATTTGAGATTTTCAAGTAAAATGCATAAACGAATTAAGCAAATGGAACTTTGATTAACTGGTTGAAAATGGTTTCTAGTACACTGAAAATGCTAAGGATACAACTTAGAAGCTTAAAAATACATTGGAAATTTGGAAATTAACTAATACGATATTGAAAATAACTAAAAATCTACATACATCTTCACAGCTTCTTTTTCCTTGATATATATTGACTCTGAGGCTTCCCCACTTGATTCTGAACATATCCCACTTGCAATCCTGGCCATTGCATGAGTCAAAACAATCTCAGCCTTCAAATCCACTTTTGGCACCAAAAGTGGTTTATGTAACTTGTACGAAATTTTACAATTAATGCACTTTGGTATGTTGTGGAGGTGGAGGGGACAAGGAAAATAAGGTTTAGTGGCCAAGTTGGTGTTTTGGTGATGAGGTGGTAGAGCAGTAGTGTGGAGGGTGGAAGCCGTGGAGGTGGAAGGGGAAAAGGAGGGTTGACTGTTTGACCTCGGTTTTATATTTAAGGGGATTGGGCTGGGATTGATTTGGGCTTGGGTTTTATTTATTTTGGGTCCGGTTGGTTTGTAGTAGTATAGAGCCCAAGGACCAATGGTGTATTATTTGGATTCTCAAGGACCGAACCTGCCAATTTTTCAAAGTTATTCCAAGGGTCAATCTAGCCAAGTTTCATTAGTACAAGGACCATAAAAGATAATTTTCCATTTTTTAAACTTCCAAGGACTATTTTTGCCAATTTTGAAACTTGAAGGACCAAACTTGTAAATTCTCCAAACTTTTTACCCAAGGATCATTTTTGATAAATTTTGATTTTAAAAGGACTTGGGTTGACTTTTATTCCAAAACAAATGCTCATGGACTGATTTTGTCAAGATTTGAAAGTTGAGGGACTGAAACTACCAATTATGCAAACTTAGCTCGTTTTTCATCTGTTTTTAAACATTTTGCATCTGAACATATAAAATACAATCCTTGGATATATTTTGTATTTTGCTGCATATTTGAGTATTTTTAAGTGTTTTGGCAAATAAGATAAGACAAAAATGATGAATATTTACACACTCATCAATCCCCCACACTAAGATATTGCTAGTCCCTAGCAATCTTTTTGAAAATTTAATGGATTTAATCTCTTTACCAAAAGCCATTACTTCTCGAGTAGCCAATTGTTTCAGTTCAAGTAAGAACCTTGGTACAATGATAACCAAATGATTTTGAGCAAATCACCAGTTTTCAACGGATTTGATTTGTCTTTACCGTAGCCGCTTTCCTCGACTAGCCAACTCTTCACTAATTAAAGATATGGTGAACTGAACACCATACAATTTTGGGCAAATTGCAAGCCGCCAACGGATTTGAGATATCTTTACCAAGAGCTGTTTGCTCCTGGATTAGCCAATCCTTTTGTTTATTAGACATGGCGGACTGATAACCGTAAGCTGAGTAAGTACAAAACACTTACTCCAAAAAAAAATGGGGGAATTGGGTGGTATAATTACATGATAAAATTCGTGAGAATTCCCCCCACACTAGAAATGAATATTGCCCTCAATATTCAGAGTACCGGCGGTTATGCCGAAACATAGAACGTAAAAGAGAAATACTACGGCCATTATTTTTGTGATGATTTTTTTATTTTTTTTATTTTATTTTTATTTTATTTTATTTTATTTTTTTTGATGAAAACTTATATACAACAGCAGGGGCAACTTCCCCACACTAGGGTGGTAGAAAATAGAAAGAAGTCAGAAATATGGGTGAAAACCCATATGGTGTGCTACTGTTTTTGATTCCCGAGTCGCTAGCTTGACTCGATCCCCGCATTCATTGGTTCATGGGGAAAGTTTGTAGATCCGGGACAACCACAGGTGGAATGTTCTCTCCAGAATAGTGCTTCAATCGATGACCATTCACTTTAAAATTTGGACCATCGGGTTGAGATAACTCAATGGTTCCATAAGGAAATACTTTATTGATGGTGAATGGTCCGCACCACGGATTTTAGTTTTCCTGAGAAAATCTTCAATCTTGAATTGAAAAGAAGGACTCGATCACCGATGTTGAAAACGCGGTTCTTGATTTTGGAGTCATGAATCTTCTTTGTCTTTTCTTTGTAGATCAAAGAGTTCTCGTATGCTTGATCACGGAGTTCATTTAATTCATTCATTTGAACTTTCCGGTGATCACCAGATGTCTCAATATCGGTTGGCATGTTTCAAGGCCCAAGATGCTTTGTGCTAAAGCTCAATCGGCAGATGACACGCTCTTCCGCATACACTAGCTTGTATGGAGTACACCGATGGGTGTTTTATAAGCTCGTCCGAAGGCCCATAGTGCGCCATCTAGCTTATCCACCAAGAGGCACTTTTTCGCCTACTGTCCTTCCGAATTCTTTAATCCCTCGGTTGGAAACTTCCACTTGCCCACTTGGTTGGGGGTGGTACGCAGTAGAGAGACGGTGAGTTACACCATACTTTTGCATGACTCTATCAAAATGGTCATTGCAGAAATGCACTACGATCACCGATTATAGCTCGTGGAGTTCCAAACCTAGCAAAAAGAGATTTTAAGAATTTCACAACAACTCGGGCATCGTTGGTAGGCAAAGCTTTCGCTTCAACCCATTTTGACAAATAGTCAACGGCCACGAGTATGTATTTATTTCCTCGAGATGAAGGAAATGGCCCCATAAAGTCAATGCCCCAGATGTCAAAAATCTCACACACTTGAATGGCGCTTTGCGGCATTTCATTTCTTTGTGAGATATTTCCGTGACGTTGTCAAGCGCCATGTGTTTTGAAAAATTCGTGGGCATCCTTGTAAATCGTGGGCCAATAAAATCCTGAATCAAACACCTTCTTGGCAGTGTAGTTGGGGCTATGATGTCCCCAAGAGGTCCGAATGGCAAGCCTTGAGAATGTCATTGGCTTCCCGACCATACACACACGCCTGATGATTTGATCCGCGAAATTTTGAATAAGTAGGGGTCGCCCCGTAAGTAATGTTTTACATCTTTAAAGAATTTGTTTTTCTGGGACGACATCCCTTTCACCACAAAGTTACCCGCATGGTAATTTGCAAAGTCAACAAACCATGGGGTAGAAGAGTCTCTACGAAAAGAAACCACATTGAGTGTTTCGAGAGGAAATGTTTCGTTTATTTCCTTTTTCTCTAACACATCCTGGTGAGGGTTTTCTAGACGGGACAGATGATCAGCAGCCAGGTTCTCAGCTCCTTTTTATCACGTATAATGATATCAAATTCTTGCAGGAGGAGAACCCAACGGAGCAATCTCGGCTTTGCATCTTGTTTTGCAAAGAGATATTTGAGAGCCGAGTGATCCGTATACACCACGCATTTGGTCAAGATTAGGTATGGCCTAAACTTCTCAAACGCATACACCACGGCTAGTAGTTCTTTTTCTGTAGTGGTGTAATGGGTTTGAGCTTCAGCCATAGTCTTACTCGCGTAGTGGATAGGCTGAAAATGCTTGGTTTTACGTTGCCCCGTGACCGCACCGATAGCAAAATCACTTGCATCGCACATGAGTTCAAAGGGTAAATCCCAGTCGGGGGCAACGAGAAAAGGTGCTTCCGTAAGCTTTTTCTTTAATGTTTCAAAAGCTTCGATGCACTCAAGTGAGAAGATAAAAGGAGCATCCTTTTCAAGGAGATGAGTCATAGGCCGAGCGATTTTAGAAAAATCTTGTATGAATCTGCGATAAAACCGGCATGACCTAAAAAACTCCTAATTCCTTTTACGGTAGTAGGATGAGGCAATTTGGCAATGACATCCACTTTCGCTTTGTCAACCTCAATCCCGTTTTTTGAAATCTTATGCCCTAGGACAATTCCTTCCTTGACCATAAAATGGCTCTTTTCCCAGTTTAGACAAAGATTGGTGTCTTCACACTGTTTGAGCATTTTTTCTAAATGGGAGAGACATGTTTGAAATGAGTCCCCAATGACGGAGAAGTCATCCATAATCACCTCCATTGTTTCCCGATCATGTCGTGGAAAATTGCCATCATACATCGTTGGAACGTGCCAGAGCGCTACATAGGCCAAAAGGCATACGCCTGTAGGCAAAAGTTCCGTATGGGCAGGTGAATGTGGTCTTTTCTTGATCTTGTGGATCAATGAGGATCTGAAAATACCCCGAGAAACCATCTAGGAAACAATAGTATTCGCTCCCTGCTAATCTCTCAAGCATTTGGTCCATGAAGGGTAGAGGAAAATGGTCTTTACGGGTGGCTTCGCTTAACTTGCGATAGTCAATACACACACGCCATCCCGTAACCAATCGAGTTGGAATTAACTCGTTTTCTTCATTTGTGACAACAGTTATGCCACCCTTTTTTGGAACACAGTGGATGGAACTGACCCAAGGACTATCAGAGATCGTAAATTAAACGGCATCAGAAGTTTGAGAACCTCCTTTGATAACCTCATGAATCTTAGGATTCACCCTTCTCGATGTTGGACTGCCTGGTTTGAAATCATCCTCCAATAAAATCTTGTGCGTACAAAATTCAGGGTTATACCCTTGATGTCGGAGAGTCTCCAAGCAATTGCTTGCTTGTGCAACTTCAAAACCTTTATGAGAGCAGTCTTCTCATCTTTACTCAAATCTCGAGCAATAATGACGGGTAATTTATCATCACCCTCAAGAAATGCATACTCGAGATGAGGTGGTAAGTCCTTAAGTTCAACCTCAGGAAATTCTTCAGTTTTCTCAACTGACTTAACTTCCTTATTATGAAGCTCAATGGGAGGGAGTGGAGGAGAAGTGTCCTGATTTAACAACTTCTCAAGAAGAAGAATATCTCCCTCCATATTAATCTCACTGTTATTAACCTCATCTAGAATTGAATCACTAGTGTGGGGGTTTGATGATGGATCATCATTGAGCAACTTCTCAAGGAGAAGAATGTCCCCCTCAATGTCAATTGGAGCGTGATCAATTTCCCATGAAACCGAATCACTAGACAAGTATGCTTCAATCTCTTCCAAGATGAAGTCATTTTCCTCAAACGGAGGAGAGAAGGGAAGGGTCGAAATGATAGGTTGAGAAGATGTAGTGGGATCCCTACTCACAGAATTATGAGAATACCCAAGAAACTCTTGAGAGTACTCCTCTAAAGCAATATCAATTACATCGATTCGGTTAACCGATTCAAAGATCATAGTTTGAGGAGTACCTCGAAGTTTGATCGAGGTTAAAGGTAACAGCTTCATCACCCACACGTAATGTGATTTCATGCTCAAATACATCGATAAGGGCATGGCCCGCCCTTAGGAACTCCTCGCCCAACAATGAGAGGAACCCGTGGATCGCATCGAAATCAACGACTACAAAGTCACCGAAAATGGAACTTTCCTACTTTCACAAATACGCCCTCTGCAATGCCAAGTGGACGGGATATTGTACGATCTGCAAGCTCAAGAGTCATGCATGTAGGAGTAAGGTCCGAAAGAGAAAGTTTCTTCCATATCAATGAGGCATCGGTTAATGCTTGCACCAAGATCGGCTAAGGCAAAGCATTCAACCATTCCTGGAAATACACAAGGTAAGAGAAATTTTCTAGGATCTCCAAGCTTATCGGGAAGCTTCTTCAAGATAATCTGAAAGCGCTTCTCGCTTAGTGGAGTTTTCGCCATCTCAACAGCTTTTCCTTGTTGCTTAACAACTGTTTGATTGTTGATGCAAACTTAGGCATCAGAATGATAGCATCCGCGAAGCTGATGTCAAAGTGTAGTTCTTGAAATATTTGGAAGAACTTTTCCATTTGTTGAGTAGCTTTCTCACGGAGCTTTTGTTCATTTAATCATGATGGGTAAGGAATAGAGGATTTGGGTTTCGGTTTTCAACCGATGTCATGTGAATCAAAACAACTCCGGCTTAGACTGGGTTTCAGGACAACTTGAGGTTGGACATCGTTGGTACCTCCGTTATTAGTAGGAAGTTCCTTGTCCTTTGTCGCCTCATGTTCACGTTCCACTACCTTAGGAGAAGAAGAAGAAGAGGTAGGAGGAACAATGGGTCCTTCGTATGATACACCACTTCTTGATGTGATCGCTTTAGCATGTTAGCGATCGTGTTGCTTGGAAGTTTTCCTGAGCCCGAGGGTTGATCATTTAAAGACTTCTTTAGTTCAGCGATCCGAGTGATCAACAATCTGTTTGTCTCCTCTTGAGACTTCATGAATTGTTTTAAAAGCTCATCGATGTTGATATGGAGGAGGTGGAGGGAAATTTTGAGGTCGTATGTTTTGATTATAACCTTGTTGTTGAAAATTCCCTTGGTTAGGATTCACATTTCCCTAAAATTGATTCCCTCGATTGAAATTGTTTTGATTAAAATTTCCTTGATGTTGGAAACCTTGATTTGGTCCGGGATAGAAATTACCTTGGTTTTGATAACCTTGGTTCATTCTAGGTTGGTTTTGATTCCGGTTTTGCATGTTAGATTCTGTTAAAACCGGTGGTCCCCGATAAGTATTAGCACGGTAGTTTGGTTCATTTTGAGGACGGTATTGATTACCTCCCCGATGTGAAGTACCGGCTATAGCATTGGCTTCAAACGGACTACCATCTGTGGCAAGACAGCTTGTAGTATGCATGAGGGCCACCACAAGTGACACAGACCTCGACTTTCTTCACTTCACCATGTGATGGTGTTTGTGTGAAAGTGACTTTCTTTTGGTTAGCAAGAACCAAAGGCTGAATAGCATCCGTGAGTTTGTCAATCTTAGCATCGGTGCTAGATGTACTCACGGGAGTTGAAGTAGAAGGTCCCCATTAGACTTAGACCGATATGTCTTTGTTCGCAGGACCTGGACTTGTTTTCTATGATTTGCAAGGCTTCTTTGTGGTCTTGCTCAGAAATTACCTCCGCAGAGGCATTTAAAGAGTCTTGGTCAGCTTGTCTCCGACCATTGTAGAAAGTATCCATTTGCATTAACTCGGTAAAACCATGATGCGGACACTTTCGGAGCAACTCTTTATAACGATCCCATGCCTCACCGAATGATTCATCAAATCTTTGAGTGAATTTCATTATCTCATTCTTAAGACTTGTAGTTCGGGATGGAGGATAGAATTCGCTAACAAACTTAGTGACTAAATCCTCCCATGTCTCAATGGAACGAGGGGGTTGTTTCTCAAGCCAAATCCGAGCTTGTCCTCTAAAGAGAATGGGAAACGTAAGAAGCTTAATTGCTTCATGTGGGACATTCTTGTATTTGATGGTCGATGCAATCTTGTTGAACCATCGAATATGTGCATGAGGGTCGCCCCGCCAAAACCATAAAATTGGCTTTGGGTTACAAGATTAAGCAACCCGGTTTTGAGCTCGAAGGTATCGACCACGATGGTCGGGACAACAATGGCATCTCCGAACCCTCGATGGGATGCTTGGAGAAGCTCTTTCATCGGTTTATCTTCGCCATTACGGGGTGGTGGTGCTAGACGCTCTCAGCCACGGCCGAAGGAGCGTAACGCCCTCTACGCCTACGCGGAATACTTACAAGCTCGAAGTGGACTTGTGGAGTCGGAAGAACGAAAAGCATGCACTAAGTATAAAAAATCAGTTTTCAAAAACAAATGCGAGGCAAAACGACAAGTGAACTTGAACCAATAATCACAAGATGAATGGATTCTTTGAAAAAGGTACACCACTCACAAGGATACAAAGGCAAGTTTTGATCTTTAAGATTGGGAACTTATTAATGTTCACACCCCTAGTTGGTAGGTGTTCTCCCTTGGTTTAAGTGGTTGATTTTATGTATTTATTAAGCAAAGAAAACGGAAAATCTTTTTTTTTATCTTTTATATATATGTAGAAACAAAAGAACAATATTTTTGTGTTTTATATGTTTTAAGATGTTTTTGGATTTTTGGATTTTATAAGAAAATATAAATATATATAGATGGTATGAACAAGGAGTGAATATTCAAATCACTAATCTGCTAAACTTAAGACTATTAGCACAGAATGGGCCAAAATTTGATTCGCTCCAAACGGTCTATCTTTTATTAGTCAACCACTTGTGAATGGTCAACCATAAAAGTCAAACGACTTGAGAACGCAATGCAATTATCCAGAGAGTTTAGTGTTTCCCGTCGTTAAGTCCCAACGAGCTGTAGCGATTGAATAGCTAAACGCGTGAGTGATCGGGTGATATTGAATGGAAAGGGGTATGAATGATTACGCTAAGGAAACTGAATCTATAAAAGACTTTGAAGTCCTTCTAATTCTATTCTTTAAAAAACGCTTAACGCTTAAAACCTAAAATGCACGTTTACGTTTAAATAAATGTCTACGTACAAAAGAAAATGTGAAATTGAAACAGTAATAATCCTAAAAATATAAAAATGAAATTTTTACAAACCTAATGATAAGAGAAAATTTTGAGAAAAAGAAAATTATTTTTAAACTATTTATTTAAATATTATTAATTAATTACTATTTAATTACTTTTTAAATTAAGTAAAATTCTAATAAATAGAAAATGAATAGAAAAATTCTAGAAAAATTCCTAAAATTACTTAAAGTTGTATAAAACATAGGAAAAATATAAAAACTAGGGTGTGCTTAATAAAAACTAAATTTGCTATTTAAAATTTAAATATTAATTAATTATTATTATTAATTCTAGTAAATACTAAATGACAAAGGAAAAATCTAAAACTTTTTCTAAAAATCTATTATAAGTGCAGAAAGCTAGGAAAATTATAAAAATGAAAAGTGCTTAACAAAAAAATTGAGAAATAAGCTAATAAGCTCAAGCTTCTTAAATAGAAGCTATTACTTTCCTAAAAAAATGATGTTTTTGTTGTTTTTCTTTTATAAAACTATTTTAATACCTAAAATATGAAACTTTTGAAAAGACAAAATAATCAGTGCTTAAAAATAAGCAATTTGGACACAAAACCCTTATCACTTGACCAAGCTTTGACCAAGGCTAGAAAAGAGTGAATTGGGTCAAGTGGGGTCCACAAGGATGGATTAAGGTGTAAACAAGTTACTTGGACATGTTTAAGCAAGAAACAACCAAAATAGCTTACTAAATAAAGTGATGGATCAAATAAGCACTTGGCTTCTTTGTGCTCGAGACAGCTTATGGGACAGAGTTTGAAGGGCAAAACAAGTGGGGTCCACAGAGCTTAAGCTCTCAAACTTGCTCAAAACAGATAGCCACTGGTTGTGAGCTCAAAGGAACCAAGAACAACCCCTAGGGTCCACTTATGTGGCCTGTGGGACCCACAAAAGGGGTGGTGATGGCTACTGTGGTGGTGGTGCAGAAATGCTACAGGGAGATCACTTCCCTCTGCAGCTATGTTTGGGGGAGTGTGGAGCCCACACAAAAATTCACAAAAATAGTGTAAAAATAGAAATGAGTACACAAGCTGGGACTAAGTGAATTTCCAAAAGCACAAGCATTCAATCTCGATAATAAGCTCTATAAAAATTATACAAGATCAGCCAATTTTACTAACCATACTTTTTGACTTTTTATAAGAAACTCAAATTTTGACTTATATGAGATTTGATCACTTCCTATCTACTGAATAAGTTATAACAAGCTTGTATGAGACTAGATTAAGTAGTATTAACAACTAATGAGGAAATATGAGTGATTTGGCACCACAATTCCTAGACAGTTAGACAATAGGTAGCAATCAAAGGCAAAGTTGACTTTTTACTAGGTAAGAACTGATTTTATGTTTCTCTAAGACCTATTTATCACAAAGCAAAACATGGTTAAATCACAGAAACAACAAATCAACAAGAAAGGGCCAAGAACAAAGGCAAATCCAAACACACCCTCTAGTGATCGCCTTGGAGATTTTTCAAAGAAAAAACAAGATTAAGAACTAGAAACTGATTCACATGATTAGAATATGACTTAATAAGCTAAAATAAACACAAAAGCACAAGCTTAAACTACAAATACCCTAGATTCTATTTTATGCTATTATGACAATCAATACAAAAATTTTAAGAAAAATGAGAACTAATTAACAAGTCTACAATATTAAGCTTAAATACAACTAAGATATACCTAATAAGCTAGAAGAACTAAAAATAAGCAGGGAACAAGCAGTTGAAACAAGAAAATCACAAAAATAAGAAAAATTCTTACAAAATGCCATCCAAGCTGAAAACCATGAACTAGAGACCAAGGACCATCCTACTACCTCCCATGAGGTTCTAAACCCCTTCCATCCAATATTCAACACCGCTACAGCCTTCCTTGTTTCTTTTTCCTTGATTTTTGATTTTTCAACTATTTATCCTATTTTTTTGTATTTTTGAGTTTTTTAAATTAAATTGCTTCAAATGACTTGAAAGCTTGAGAAAGCTTATGAATGAGCTTGAATGAGCTTAAACAAACACTGAACAATAACTTTTAACAACTATAATTGGATTTGAGATTTTCAAGTAAAATGCATAAACCTGAATTAAGCAAATGGAACTTTGATTAACTGGTTGAAAATGGTTTCTAGTACACTGAAAATGCTAAGGATACAACTTAGAAGCTTAGAAATACATTGGAAATTTGGAAATTAACTAATACGATATTGAAAATAACTAAAAATCTACGCGACATCTTCACAGCTTCTTTTTCCTTGATATATATTGACTCTGAGGCTTCCCCACTTGATTCTGAACATATCCCACTTGCAATCCTGGCCATTGGATGAGTCAAAACAATCTCAGCCTTCAAATCCACTTTTGGCGCCAAAAGTGGTTTATGTAACTTGTGGCCGAAATTTTACAATTAATGCACTTTGGTATGTTGTGGAGGTGGAGGGGACAAGGAAAATAAGGTTTAGTGGCCAAGTTGGTGTTTTGGTGATGAGGTGGTAGGAGCAGGTAGCCAGGTGGAGGGTGGAAGCCGTGGAGGTGGAAGGGGAAAAGGAGGGTTGACTGTTTGACCTCGGTTTTATATTTAAGGGGATTGGGCTGGGATTGATTTGGGCTTGGGTTTTATTTATTTTGGGTCCGGTTGGTTTGTAGTAGTATAGAGCCCAAGGACCAATGGTGTATTATTTGGATTCTCAAGGACCGAACCTGCCAATTTTTCAAAGTTATTCCAAGGGTCAATCTAGCCAAGTTTCATTAGTACAAGGACCATAAAAGATAATTTTCCATTTTTAAACTTCCAAGGACTATTTTTGCCAATTTTGAAACTTGAAGGACCAAACTTGTAAATTCTCCAAACTTTTACCCAAGGATCATTTTTGATAAATTTTGATTTTAAAAGGACTTGGATTGACTTTTATTCCAAAACAAATGCTCGTGGACCGATTTTGTCGATTTGAAAGTTGAGGGACTCAAACTACCAATTATGCAAACTTAGCTCGCTTTTTCATCTGCTTTTAAACATTTTGCATCCTAACATATAAAATACAATCCTTGGATATATTTTGTATTTTGTCGATATTTGAGTGTTTTAAGTGTTTTGGCAATGATAAGCATAAAATGATGAGTATTTACACACTCATCAATCCCCCACACTAAACTATTGCTAGTCCCTAGCAATCTTTTTTGAAAATTTAATGGATTTAAGTCTCTTCACCAAAAGCCATTACTTCTGGAGTAGCCAATTGTTTCACCAAATAAGAACCTTGGTACAATGATAACCAAATGATTTTGAGCAAATCACCAGCTTTCATCGGTTTTGATTTGTCCTTTACCGTAAGCCGCTTGCTTCTCGACTAGCCAACTCTTCACTAATTAAAGATATGGTGAGTCAACACCATACAATTTTGGGCAAATTTCAAGCCGTCAACGGATTTGAGATATCTTTACCAAGAGCCGCTTGTCTCGGATTAGCCAATCCTTTTGTTTATTAGACATGGCGGACCGATAACCGTAGTTGAGTAAGTACAATACACTTACTCCAAAAAAAAAGGGGAATTGGGTGGTATAATTACATGATAAAATTCGTGAGAATTCCCCCACACTAGAAATGAATATTGCCCTCAATATTCAGAAAGTACCTAGTTATGCCTAAACATAGAACGTAAAAGGGAAATACTACTACCATTATTTTTGTGATGATTTTTTATTTTTTATTTTATTTTTATTTTATTTTATTTTATTTTTTTGATGAAAACTTATATACAACAAATAGGGCAACTTCCCCACACTAGGTGGTAAAAAGTCGAAAGAAGTCGAAATATGGGTGAAAACCCATATGGTGTGCTACTCAAGTTTTGATTCCCGAGTCACTAGCTTGACTCGATCCCCGCATTCATTGGTTCATGGGGAAAGTTTGTATATCCGGGACAACCACGGTGTGGAATGTTCTTCCAAAATAGTGCTTCAATCGATGACCATTCACTTTAAAATTTGGACCATCGGGTTGAGATAACTCAATGGTTCCATAAGGAAATACTTTATTGATGGTGAATGGTCCGCACCGGGATTTTAGTTTTCCTGAGAAAATCTTCAATCTTGAATTGAAAAGAAGGACTCGATCATCGATGTTGAAAACGCGGTTCTTGATTTTGGAGTCATGAATCTTCTTTGTCTTTTCTTTGTAGATCAAAGAGTTCTCGTATGCTTGATCACGGAGTTCATTTAGTTTATTCATTTGAACTTTCGTGATCACCGATATCAATATCGAAGTTGGCATGTTTCAAGGCCAAGATGCTTTGTGCTAAAGCTCAATCGGCAGATGACACGCCTTTCCGTACACTAGCTTGTATGGAGTACACCTGATGGGTGTTTTATAAGTGCCCTGAAGGCCCATAGTGCTCATCTAGCTTATCCGACCAAGAGGCACGGTTTTCGCCATCGCCCCTCCGAATTCTTTAATCCCTGTTGGAAACTTCCACTTGCCCACTTGTTTCGGGGTGGTACGCAGTAGAGAGACGGTGAGTTACACCATACTTTTGCATGACTCTATCAAACCGGTCATTGCAGAAATGCGTACCACGATCACTGATTATAGCTCGTGGAGTTCCAAACCTAGCCAAAAGAGATTTTAAGAATTTCACAACAACTCGGGCATCGTTGGTAGGCAGAGCTTTCGCTTCAACCCATTTTGACAAATAGTCAACGGCCACGAGTATGTATTTATTTCCTCGAGATGAAGGAAATGGCCCAATAAAGTCAATGCCCGGATGTCAAAATCTTACACACTTGAATGGCGCTTTGCGGCATTTCATTTCTTTATGAGATATTTCCGCGGACGTTGTCAAGCGCCACGTGTTTTGACAAATTCGGCATCCTTGTAAATCGTGGGCCAATAAAATCCGAATCAAACACCTTATTGGCAGTAGTGGGCTATGATGTCCCCAAGAGGTCCGTGAATGGCAAGCCTTGAGAATGTCATTGGCTTCCCGACCATACACACACATCGCCTGATGATTTGATCCGCGAAATTTTGAATAAGTAGGGTCGCCCCGTAAGTAATGTTTTACATCTTTAAAGAATTTGTTTTTCTGTTAGGACGACATCCCTTTCACCACAAAGTTACCCGCATGGTAATTTGCAAAGTCAGTAAACCAGGGGGTAGAAGAGTCTCTCTAAAAGAAACCACATTGAGTGTTTTGAGAGGAAATGTTTCGTTTATTTCCTTTTTCTCTAACACATCCTGGTGAGGGTTTTCTAGACGGACAGATGATCGCCTGTGTTCTCCCTTTTTATCACGATAATGATATCAAATTCTTGCAGGAGAGAACCCAACGGAGCAATCTCCGCTTTGCATCTTGTTTTGCAAAGAGATATTTGAGAGCCGAGTGATCCGTATACACCACGCATTTGGTCAAGATTAGGTATGGCCTAAACTTCTCAAACGCATACACCACGGCTAGTAGTTCTTTTTTCGTAGTGGTGTAATGGGTTTGAGCTTCATCATAGTCTTACTCGTGTAGTGGATAGGTGAAAATGCTTGGTTTTACGTTGCCCCGGATCGCACCGATAGCAAAATCACTTGCATCGCATACATGAGTTCAAAGGGTAAATCCCACGGGGCAACGAGAAAAGGTGCTTCCGTAAGCTTTTGCTTTAATGTTTCAAAAGCTTCGATGCACTCAAGTGAGAAGATAAAAGGAGCATCCTTTTCAAGGAGATGAGTCATAGGCCGAGCGATTTTAGAAAAATATTGTATGAATCTGCGATAAAAATCGGCATGACCTAAAAAACTCCTAATTCCTTTGACGGTAGTAGGATGAGGCAATTTGGCAATGACATCCACTTTCGCGTTGTCAACCTCAATCCGCTTTTTGAAATCTTATGCCCTAGGACAATTCCTTCCTTGACCATAAAATGGCTCTTTTCCCAGTTTAGACAAAGATTGGTGTCTTCACACCGTTTGAGCATTTTTTCTAAATGGGAGAGACATGTTTGAAATGAGTCCCCAATGACCGAGAAGTCATCCATAAACACCTCCATTGTTTCCCGATCATGTCGTGGAAAATGGCCATCATACATCGTTAGAACGTGCTGGGAGCGCTACATAGGCCAAAAGCATACGTCGTAGGCAAAAGTTCCGTATGGCGTGAATGTGGTCTTTTCTTGATCCCGTGGATCAATGGGGATCTGAAAATAACCCGAGAAACCATCAAGGAAACAATAGTATTCGCTCCTCGCTAATCTCTCAAGCATCTGGTCCATGAAGGGTAGAGGAAAATGGTCTTTACGGGTGGCTTCGCTTAACTTGCGATAGTCAATACACACACGCCATCCCGTAACCAATCGAGTTGGAATTAACTCGTTTTCATCATTTGTGACAACAGCATGCCACCCTTTTGAACACAAAATGGATGGATCCAACCCAAGGACTATCGAGATCGGGTAAATTAAACCGCATCTAGAAGTTTGAGAACCTCTGCTTGATAACCTCATGAATCTTAGGATTCACCCTTCTCGATGTTGGACTCTGGGTTTGAAATCATCCTCCAATAAAATCTTGTGCGTACAAAATTCAGGGTTATACCCTTGATGTCGGAGAGTCTCCAAGCAATTGCTTGCTTTTGCAACTTCAAAACCTTTATGAGAGCAGTCTTCTCATCTTTACTCAAATCTCGAGCAATAATGACGGGTAATTTATCATCACCCTCAAGAAATGCATACTCGAGATGAGGTGGTAAGTTCTTAAGTTCAACCTCTGAAATTCTTCAGCTTCTCAACCTGACTTAACTTCCTTATTATGAAGCTCAATGGGAGGGAGTGGAGGAGAAGTGTCCTGATTTAACAACTTCTCAAGAAGAAGAATATCTCCCTCCATATTAA
Organism: Chrysanthemum makinoi; assembly: GCA_910596185.1. Taxonomy (NCBI): domain Eukaryota; kingdom Viridiplantae; phylum Streptophyta; class Magnoliopsida; order Asterales; family Asteraceae; genus Chrysanthemum; species Chrysanthemum makinoi. The sequence continues at coordinate 83,077,778 of OU343225.1, read as the reverse complement.
TCTCACTGTTATTAACCTCATCTAGAATTGAATCACTAGTGTGGGGGTTTGATGATGGATCATCATTGAGCAACTTCTCAAGGAGAAGAATGTCCCCCTCAATGTCAATTGGAGCGTGATCAATTTCCCATGAAACCGAATCACTAGACAAGTATGCTTCAATCTCTTCCAAGATGAAGTCGCTTTACTCAAACGGAGTGAGAGAAGGGGAAGGGTCGGAAATGATAGGTTGAGAAGATGTAGTGGGATCCTACTCACGAATTATGAGAATACCCAAGAAACTCTTGAGAGTACCCCTAAAGCAATATCAATTACATCGATTCGGTTAACCGATTCAAAGATCATAGTTTGAGGAGTACCTCTAAGTTTGATCGAGGTTAAAGGTAACGGCTTCATCACCCACACGTAATGTGATTTCATGCTCAAATACATCAATAAGGGCATGGCCATCGTCCTTAGGATCCTCGTCCAACAATGAGAGGAACGATTATCGAAATCAACGACTACAAAGTCACTGGAAAATGGAACTTTCCTACTTTCAAAATACGCCCCTCGGAATGCCAAGTGGATGGGATATTGAACGATCCGCAAGCTCGAGAGTCATGCATGTAGGAGTAAGGTCCGGAAGAGAAAGTTTCTTCCATACTAAATGAGGCATCGTGTTAATGCTTGCACCTAAGATCGGCTAAGGCAAAGCATTCAACCATTCCTGGAAATACACAAGGTAAGAGAAATTTTCTAGGATCTCCAAGCTTATCGGGAAGCTTCTTCAAGATAATCGCCGAGCAGCTCGCTTAGTGGAGCCATCTCAAACAGCTTTTCCTTGTTGCTTAACAACTGTTTGATTGTTGATGCAAACTTGGGCATCAGAATGATAGCATCCGCGAAGCTGATGTCAAAGTGTAGTTCTTGAAATATTTGGAAGAACTTTTCCATTTGTTGAGTAGCTTTCGCGAGCTTTTGTTCATTTAATCATGATGGGTAAGGAATAGAGGATTGGGTTTCGGTTTTCAACCGGGATGTCATGTGAATCAAAACAACTCGCTTAGACTTGGGTTTCGTGACAACTTGAGGTTGGACATCGTTGGTACCTCCGCTATTAGTAGGAAGTTCCTTGTCCTTTGTCGCCTCATGTTCATGTTCCACTACCTTAGGAGAAGAAGAAGAAGAGGTAGGAGGAACAATAGGTCCTTCGTATGATACACCACTTCTTGTTGTGATCGCTTAGCATCGCCCTCGGGTTAGCGATCGTGTTGCTTGGAAGTTTTCCTGAGCCCGAGGGTTGATCATTTACAGACTTCTTTAGTTCAATGATCGAAAGTGATCAACAACTGTTTGTCTCCTCTTGAGACTTCATGAATTGTTTTAAAAGCTCATCGATGTTGATCTTGGAGGAGGTGGAGGGAAAGTTTGAGGTCGTATATTTTGATTATAACCTTGTTGTTGAAAATTCCCTTGGTTAGGATTCACATTTCCTTGAAATTGATTCCTCGATTGAAATTGTTTTGATTAAGATTTCCTTGATGTTGGAAACCTTGATTTGGTCCGCGATAGAAATTACCTTGGTTTTGATAACCTTGGTTCATTCTAGGTTGGTTCCGGTTTTGCATGTTAGGATTCTGGTTAAAACCGGGTGGTCCCCGATAAGTATTAGCACGGTAGTTTGGTTCATTTTGAGGACGGTATTGATTACCTCCCCGATGTGAAGTACCGGCTATAGCATTGGCTTTAAATGGACTACCATCCTGTGGCAAAGACAGCTACGGTGTAGTATGCATGAGGGCCACCACAAGTGACACTGCACTCGACTTTCTTCACTTCACCATGTGATGGTGTTTGTGTGAAAGTGACTTTCTTTTGGTTAGCAAGAACTAAAGTTCTAATAGCATCCGTGAGTTTGTCAATCTTAGCATCGGTGCTAGATGTACTCACGTGAGATGAAGTAGAAGGTCCCGCATTAGACTGAGACTGATATGTCTTTGTTCGCATTGCATGGACTGGGACTTGTTTTCTATGATTTGCAAGGCTTCTTTTGTGGTCTTGCTCAGAAATTACCTCCACGGAGGCATTTAAAGAGTCTTGGTCACCTTGGCTCAGACCATTGTAGAAAGTATCCATTTGCATTAACTCGGTAAAACCATGATGCGGACACTTTCGGAGCAACTCTTTATAACGATCCCATGCCTCACCGAATGATTCATCAAATCTTTGAGTGAATTTCATTATCTCATTCTTAAGACTTGTAGGTCGGGATGGAGGATAGAATTCGTTAACAAACTTAGTGACTAAATCCTCCCATGTCTCAATGGAACGAGGGGTTGTTTCTCAAGCCAAATCCGGGCTTGTCCCTCTAAAGAGAATGGGAACCGAAGAAGCTTAATTGCTTCATGTGGGACATTCTTGTATTTGATGGTCGATGCAATCTTGTTGAACCATCGAATATGTGCATGAGGGCCGTCCCGCCAAAACCATAAAATTGGCTTTGGGTTACAAGATTAAGCAACCCGGTTTTGAGCTCAAGGTATCGCCCATGCGATGGTCGGGACAACAATGGCATCTCCGTAACCCTCGATGGGTGCTTGGAGAAGCTCAGTCATCGGTTTATCTTCCGCCATTACGATTGTGGGTGGTGGTGCTAGACGCTCCTCACGGTGAAGGAGGAACGCCCTTCACGTCTACGTGGAATACTTACAAGCTCGAAAGTGGACTTGTGGAGTGGAAGAACGAAAAGTCGCATGCACTAAGTATAAAATCGCTTTCAAAACAAAATGCGAGGCAAAACGACAAGTGAACTTGAACCAATAATCACAAGATGAATGGATTCTTTGAAAAAGGTACACCACTCACAAGGATACAAAGGCAAGTTTTGATCTTTAAGATTGGGAACTTATTAATGTTCACACCCCCCAGGTAGTGTGTTCGCCTTGGTTTCATGGTGGTTGATTTTATGTATTTATTAAGCAAAGAAAACGGAAAATCTTTTTTTTTTTTATCTTTTATATATATGTAGAAACAAAAGAACAATATTTTTGTGTTTTATATGTTTTAAGATGTTTTTAGATTTTTGGATTTTTATAAGAAAATATAAATATATATAGATGGTATGAACAAGGAGTGAATATTCAAATCACTAATCTGCTAAACGAAAGACTATAGCACAAATGGCGCCAAAATTTGATTCGCTCCGAACGGTCTATCTTTTATTAGTCAACCACTTGTGAATGGTTAACCATAAAAGTCAAACAGCTTGAGAACGCAATGCAATTATCCATGAGAGTTTAGTGTTTCCCCGGGTCGTTAAGTCCCAACGAGCCGTGCGATTGAATAGCTAAACGCGTAGTGATCGGGTGATATTGAACAGAAAGGGGTATGAATGATTACGCTAAGGAAACTGAATCTATAAAAGACTTTGAAGTCCTTCTAATTCTATTCTTTAAAAAAAAACGCTTAACGCTTAAAACCTAAAATGCACGTTACGCTTAAATAAATGTCTACGCAAAAAGAAAATGTGAAATTGAAACAAGTATTAATCCTAAAAATATAAAATGAAATTTTTACAAACCTAATGATAAGAAAATTTTGAAAAAGAAAATTATTTTTAAACTATTTATTTAAATATTATTAATTAATTACTATTTAATTACTTTTAAATTAAAATTCTAATAAATAGAAAATGAATAGTAAAAATTCTAGAAAAATTCCTAAAATTACTTAAAGTTGTATAAAACATAGGAAAAATAGAAAAACTAGGGTGTGCTTAATAAAAACTAAATTTGCTATTTAAAATTTAAATATTAATTAATTATTATTATTAATTCTAGTAAATACTAAATGACAAAGGAAAAATCTAAAACTTTTTCTAAAAATCTATTATAAGTGCAGAAAGCTAGGAAAATTATAAAAATGAAAAGTGCTTAACAAAAAAATTGAGAAATAAGCTAATAAGCTCAAGCTTCTTAAATAGAAGCTATTACTTTCCTAAAAAATGATGTTTTTGTTGTTTTTCTTTTATAAAACTATTTTAATACCTAAAATATGAAACTTTTGAAAAGACAAAATAATCAGTGCTTAAAAATAAGCAATTTGGACACAAAACCCTTATCACTTGACCAAGCTTTGACCAAGGCTAGAAAAGAGTGAATTGGGTCAAGTGGGGTCCATAAAGTGATGGATTAAGGTGTAAACAAGTTACTTGGACATGTTTAAGCAAGAAACAACCAAAATAGCTTACTAAATAAGCAGATGGATCGAAATAAGCACTTGGCTTTCTTTGTGTTCGAGACAGATGACATGGAGTAGTTTCAAGGGCAAAACAAGTGGGGTCCACAGAGCTTAAGCTCTCAAACTTGGCTGAAACAGAGATAGCCACTGGTTGTGAGCTCAAAGGAACCAAGAACAACCCCTAGGGTCCACTTATGTGGCCTGTGGGACCCACAAAAAGGGGTGGTGATGGCTATCACTGGTGGTGGTGTGCGAAATGCAAGGGAGATCACTCCCCAAATGTTTGGGGAGTGTGGAGCCCACACAAAAATTCACAAAAATAGTGTAAAAATAGAAATGAGTACACAAGCTGGGACTAAGTGAATTTCCAAAAGCACAAGCATTCAATCTCGATAATAAGCTCTATAAAAATTATACAAGATCAGCCAATTTTACTAACCATACTTTTGACTTTTATAAGAAACTCAAATTTTGACTTATATGATATTTGATCACTTCCTATCTACTGAATAAGTTATAACAAGCTTGTATGAGACTAGATTAAGTAGTATTAACAACTAATGAGGAAATATGAGTGATTTGGCACCACAATTCCTAGACAAGCTAGACAATAGGTAGCAATCAAAGGCAAAGTTGACTTTTACTAGGTAAGAATGATTTTATGTTTCTCTAAGACCTATTTATCACAAAGAAAACATGGTTAAATCACGTAAAACAAAGAAATCAACAAGAAAGGGCCAAGAACAGTGCAAATCCAAACACACCCTCTAGTGATCATTTTGGAGATTTTTCAAAGAAAAACAAGATTAAGAACTAGAAACTGATTCACATGATTAGAATATGACTTAATAAGCTAAAATAAACACAAAAGCACAAGCTTAAACTACAAATACCCTAGATTCTATTTTATGCTATTATGACAATCAATACAAAATTTTTAAGAAAAATGAGAACTAATTAACAAGTCTACAATATTAAGCTTAAATACAACTAAGATATACCTAATAAGCTAGAAGAACTAAAAATAAGCAGGGAACAAGCAGTTGAACAAGAAAATCACAAAATAAGAAAAATTCTTACAAAATGCCATCCAATAAAACCATGAACTAGAGACCAAGGACCATCCTACTACCTCCCATGAGGTTCTAAACCAGCTTCCATCTAATATTCAACACTGCTACATGCTTCCTTTGTTTCTTTTTCCTTGATTTTTGATTTTTCAACTATTTATCCTATTTTTTTGTATTTTGAGTTTTTAAATTAAATTGCTTCAAATGACTTGAAAGCTTGAGAAAGCTTATGAATGAGCTTGAATGAGCTTAAACAAACACCTAACAATAACTTTTAACAACTATAATTGGATTTGAGATTTTCAAGTAAAATGCATAAACCTAATTAAGCAAATGGAACTTTGATTAACGGTTGAAAATGGTTTCTAGTATCGAAATGCTAAGGATACAACTTAGAAGCTTAAAAATACATTGGAAATTTGGAAATTAACTAATACGATATTGAAAATAACTAAAAATCTACATACATCTTCACAGCTTCTTTTTCCTTGATATATATTGACTCGAGGCTTCCCACTTGATTCAACATATCCCACTTGCAATCCTCGCCATTGATGAGTCAAACAATCTCGACCTTCAAATCCACTTTTGGCGCCAAAAGTGGTTTATGTAACTTGTGGCCGAAATTTTACAATTAATGCACTTTGGTATGTTGTGGAGGTGGAGGGGACAAGGAAAATAAGGTTTAGTGGCCAAGTTGGTGTTTTGGTGATGAGGTGGTAGGAGCAGTAGCCAGTGGAGGGTGGAAGCCGTGAGGTGGAAGGGGAAAGGAGGGTTGACTGCTTGACCTCGGTTTATATTTAAGGGGATTGGGGATTGATTTGGGCTTGGGTTTTATTTATTTTGGGTCCTGCTTGGTTTGTAGTAGTATAGAGCCAAGGACCAATGGTGTATTATTTGGATTCTCAAGGACCGAACCCCACAATTTTTCAAAGTTATTCCAAGGGTCAATCTAGCCAAGTTTCATTAGTACAAGGACCATAAAAGATAATTTTCCATTTTTAAACTTCCAAGGACTATTTTTGCCAATTTTGAAACTTGAAGGACCAAACTTGTAAATTCTCCAAAAATTTTACCCAAGGATCATTTTTGATAAATTTTGATTTTAAAAGGACTTGGGTTGACTTTTATTCAAAAACAAATGCTCAGTGGACTCATTTTGTCGATTTAAAAGTTGAGGGACCTGAAATCGCCAATTATGCAAACTTAGCTCGCTTTTTCATCTGCTTTAAACATTTTGCATCTGAACATATAAAATACAATCCTTGGATATATTTTGTATTTTGCTACATATTTGAGTGTTATGGCAGCTCAGATAAGACAAAAATGATGAGTATTTACACACTCATCAACTTCAAATTTCACAAAGTCCCGGAGGCATTTTCATAAATCAATCTAAATATGCAAATGAGATTTTAAAGAAATTTGGATTTGATTCAAGTGGCCCTGTTGACACTCCCATGATTGAACGTACCAAACTAGATGAGGACCACTCAGGGATCATGGTAGACCAAACGAAATATCGTAGTATGATTAGATCCTTGATGTACCTCATGCCTAGTAGACCGATATCTTGTTCGCTATTTGCATGTGTGCTAGATACCAGGCTAAGCCTACTAAAAGCACCTTGAAGCGGTTAAACGGGTCTTTCGGTATTCCAAGGAACCATCAATATGGGACTTTGGTACCGAAGGACACCGTATGTCACTAACGACCTATGCGTATGCCGATCATGCAGATGTCAAGATACTCGTCAAGAGCACGCCCGAGGTGCTCGCTTTGGGTGATAAGCTAGTGAGCTGGTCGTCAAAGAAGCAATTGAGTACTTCTATTTCCTCTACAGGTTGACATATAGCCATGTCATCTTGTTGTGCTCAAATCCTATGGATGAGATCCCAATTATCTCACTATGGCTTTGAATTTAACAAAATCTCTCTCAGACATCGTGATAATAAAAGTGCTATTTCTCTCATGAAACAACGCATACAACACTCAAGAGCAAAGCACATCGACATTCGACATCATTTCATCAGGGAGCAAGTTGAAAACGGTGTGGTGGAACTATACTTTGTGAGGACAGAATACCAGTTAGCAGACATCTTCACCAAAGCTCTTCCTAGAGAACGTTTTGAGTTTATTCTTCCACGACTTGGTCTTAAAAGCCTTCAACCAGAAACACTCAAACGTCTTCAAGAGGAAGAAGAAGAGTAAAAGGTTTCCATCATCTATCTCTTGTATATATTTATTCGAAAAACAAAATACAAAAATATAAAACTTTCAAAATCCATAAAAATTTGAAAAATTCGAAAAATCTTCAAAAATTATTGTCTATTTGTCATGTTTTTCTCGGTTCGATAATATCTACGGTCTTTGTGCTGTCATTCAAAGAATGACACGGGACTTTAGATATTGTTCGAATTTTTATATATATATAAAAAAAATGGGAGAAAGAGAAACAATGGTTTATTGTCATTTCAGGCAGTAACTCACTTTTCAAAGTAAGAACAGAGCCATGCTTTATCATGTTTTCAAAATTCATGCTCTGATTCTATAAACATTTATCTGCTGAAAACTAATTTCTTTGAAAAATAACTCGGACTCTATTTTTGATAATAATCTGGACTTATTTGTCAAAATATCTATCTCTCAATCAACAACATATGTCATTGATTGAGGGGGAGAATGATTTCAATTAAATCAAAAAGTTATTTGTCATACAATTGTTTTCAAAAGATAATCATGCATGTTTAATCAATGGAGTCTAAAGTCTCAAATTTTGATCCTTATCAGTTAAAACGCTTTCATAATCATGTCACAATTCTCCTTAAAAGCTTTCAAAATCAATTTAAATCTTCAGAGATCACAACTTTCAAATGATTTGATAATTTTGATCGGGGGAGAGTTTGTGATTTAAATTGGATTTAAACTGATAATTCGGTAAATGGTTTTATAAGGATGTACAAGCTCTCCTTCCCACATGTGCCAATCGATTTCAAATTTTCCATGCACATGTTGAGGGGGAGCATCTGTCTTAAACCACAAATTATTGAAACGTGATCAATTTATCTCAATGTGCAGTCTTTTCCTAATATGTGCAAAACATTTTCAAACATCTATGCACATATTGAGGGGGAGCAAACTTATGAAAACCTCATCCTTCCCCAAAATGCTTTATCTACTTGATTTGACTAGGGAAGTGATGTTGATATCTTTTAGAAAATGGAATTCAAAGAAGTTAACTCTTCCTCTTGCCTCCGTGTGCTAAAACAATTTCAAATATATGAAGCACATGTTGAGGGGGAGCTCTTGTTCTAAAAATATCAAAAACAATTCAGGTACAAAATGCTTTGATAATATATCACAAGTATCTGGATTGATTTTCAAATGGTTTTCAATTGGTTCCAAATGGCAGATGAACAATACCAAATAGACCGACCAACTTTACTTTATGTATGGTGATATAAGGATGATAAGGTTAGGTATTTGTTCCCATGATCTGCCAGAACCGGAGGGATCTACCCAGGGAAAATCCACTAGATAGTGTAAAGTCCTTAGGTATATTGAAAAAAAAGGAGAAAAATGAGATATGGGAAGAGTGCGGACTGAGACTGAGATAGTACTGGAATAAACCCAACAAGGTTCTAGCTATGAAGTCTCGGTAAGCACTGAAGGGGTTGAAGAATGAAAAAGAATTGAATGAGAAAAGGGTGAAAACAAATAGCCCTCCAATTATTCAACCTTAGGGCAGATACCGGGTTCAATTCATATGCTACTGATGGTTACCAAGGTAACATCGGTATTGAAGACAAGACGTCATGGACCCAGTGACGCACTGCACTTCAACTTCCCAAACCACTCAAGTTCCTCTTAAAAGGACTTGTTTCATTCTCACGGGGAACCGACATTATCTATCGACTTTCTTTTAGAGATTGTTGATATTGAAGGAGGAGACCCTCTCCCTAGTCTCCGATATAGGATCCAAATATGCACAAATTGAGTCTAGAGCTACGAGATCATCAATAAATCTCATTAGGACACTTTAAATGAAGACTCTCTGTTTCACACAATGTGGAAAGAGAGATTATATCTTGAGTCCTAAGCATTATCCTTGTGGTATTGCCAAAACATCTGAGTGATATGTGAACATATTCACAATGAAGATGGAAAGCCTTCTGGAGCCAACATCAAACAAGCTCCTGGTAGGTGGCATGTGAGATCTACTCTATAGATCAACCATGTGATAACTGAACAGAAACAATGGGGCGATTCAATCTTTTGAATCAATCCTGGTTCAGGTTATGGATTGATGGATACCTTTGAAAAACCAGTCGTTGTGCTTAAAAACTCCTTTCTTTAGCACTTCGACCGTGTACGAATATTTCAAAATCAAAAGGTGTTTATGATTGATAATTGATTTTCATTAAAACCTTCGTTGTATTGCAAAAACAATTTCTATTGAGCAATACACGATTGCTTTTCAAATCTCTTTTCATCAATCAGTGAATCTCTATTCGCTAGTTCACTCACTCCATGTTGTCTTCTTTGAGAAGTTCCGGTTTGAGAACAGCTTGAGCAGCTGCGAAACCCTGTCAAGGAAGTTCTTAGGAATTTTACCTGATCACAGGCAGTACTTGTACTGATCAACGGGGAACCGTGGGCCGTGTACCTCAATTCAACGAAAGTGATCAAAGAAACTTTCGTGCGCTTTATTGCTAAATGTTTTATGAAGGTACGCCCTACGGTTGCAGCTGATCAGAATGAAGCAGTCAATTCATAGCCACATGCTCACTCAACACCTTCATCTCGAAAGAAATCATGATTAGTGCATCAATGACTCTGATATTTCCACTCCATGATTTTGCTACGCTGTTGCCAATATCATGAATCAACGAAAGCTTCCGCTACTCTGATGAGAATATATCATGATCCAGAATATGAGCATGTCGTTCCATAAGTCACAACACCACAATGGAAGAGTTAGAGATGTATTATTGCTGATGATCTCAAAGTTAGCTCAAAACTCATCATCACGTGGATCAGATAAAGACCTCCACTTGGATTATCCAAACATGCATCAATGAAGAATCAATGACTACGGGCTTCAGAGCAAAGAACAGTAACAAGAATGCAAGAACAATCTTTATGAAAAATCTGTTTGTATTCAATGTATGTTTGAGGTGATCTTGAGGTGACCTCCCTTAGGGGGAGATTGTTAGGATTTAGTAAATCTATGTATTAAAGAGTCGGTCACCTCAAGTATATGTAATCGTTAGAAAGCTCGTAGTCGTAGATTATTATAAGTTAAGTTGTATTTAGTTTAAGTAACACCATGGAGGACGGATGGGTCTTTACCCACTGTATGCCTGATCCACAGCCTGATAGGTGGCGATTTATGTAATGACTATAAATACTCTCTACCTCCCAAGGTAGAGAGTTGGAGCTCATAATAAGATTTTTCTTTCTCTCACTAAAGTTCCCAAACCTCAAACTTTCTCTCTCTAAAACATATTATACGCCTACTTGATGTTATGGTTTAGTGTGTTTGTGAAATCCAATATGATACAGAATCGCTTGTTTTAGTTAATATGAGCGGCTAAGCACCTCTGGTGCTGGCCTAGTTATGATTCCTTAATTTTTTTGTTTGCGTTTACATTGCTTCCGTATAATTATTTCTAAGTGTATGCATGCATAGTTTGTTGGTAGCTACCCTTGTTTCGGTAGTTTTGAATGGCGGTAGTGGCTAGTTACTTAGGAGATATGACCAACTAACCCTAAGTAAGTAGACTGACTGGGAAGGGTAAGATATGATCAACTGACGACCCTTTCTGCTTGTGCGATTTGACCAACTGATCACCTACCGTTTGGATGAACTTAAGAAGTAGAGGGTGAGTGTTTAATATGCTAGCACCCGGGCACTCACTGTTATGAATCTAGCATGTAGCGGTACTTTATGACTTGGCTTAATTAGGGGACTAAGAACAACTGAACTTATGACAGATCATCTGATTTCTCCAGTGGGACCCTTTGTTGATAGGTTAGGACGAACTGATCAAATGTTGTCCTAGCGAATTTGACCCCACCTGAAGTAATTGAAAGTAATTAGACGTAAACTTAACTAGTTAGGATGAATAACTAGGTTAGCACACCTCTCCTCTATTGATCACAACCATCGCCTTTATTTGCTTTCATTGTTTTAGTAGTAATTAATTATTTCACCCTTAAATCATATTAAAATCTGTGACACCTAGAATTAGTTTAAATCCGCACACATAGCTCTTGGGACGACCTCGGTTTTACCGAAATACTACACTACACACGACCGGGTACACTACCGTTAGTGCATTAGGGTAGACCATAGGTTTAATGAGTAATTATAAATATTAAAACCTGGTCAATAAACCTACATCAGTGTATTTGGGGGATACACGGTAGCTGGAGGCAATTTCCTAAGGGGAGGATTCTTTTCTACAAGTTCATTAATTTTCTTCTTATCAATATCTTTCTTCTAGAACACTTGTTCCGGGGTTAATTGAGTTTGAGGCTTAAACTTGTTTAAGGCAATCCAATTTTCCTTAGTGTAATCGTGGGATTTAAGCGTTATATTATTCTCTATATACCAAGGGTCTTTTATTTTCTTTGCCATTTTCTCTTTAGAGGCATCTTCTAACATTCTATCATCTTCAGTGCACTCAATACATTATGGAATCTGTCTAGGCTTAAGGAGCTCATCACCATCGTAAACTACTTTATTAGCTACTAGGGCTATTTTACCATACTCAGGATTGGGTTCCTCTACAAGGGGCATACTTTGCTTATCGCTTAAGACTCTATGCTTATTTATCACATGAGCAGTCTGAATGGTGTTTCCTTGTACGTACAACTTGTTTTAAAGTTTTTTTTTCAAAGTTTTTAGGTTGGAAAACTCATTTAAAAGTTTTGATTCCTTAGCATTGAATTCCTGTTTAAGCACTTTTACATTTTCTTAAAGTTCTTGTTTTTGCTTAGCAGTTTTATTAAGTTTTTCCTGTAAGGAATTTAACTCTTGTTTCAATGTTTCTTCCTTAAAATTACTTTTTCTTATGAGTGTACACATTTGGTTATGCATCTCCTGCTCACGGGTAGTCAATTCAAACTTAGCACGTTGTACATATATGGCAACTTGTTCCTTATAGGCATTTAGTTCAGTGGTCATGGAATCATCAGGAGCATATGCAGTGTATTCATCATATATACATTCATCGTTAACTACAGAAGATTCATTACATTGTTACAATAAGACTTTCATCTTGCTTCACATATTGATCAAATGGGACAACATTGCTATTTCCCATATTTTCAATATCTGATTCAAAGACTTCCGTAGATTGTACTTCGTGGTGAATCTTTTGCGCATCAACCACATCGTATAGTTTCAGTACCTCTGATATGATGGATTCCTTAGAGGGACTGGCCTGTTGAGGTGAAGAGACCATTGGAGAGAAAATAGGAGAGATGTTAGCCATAAAGATGGTATGTGTATTTGATTCATCATCAACATCTGAGTCAAATGCATCACAGTCTGCAAGTTGAAAGGCGTTGGGATTGTTTAGAGCCACACCATGCACATGTTATTCGTCCACATCAGCATCATAAGTTTTGGCATTTCCCTCAGCCAGATACAACAACTCTTCCTCATTCAATACAACTCCATTATCTTGAGCTTGCACAAGCAGCATCTTGTCCCTGAAGTATTCTGCATTCTGTGGATGTTTTGGCTGAGTGCAGTTCCTAGCAATGTGTCCTTCCCCTCTACAGTTATAACACTTGATTGGCTTCCCTTGGTCCATGATCCTTCCTCGATTCTGATTACCCACATACCCTGCACTTACTCCAGCATTCCCATAACCAGTTCCTGCATTCCCTTGTTCATTATGTGGTAGATAAGCATTCTGCCTTCCTTGCACGTTTTGCACCACTACCTTTCCATCTTTAATCGTAGCATGATTGTGAAGATTAGAAGCAGTTCTAAGGTGATTGTTGGTGTGTGGAGTAAGGTTCAAGTTTTGCTTAACCATTAGGGCCAATTGATTGACAAAGTGTTCCATAAAATTGTCTGATGGTTGATAACCTGAATCTGGAATGAGTTTGTGATTACCATTCCCAGTTGGTATGACTTGTGATGCTTTGGTAGTTATTCCCACATTTGTGTAGAATGCAGTTGAATCATTTGAAGAACTTGCAGCAACAGCATTGGAATTGAACTTTTCCATGATCATTCGTTCAAACAAAGCATGTTTCTCATGTTGGATCAAATATGCATACAAATGTTCATAATTGGTGTTCCTCAATCCTTTGTTTAACTTGACTGCCGTGACAAACTTATGCCATTCGGGATTCATGTTGTTCACAAACTTTGAATTGAGCTGAATATTTGGCATTGTCATTTTGATATTCCTCATATCATTCACAAGCTTGTGGAATCTGACATAGTATTTAGTGACACTCTCCCCTGAATTCATTTCAAAGTTCTCAAATTCATCATACAACTAAGACTCCCTATCTTCCTTAGTCAGTTCTGAACCAGAGATAAGCATCTTAACATTATCCCAAACTGCCTTTGCTTCAGTGTTGTGATTGATTAGCTTGTAAATGTCCTTTGGTAAACCTTGGAGTATAATGTTTGAAGCCCTAATGTCTGCATCGTATCTCTTCTTCTCCTTATCATCAAGCTCATCATACAACTTTGGTCTATCCAATCCTAACACAACAGATCCATCTGCTGCGGTTTCAAGGATATCTCTAGTAGTTCCAATTTGATATGGTCCTTCATCAATTGACTTAAGGATGTTAACCCCGTTATCTTTTCCTAAGCAATACAATCTGGTTCTTTGAGCCCACGAGTCATAACTGGTTCTATCAAGCATGGGAGGACGATTATCGGATCCTGCAGCTTGAACATCATCAACAACAGAAGAAGTGATTGTAGACATGATTCTTAATTCTACGGGAATTTATTACTCTTTGATTCAACCGGGAAATAGATACTAAATCAAGAGAAAACCGTAAAATGTATCACGAAGAAATGACAAGTCTCAAAAGACAAATCGCACAACTGACAAACTGCTTCTGTTAAATTGCTTACAACTCAAATTGCTTCACTGTCAAATCGCTTCCCAGACAAATCGCTTAACAGACAAATCGCTTGAGTGTCAAATCGCTTAACACACAAACCGCTTTACACACAAACCGCTTAACACACAAACCGCTTAATACACAAACAGCTTAACACACAAACCGCTTAACAGACAAACCGCCTAATACACAAACCGCTTAACACACAAACCGCAGGGGAACACAGGTACATCCACTACTTCCAAACCGCTTAGTTGACAAATCGCTTAACAGACAAATCGCTTGAGTGTCAAATCGCTTAACACACAAACCGCTTTACACACAAACCGCTTAACACACAAACCGCTTAATACACAAACAGCTTAACACACAAACCGCTTAACACACAAACCGCTTAATACACAAACCGCTTAACACACAAACCGCAGGGGAACACAGGTACATCCACTACTTCCAAACCGCTTAGTTGACAAATCGCTTAACAGACAAACCGCTTAGTTGACAAACCGCTTCACAAAATAGGATAAACCGCTTAAAAACTGAGACAAACCGCTTCACAGAACTTTCACCCGAGAGACAAACCGCTTGATCTTCTTGTCAAACCGCTTCAAAGAACAACACTCAGAGGGACAAACCGCTTCGTAGCAACTTTCAAAAAACTAAAATTTTCAATCCAAAAACAGTCCAACCACGATGATTCAAGCCTTCCAAACCAAAACCTAAACACTTATGATGATTATAAACACAAAAGTACTATCAAAATTCAAACTTTAACACTAAAAATGATCCAAATGATGAAAACTACTCAAAACTCTTTCAAACCCAAAAACCTATGAAAACCACACTAGAAATCCAAGAACATGAAAGATGGATGATCAAACCATGACTCTTGATACCAATTGTAACATATTGTTTTTCACAATCACATCATTAAGCACAAATAGGGTTGAATGGTTTGTAGTTCTAGAGAGAGAAAGTGAAAGAGAGTTGGGAACTTTAGAGAGACAAAGAAAAATATGTTATGAAAGCTCCAACCCTTTGCCTTGCAAGGCAAAGGGTATTTATAGTTAGTTACAAGACACACCTCCTACGGGCTGTGGATCAGGCATACAGTGGGTAAAGACCCGTCTTTCTCCACGGTGTTACTTAACAATCTACTTACTAATACTAAATGACTATGACTACGAGTTTTCTAACGAATACATATACTTGAGGTGACTGACTCTTTAACTACCGGATTTTCTAAATCCTAACATTTAGTATTTAATTATTAATTTGATGAACAATTTGTTATATATTCGTCAGTTATTGCATTTTTTGTTATCTACTTATTTTTATAACATGTTCATCAGTTAGTGCATTTTTTGTTATCAGCTTATTTTTAACAGAGGTTAATCAGTTAATGCATTTTTTGTTATATTCTTATTTTTATCACAGGTTCCTCAGTTAGTGCATTTTTTGTTATCTGCTTATTTTTATCAGAGGTTCATGAGTTAGTAAATTTTTTGTTATCTACTTATTTTTATCAGAGGTTCATCATTTAGTGCTTTTTAATGTTATCTTCTTACTTTTTATTAGAGGTTCATGAGTTAGTGCTTTTTGTGTTATCTACTTACTTTTTATTAGAGGTTCATCAGTTAGTGCATTTTTTTATCTGCTTATTTTTATCAGATGTTCATTAGTTAATGCTTTTGTTATATTTTTTAGTTGATGAACATATTAACTATCTATTGTCTATGAATTTTGTGTGTGTTTATTTTAGCTATTATGTTATCAGAGGTTCATTATTTAGTGGATTCTTTTTTACCTGCCTACTTTTATCCGAGATTCATCAGTTTATGCTTTTTTGTTATATTTTTTTAGTAGATGAACATATTAACCATCAGATGTCTATGATTTTGTGTGTGTGTTCATTTTAGCTATTGTGTTATTAAAGGTTCACCAGTTAGTTCATTTTTTGTTATCTGCTTATTTTTATTCGAGGTTCATCAGTTTATGCTTTTTTGTTATATTTTTTTAGTTGATGAACATATTAAGTATCTGTTGTCTTTGATCTTTTTGTTCAGTTTAACTATAATGTTATCAGAGGTTAGGTTTATCATTTAGTGCATTTTCTGTTATCAATTTATTTTTATTCGAGGTTCATCGTTTTATGCATTTTTATTATATTTTTTTTAGTTGATGAACATATTAAGTATATGTTGTCTATGATTTTTGTGTGTTCATTTTAGCTATTATGTTATCAAAGGTTTATTAGTTAGTGTCTTTTTTGTTATATTCTTTTTCAGCTGATGAGCATTAGTTTTTTTCTGTTCATCATGTTTTGGTTCATCATTTATTTTCCGGTGTTAATCTATCAATCATTGTTTTGTTCGTCAGTTAGTGATTATTAAATTAACAAAAACATAATGAAAAAAGCAATAACTGATGATTACATGAACAAAAAACATGATGAAAAATAATCGACACTAACTGATGAACATACATCTACATAAACAAAGAATAAGCAGAAAATACTGTAACGGGATCATTGTGTAACAATTGGAGGTGTTTTGCTATCATCAGAATCGATAGAGTCTTACATCTGGTTACTTCAATATTTTAAAAGAGTATTTGTTCGAGCCCCAAAGGTTATTGTGACTGATCAAGACATGTCAATGAAAGTGGCAATCGTGACCGGTTTTTCATTATCTCGTCACAGATTATGCATGTGGCATATCATGCTTCAAAGGTATGTTTCATCAATTAATTTTTGTTTTTAATTTATTTATGTTCACCATTTTTTTTCATCAATGAGTTATTCATAATTTAATTTTTTACTTGATTTATTGGTTGGTCTTTTTTAGCTAAAAATCCTACCTTCAAAAGAAGAGCATTATGAAGCATTCAGTTAATCCTAATGGGAAACGTAGGAAGAACCGCAGATACTGCAAATGTAGCATGAAAGATCATGATCAAGCAAAGTGCAACGCTATTAGATATGAAATTGATGCTAAGAAGGCTTGTGGTAAGGCTCTTATAAGGGAGAGCAAGCAGAAGGAAAAATTGGCTGCTAAGAAGGCGAAGTTGTCTGACAAGAATGCTTATTTTGTTAATTAGTTACTCTTTCACTTTTTTGTACTCTTAGATAAACAAAGGCTTAGTTGCTGATATATTTTTTAATTTTAATATTGAACAAAGGAAATTTGATTGAGATATTACTATATGATGATGACTTTTATCATTTATTTAATGATCAATTTTATTATTTGTTCATCCGTTTATTTTAAGAAATGTTCATAAAAAATGATGGAATTTTTTTGTAACTTGTTAATCAATTTTATTGATTAACAACTCTTTTTTTAGCTGAACTGATGAGCTTAACACAAATTGTTTTTGTTCATCAGTTTATTTATAACTATTTTGATCAATTTTATTTAAGAGATGTTCATCAGTTTATTTAAAAGTTTTTCATAAAAAAAACTGAATAACATTATGTTTTTAAACGCATCAGTTCATGAGTTCATTCACAATACGATATACGAGCAAATGCACTTAAGCATACCAACCAACCAACTAACCAAATATATGAATAAAATAACATATAAGATAACTGATGAAAATATAATTAAATTATTTTTTTATCAGTTCATCAATTTATTAAGAGATGTTAATCAGTTTATTTTAAAGTTTTTCATCAAAAAAAAAAGAAAAAAAAACTGATAAACAATATGTTTTTAAATGCATTAGTTCATAAGTTCTTTCACAATACGATAAACGAGAACTTAACCATAAATACAACATTGGTATTTAAACCAAAAATTCATCAATTACAACTAAAAGCTCTTAATCATACCAACCAACCAAATATTACAAACTACTTAAATCATCTTTTCATCAGTACATCAATGTTTTATACTTTCAACCATCTGTAAACCTGCAACATTCCGTATTTCTTCTTCTCCAACATTCTATATTTCTTCTCAAACATCCTATATTTCTTCTTATTCAGCATCTTGCTTTTCTTCTTCTTCAACATACTGTTTTTCTTCTTCTCCAACATCATGTTCTTCTTCTTCCTCTTCAACATCATCTTTCTGTAAATGCATCCTTAACAAAATCATCATCACTAGGAGAATATGATTTCCATGAATAACTTTCTTTGCTATTTTTGCTTTGCCTATCCAATAAAACAAAAATACCAATGAATATTTTTTTAAATATATTATACTGAGGAAAAATATTGATGAACATAACAAAAATACTGATGAACAATTTTGGTAAATCTGATCTGCTTTTAATATACTAATGAGCATGATCAACAACAACTTATACTAATTGATGAAAAACAATGGGTGATGAATTACAATTAGATGATCAAAAAGATGAAAAACAATAACTGATGAACAAAACAAAAACTATTGAACAATAAAACATAACACATGACAATAATTGATGAACCAAAACATGATGAACAACAAGTGATGAACAAAACAATAATTGTTGATTAAATGAACAAAAATACTAATGGACATTTTTTAAACATATTATACTCAGCAAAAATACAAATGAACATAACAAAAATACTGATGAACAATTTTTTTAAATTTGATATGGTTTTAATATACTAATGAACATGATGAACAACACCATATACTAACTGATGAAAAAAATAATGGTTGATGAGTTACAGTTAGATGATCAAAGAGATGATGAACAGAACAAAAACAATGGAAGAATAAAAAAAACACATGACAATAACTAATGAACCAAAACATAACGAACAAGAACTGATGAACAAAACAATAACTGTTGATTAAATGAACAACAATGCAAAAATACTGATGAACAATTTTTCTAAATTTGATATGCATTTTAACATACTAAACATACTGAACATGATCAACAACAACTTATACTAACTGATGATTAAATGAAACAAAAACATGATGAACAATAATTGACACTAACTGATGAACAACATGGTTTATACCTTTAAAACACGAACGGTCTTCAAATCTTTTCGATCTTCTTTTCGAAAACGCATTTTTTTTACTGCTTAAAAATTTAAATAGAATATATTTCAAATCAGATTATACAAAAATAAACTAAGAAATAAAATGATTTTTTTAAGCTAATTGTTTAACTTGTGCAATGAAAAAACTAAAATTAAAACAAAATCAGAATTTTTAATAATATGTTTAATCATTTTGTTTTGTTTAACTTATTAGTCTATTATTTCGTCTAGATTTAAAAAAAAGATTTTTTTGTTAGTTAAGTACATAGAGTTTATATGCATGAACAAAAAACAAAATTAAAACATAAAGGCTGAACTTACCAGCTGGATTCATCTTTTCGAGAATAAATCCCATTGTTTTCACCTAAAAGCGACTGAAATTTATCGATTTTGATCTAAAATAACCCTAATAAGATCCCTAAATGTAGAGAGAGAATTTAGAGATTGTGTGTGAGATTTTTGACAGAGTGAAATGATGGAATGTGAAGTGGGAGGGAAGGTTGATTGTATGTGGCTTCGGGGTTTGTCCTGTTACTAATGACCCTACTGTTGTTAGCATTGTATATGCAGTTAACATGCCTTCGCATGTTGAAGTTTTTACATTGAGCCCGGGTGTTTGGAATGCGATTCCAAGTGGCAATTTGCCTCGTCAATCAATTAGACTTGATAAGTTAACTCAGGTTGTTAAAGATAGGTTTATTTATTGGGGTGCTGAAGAATTGACTTTTGATGATGATGGTGAATCTACCACAAATCATATGTTTGTGTCATTTGATTTGATTACCAAGGAGTTTAAAGTGGTAGACCTACCCAATAACTTGACAAACGAATTGTTCTTACATGTCTCCGTTTCTAAGCTAAGGGGGTCTCTTGTTGTGTATAAATATATTTATGTCCATGGAGCACAATGTTGTGGTGTATGGGTGATGGAGCATGATTCTTCTTTTAGAAAGCTAATCACAATTGGCGCACCAGTAGATAGATTATTGGGGTTTAAGAAGAATCAATGGTGAAACTATATTTGAAACTCGAAAGGAGGACGTAATATTTACAACGCTTGATGTTTACGACCCCCGCTCTCAATAAATCAAGAATCTTGGGATTTCTGGATTAAGGGGTTGCTTCTTCATGGGCTCTTAGAAGGAATCGCTACTTCTCCTTGATCACTCGGATTTACATATATATTCTAATGATAATTGATCAAAAAGATGAAGGCCAAATCTTAAAGTGTGGAAAAATCACTTTCATTTATTTTAGTTTTTTATCAGTGATTTGATGTGTTAAGTAATGTCATTTATGGAATCTTATGCGATTTTAGATGCAGTATATGCTACATATTTTTCAAATATGTAATTTGTATTATTCCATGGGTAGATGCCTTATTGCTTGTTTAATTAACTTTGACAAGCCTTTTAGATGTTAATTACTTGTTGAAATCTTGTTAGCGTTCTTTGATTTGTTAGATTCTCATCAAATTATATATGTTTGGTAGTTACTTTAGATAATGTGCAAATACATACATGAGTTTATCAATATTTGAATTTGCAACATCTGAATGTGTGAACAAGAAATGATATTCATGTACTTTGACTTATCGTCAAGAGTGAAAGAAGTCAATATATAAAACATGGAAGTTTGGATTGTGTGGGTCAGATGGCTATGTCTCTTGCTTGGTGTTGAACTCAGCATTGTTTGATCCTCTTCTCCCTTGTGATTGTGTACTTTGAAAGATTGGGTAGTTTTTTTTGGGAGTTTTGGTTTCTGCTGTGTTCATAGTTGTTCTATAAGGACAGTTTGCTATTAATTATCACATTTGATCTCATATGCTGCTGGTACTAGTGTATTCAAAGGTGTTTTCTTTGTTGTTATGTCAGTTTTTTGTTCTCGCTTGCAGTTAGTATTGTAATTTTTTTGTGTCTAGTTTGGTTTTAGTATGTTGTGTCTAGTATGGAAGTTTGCATTGTCATGTTATTTGGGCAATGGAAATGTCCACAGGGGTGCAATGCAATCAAGCTCTTATTGCACCTGCATTAAACTTCTTACCAATGGTATAGAACACAAAATAGTTGTATGCTCAAGTCTCTTGGAAAACATAAATGATTCTAACTGAAGTTTAACAATTTTTGCTCAACACAAGTTTTCCCGCACTCTTTCCATGAACGTTGAATTACTTAATATGCTTTTGTGGCGTTTATTATCTAACATTTGATTCTCATAGAAATTTATATTGTAGTTGCTTAGCAGTAGGTGACCCTTAGATTGTTTAGATTACAGATTTTTCCAAATATAAGTTGCATCTTATATCAAGTAGATGCTTTTGAGTTAAATTCACGAGTTTGGACTTCGAAGTCCAAACCGTAATCTACCTCGTAAAATTGTCTCCATAGTGCACATGAACAACAGAACCATGGGATGGTGCTTGGTATGAGCACCAAAAGTCTCCCCAGCATTCCAATTTCATAGTAAATTACCACTCTCTCAATGTGTATTTGAATCGGTACTTACACAACCCAACCAAGCTTTGATCATTGAAGGCAGGCTTGTAAATTAACATCCAACAGTAACCAATGCCACAGAGTTCAATAGCATCCATAGGAGGCTGAAAACTGTGAGCTAATAATCTCGACATTGCTCCGTATGAAGATAACGAAACACTACCAAAGAAAACTATAAACGAGAACAACCAAAGAAAGAACACACGCTGGAACTTTCTGTTTCAGTAGGGAGCATGACGTTTTAAAGATTGAAGACGACGCCTGGATAACTAGAACGCAAGGAAAGTAGTGCACGACCGAACTTGTGTGGGAATTGCAAACGTTGGCATCAAACGAGATTGGTGGACTGATTTTTGTTGTGATATTTGGAATGCGAAAACAAAAACAAGAAGGAGAACAATATTGTTACAACCCTTTGTTGGTGACTGAAATAATGTGACAACAAAGAAAGGAAACCTTTGTTGTTGATTAACGCAACGAAGAAGAAGAAATACAACGTCAAGTGAAAGGAACTTTGTGTAGAAAACAAACCGGTTGACAAAGAAACACAAAGGAAAGAAACGCGTGATACACACAAGGAGTAAAGTTGCTTGTGGACAAGGTTGAAAGACACCAAGAAAAACAATCTAGGATTGTTTGTGAAGAAGGAAAAACGTTGGCAATACAAGAAAAACAACAACAGCGAACAAAAACAAATCGATCATTTGTTTTGAGAAAAATACCGCCGGTATTTAAAGATTGTTGTGGACACGGTGTGGAATAAAGAACAAGAAGGAGTATTGTGGAACACGTTTTTGGAGAGGAACAAGCAACAACAACGAAAAAAAACTAACGAATCGTTCTTTTTTGTCTTGGAAAATAATACCGAGTGGTATTAGTGAAGAAAAAAAACAAACCGAATGTTTGTTTGGAAAAATGCCGGAAGGTATTTGAAAAGTTATGTGAAAGGAGGACTTTGAAATTCGAAAAACAACAACAACTAAACAAGGATTTAGTTACCGAGAACAACAAGGTTGTTTGGAAGGGAAACCGAGAACAAAGGAATCTCTAGGGCACGTTTTTGATTTCAAGTCGACACAAGAACGAGAAAGCAACAACAACACGTTGGTGAACGAGGGAAAAAAAGGCGTAGTTGGTATAACACTTAAGTACTGATACACAAGAGGGAATACGATTGTGTTTAACACAACAACGAGGTCACAAATTCAAATTTGGATTTCAATTATATTAAGAAAGTGTAGAAATTTATTTTATACTATTAGGAAATCCCGAGAACTATATATATATATTGATCCCGTACTATTAGGATTCCCGGAGAACTATTTTCTATTCCTGTAGTAGTAGGAAATACCATACTAGTTAGAAAATCCCAAACATTAGAAAGTGAAGATCGTACGCACACTTAGGATGTATACTGACGATCTTAACACCGCTTTAGTCACACCAAAACCCGTAACACCTATGACACACTATCAATGCCCTAAGTTGAAATCAACAAACTACACACTTTGGTCAAATCGAATTAAGTTATACTTGAGGAACAAGGTTTATGGGAAATGATAGAACCTAAGGAAGATACGCAAGAAGATGATAAAAGGGATAAGGCAACAACCGCCTTCCTTTATCAAGCGTTGACCGAAGATGTGATATTGCAAGTGGCGGGTTGTAAAACAGCAAAAGAATTATGGGATTCGTTAAAGAAAAGACACGTTGGAGAAGAGAAAGTGCAGCAAACATGGTTACAATCATTGATGATTGGATTTCAAACACTTCAAATGAAGGAAGATGACACGGTGGATGCATTTACGGCTAAACTAAACAGCTATGCCACTAAGGCAAAAGAATTAGGAAAAACACTTCATGAATCACTTTTAGTACGAAAACTATTAGATTCCACACCAGATAGATTCATTCATATAGTTGCATCCATAGAACAAAAAAATGATCTTAATGACGTTACCTTAGCCGAGATCATTGGAAAACTCAAGGCATTTGAAGAAAGGATAAAACTCCGAAAAGGAGGACAAGTAGAAAGCGAGGAAAACTTATTATTGGCACATGGCGAACACTCGAAAAAGGAAGGCGTTTTACTAATCGCGGAGGTAGATCAAACTTTTCACGAGGAAACTGGCAACGTAATAAGAATAAGTATGACTCAAAGGAGGAAGGCTCAACTCACAAAGGAAGATCAAACACAAAGTGGAATAAGCATGAGTGGGATATGAGCAAAGTAAAATGTCACAAATGTGGAAAACTTGGACATTTTAAAGGGACTGCAAAGAACCATAAAAAACTCATGAACAATCAAACCTTATCTTAGAAGACGAAGAACCATCACTGTTAATGGCTACACAAGAAGAAGTTATGTTGAATGAAGGACAAATTCACCCCCGAAAATATGCTACAAAAGACATAAGCATATGGTATTTAGATAACAGTGCAAGTAACCATATGACGGGAATTAGGAATCATTTTAGAGACATTGACGAACACATAAAAGGACGTGTGCGTTTTGTAGATGGATCGTATGTAGAGATAAAGGGAAGAGGATCTATACTTTTAGGTTGTAAGAACCATGAACAAAAGATAATATCGGATGTATACTACATTCCAAACCTTAAGAGCAACATACTAAGTCTAGGACAACTCACGGAAATAGGTTGTAAGATCATCATAGATGGAAATATACTGACTTTGTGTGATAAAAGTAAGAAGTTGTTGATGAAGATAGAAAGATCGAAGAATAGACTTTACAGTATTAAATTGAAAATAGAAGCACCTATATGCCTCTTAGCAAATGTAGATAACCAAGCATGGTTATGGCACTCTAGATTAGGTCATCTAAACTTTGACGACATCAACAAGATGACGAGGAAAGGTCTAGTAGAAGGAATACCAAGAATAAACCATGCAGGACATATTTGTGATGCATGTTTATTAGGAAAACACAGTAGGACACCATTTCCAAATCAAGCTAAGTTCAGATCAAAGAAACCTTTGGATTTAGTATATGGAGACCTCTTTGGCCCTATAAGTCCAGCCACACACTTTGGAAAGAAACTCATTTTCTTGTTAGTGGACGACTGTACACGTTTCATGTGGGCCAACTTTCTGACATCGAAAGATCAAGCATTTAACACGTTCAAGGAGTTTAAACAAGTTGAAATGGAAATGAGAACAAAATTAATGATGAAAAGAATAGATATGGGAGGTGAATTTACATCTAATGAATTCACCAAGTATTGTAAAGAAAATGAAATAGCATGGCAGTTGACAACACCTTACTCACCTCAACAAAATGGAGTTGTGGAGAGGAGAAATAGAGCAGTGCTATCTACTACGAGAAGTACGATGAAAGCTATAAAGTTACCATTAAACTTTTGGGCAGAAGCAGTCAGACATGCCATTTATATACTAAACATGGTACATACAAGAGCCCTGGTAAATAAAACACCTTATGAGGCACTCTACAACAGAAAACCAAATCTGGAAAACCTAAGGATATTCGGATGCACAGCTTATGCCAAAGTAACGATACCTCATCTGCAAAAGCTGGATGATAGAAGCATACCCATGATTTACTTAGGAGTAGAGGAAGGATCGAAAGTATGAAGGCAATATCATCCAAAAGGGAAAAGAAAACACGCTAATATGGATGTAAAGTTTATGGAAACAAAACCGTGGGATTGGGATAACAACAGAGAGGAAACAAGTACACAAGGCTCATTTTGGGCAAGTTATAGAAGGAGTCGATAATGGAAACACTACATTAGTCAACTCAGAGAACAATGACAACACCTACCAAGAACAGGAACCGATTACGGCTCCAAACTCTCTGATCACCCCCACCAACATACACTTACAACCCACACTCAGAAGAGGAAGAAGAAGCTACTATTAGTTAAATCAAGAACTTAGAAGATATATTTGATGACACACCAGTACAAGGTCTCAAGGACTTAACGAAAATATATAAGTATGCACGTAGAGTTGAACCTCAAAGCTTATTATTCACGAAAGAAGAACCACGTAACTACAAGGAGGCTTCAACAGATAAGAAATGGATCGAGGCCATGGAAATTGAACTAGATTCAATAAACAAGAAAAACACATGGACTCTTACTACTTTGCCTGCAAATCAAAAGGCAATAGGACTTAAATGGGTCTTCAAGACGAAGAGAGATGAAAAAGGAGAAATCATCAAATACAAGGCAAGCTTAGTAGCAAAAGGTTATGTACAAGAACAAGGAATAGACTTCGATGAAGTATATGCGCCAGTTGCACGTATCGAGACAGTCGTTTGATTTTAGGACTAGCAAAGATATCATGAATGGCAAGTACATCACCTAGATGTCAAATCAGCATTTTTACATGGAGATTTGAAGGAAGACATACCTTTGCTATATCCCCTTTTTATGGTTTTAGAAACCATAGACGCGAAATACTTCATGATCTTCTAAGATACCCCAATCCTTTGTTACATTCTTTTTTTATGTTTTTAGAAACCATAGACGCGAAATACTTCATGATCTTCTAAGATACCCAAATCCTAGTATGAAGACTTCTCAAAGGAAAATGTTAGAATGATCTATCACTATCCAACATATGATGATTTCTAAAAACATGACTTTTTGTTTTAAGAAATTCCCTTCTTTGTTGTTTTCAAACATACACGGATCGTATCAAGTTTTCAAAGTACAATATACAAAAAAAAACTTGGTAACAAAGCTCTGATGCCAATTGTGGAAAACTAGAAGGGGGGGTTGAATAGTTTTACCAATTTAAAACTTCCTTTTAAATATTTAGATCGACTTATCTCAATCTATTTGGTTGTTTATGTTGGATGTTGATAGATAGATATATAAACGTGTAATGAAAGATAAAGAGTAAGAAGCACATCACCACGACACAAGTATTTATAGTGGTTCGGCCACAAGGACACCTTCCTTGCCCTACTCTACTCCCCGAGTCACCTACTCGAGAGTTCGTAAGCACTACACCAACTCCTTATAGCGGAGAAGCCTTCACAACGTCGCTTAACCTTTTTCCGGTACAAAGCTAAATACCGAGTTCTTTCACACCAAGGCGAACCACACCTAACACAACGTCGCCTACCCTTTATACGGTGCTAGGCTAACCACCGGGTTCTTTCACTCCAAGGTGAACCACACCTACACAATGTCGCCTACCCTTTATTAGGTACTAGGCTAAGCACCTAGTTCCATTACCATGGAGGAACTACTACCCATCACAACACAACACCTAATCTCAAGGAGATCTACTCCTTGTTACAACACCATCAAGGATATCACCATCCTTGGATCTAGTACTAGTCTATCTTGTACATCGAAGCACACCATATCGATTGTACATCTAAGGCACCTTTCACTAATGCCTTTAGCTAGATCTTCAAGACACCTTTCACTAATGTCTTGTGGCTAGATCTTCAAGACACCTTTCACTAATGTCTTGTAACTTGGATTCTAGGCACCTTTCACTAATGCCTACAATATGGACGATCGACACCTTTCACTAATGTCTTCGTCTTGACCCTTGAGACATCTTTCACTAATGTCTTCAACACTACACTTCTTAGAAGAAAGAAAAGAATCATCAACAAGAGGACTTCAGTAGCCTTGATGATGAGGAAGCATGGCAACTCTTGGACTTGAGCTTGCTCGACTTCAAAGGTGGTGATCTTGCCTTTAAGAGGAACCTAGAAGATCACACAAAAACAAAAGACAAACTACATAGATCTCTTGGATCCGAGGTTAGAGAGATA
This sequence comes from Chrysanthemum makinoi, assembly GCA_910596185.1. Taxonomy (NCBI): domain Eukaryota; kingdom Viridiplantae; phylum Streptophyta; class Magnoliopsida; order Asterales; family Asteraceae; genus Chrysanthemum; species Chrysanthemum makinoi. The sequence continues at coordinate 83,050,103 of OU343225.1, read as the reverse complement.
TAATACGTAGAGAGAGTATGTGTGAAAGTGGTGAGCTAAAAGGAAAGAAATGGCTCACTATTTATAGAGAAAATTCTCTCTTGTTCCCGGATCCCACGGATCCCTCCCACAAGGGATCCGGCTAGCACAAAGCCATGGATCCGTGGAACGCTCCTCTTTGCCCATGGGTATTTTTGGTTATGGGTCATGGGTCATGGGTCATGGGTTGATCCATGGGTCTTTAGCTAGATACAATGTATCTCTTGAGTGCTCACCAAGGGTTCAATGTATCTAGACATTCTCTTGAATGCTCACCAAGGATTCAATGTATCTAGACATTGGGTATGGGTCAATACCATGGGTTATGGATATTATCCATATATGATATAAGCATGATGTCATGCAATGGGTTATGGGTCAAGATCCATGGGTCATGGGCTTTGGGTTGTACCCAACTACATTCAATGTATTTGCCCAATGGGTTATGATACTTAAGTTTCTACCCAATATACTACATACTAGTTATGTGTATATTTTACCCAAGTATGTAAACACTAGTTGTTGTACATATGTAATATTAAATCATAAAATCACTTATACTTGTTTTAGTGTTTTATGTGAAAATCTGAATATGTTAGAAACTATTAGTTCAAACCATTTACGTATTTTATTTGTTTCGTTAAAATGATTTTACGTTTGTTATCGACAAAACATTAGAAGATCGTAAAATATAAATAAACGTTTTTACGGCTTATTTGTATTAACAATCTCCCTCTTTTTGTTGATGACAAAACATAAAATTATTTTAAGGAAAAGCTAAAATTCGTAAAAGTTTGAATTTGTAGTTTTTACTTTCTTCTCCCCCTTTTTGTCGAAACAAAAAGAGCCTTGAAAGAAATCAACACATTGTTTTTAAGAAAAACATGTGAAAGAAATAAAAAGAGGTAGAGAGCAAGTAACGAGAAAGGATCTCGTCTTTACTCCCCCTTGACGAGTCCATCCCTAGGTAAGGGCGTCAAGAAAGTAATACTAATCTAGTTTGTCTGCAACTAAGTTTGCAAAAGATTTCGTCTAAGTGACGAATGTGCTCCCCTTGATGATTGCAATTTTGCAAAGGGATGTCACGAAATGTAATCCTAATATTGCAAGTAATTTGCAATGTATTGTTTTGACACAAAGCTCCCCTAGCTTTAGGGTGTCAAAGGCTTCAAGTGTAGATTGAATAACTACAAAACAAAGGTTAGAAAACAAGTATAATGCACAATTTCCTGCATATGTGATCCAAGTTAGTAGAAAAATAGTTTTCTGTATCACGGATCCCATGGTTCCCTCCTAGTAGGGATCCGTATAGGCAATTTCGAGGGATCCGTATTAGCTGATGATTAAATTCAGCAATGGTGATGTAACAAGTAATGTTAACATCAAAATGAGATATGTATTCAACCAATAAACATATACTCAATGCAATATGGCAAGTAAACTATCATTCAATAAAACATAAGAGATGATCAACAAATCTCTAAAAACTAAGAGAATGATTTAGCCATATTCAACTAATACTAATAAGTGACCAAAGCTTAAGAAGCAACAATGTGCTTGAGTCTAGAGATGAGTAGACTTGTTGATTTGGTCCAATCTTTCAAGAAGATGATTAAACATGAAATGCAACTCATTTCGTACTTCTTGAACAAGTCCTTGGGTGATTAGACAATTAGAGCAATTATTGTCTTGATTAGGAACAGGATGTTTTGAGGAGGTTCTACAAATGATGGTGGAGGTACATTGAGTAATTTAGGATGAGGTTCTACTGTGAATGAGAGTGGTGGTAATGGAAATTCCTACATATGATCAAGTCCTTGTTGGTTTCTTGTTTCCAACGATGGACTAGTTGGTGATGTAGGTGGTTCCTATTTTAACGAGAAGGTTGGTGAATGGGAAGTTCTTGGTGGTGAATGCTCTAATGAATAGAGAGAGGCTTGGTGAAGTCCATGCTCTAGGAATGAAGGTTTAGACTTTTTGCTAGAACTAGGTATGTTTGGTTTAGAGCTCGATGATCCCTTTTCTAACCTAGAAGGTTTAATGCTAATTATTGCGGTTCTCTTGGCAATTGTTGAATGGGTTTGTTGAGGTGAGATTCTAGCACTATTATCTCTTATGGATGATGATTCGGTGCATGGGAAATCCTACCATTTGTGTGTTTAACCGGAGATGATTTGGTTGAGTAAATTTTGTGTACAATACGAGCAAGTTTCTTGGGTGGTTCTTGGTTGGATGAGTTAGCACTAGGAGCTTTCCTCATGATGAAATGACTAAGGAAAAGGTTTCTAAATGCTGAGAATTATGTTGAGTTTGATGACTAAGGGATTCTAGCAAGATGACTTATAAAGGGAAGGATTTGGCAAGTGCATTCAAGACTTAAGTCTCTAATATCTTTTGTAATGTGATGATTAGCATGCACAAGAGTCAACTTCAGAGTTTTACTGATCTAGGGATTTAATTAGGATGAGGTGGAGTGTTCAAGTTAGCAAGATGAGCTTGAAATGACTGTTCGAGCAAGAGTTGACATAAATCTGTCACCCGGATCCTACGGTTCCCATCAATGGGGGATCCGTCTAGGCTAATCCTAGGGATCCGGCTCTCAACAGCTAGGAAAGGATAGAAGTGATGTTTTAAAGGTCTAAAGCCTATAACTTTTTGAGTGTTTCAGTTCTCCTAAGTGTCTTTAAATGGAAGGGTACTTAAATGTTCAAGGGTAATGAGTGATGTAGCTAATGATTGCCTTATATGGAAGAAATTGGAACTTTCATGAGTACCAATGAATGAACAAATATGACACTAAAATCTTGAGAGTGTCAAATGGAGCTAAATGATCCTAGTGATCAGATAGTGACTTAGGATAATGTTTTGGAGAAGATCTTAAAGGTTTTAAGGTGGAAGAACTAGAATTTGATCCATTTCGACCAATTTTGAGGTAAGGATGATTATGATCAATTTTGCCATAATCGAAAGATTTCTAAGTCTGGATGTGAGGGATCATGTGAGAAATAATGAGTGATCTAGAGAGTGGAAGAGTAATGAGTTTAGGTGAAACGATAGATCAAAAAGTACTTTGAGTGTGATCCTTAATGAGCTATGAGTGAGTGTGAAGCTTACTAAGCTTGAGAAGGACTTAAGAGATCCTAAGGTATTAAGTTCAACTAGTGTGAAGTAGTCTAGGAACATGGTTTGAGGTGTTAAGGATTGAAACTCCACTTCTATTTGCCAGGATCCCACGGATCCTTCACTTGAAGGATCTGGCTAGTTACAAACTAGGGATCCGACATCTGGGACAGTTTTACTTAACAGTGAGCCTTTGTTCTAAGTATCAAACTTAGAAGCTAATGATCTCTACAGAAAGCATATATTTATACAAGTAAAACATATTAAGTAGCATGTAGAAATAGCACATAAGCAATTAAATGAGATCTAGCTCACAAGTAACACATAGGTTTATCAAACTCAACAACCGCTATTCAAGAGGCTCAAAATAGATTTACGATCTAGATTAGTAAATCATTTGTATTAACAATGGCGTGCAGAGTAGATGATGGTGTTTAAGACAATAGGGTTGTTTTGGCCAACGGAAGCAATGAACTATGTATAGTCATTTCGGATGGTGATTAGCATACAATGAACTTCGTCCATGAAGTCATGTAGCTCTTCTCGATCAAAGCAAGATAATTGCTTGATGAGGCAAGTGGTTGTGATTAACCAAAAGAAAAATCAATTATACAACTTGTTTGATTAGTAATTCTAAGACAATGCAAAGTATTTCCATTGTAAGCTTACTTTAGCAAAACATAGGAGTATAAATTTCTCAAGTGAGAGAATGAATATGAGACTATTACTAGCGGTGCTCAATTATGGCTAAACACGACCATTTTTACGGGCGATTCCACATACCCAACTTCTCTCAAGGAAGCAATTCAACCGTTAGGTCAAATTGAGTTTCTAGTGCAATAAGTTCTCCAGTATTCATTCTCAAGTTAGGAAAATTTATATTCCTACAATGGCCTATCGAAGAGTAACAATGATGATACTTTGCTTCGTTTATATTAATATTATACTTGAAACAACTAAGGTGACGAAGGTGTCAAAGAATTAAAAGTTGTCCATATAGTGAACAAAAAAAATGGTTGCATGAGCTAGTTCAACATATGTTGTTGGAAAGCTCTAGTTTGGACTTTCGGATATGAACAATTATATTTGCGTTGCAAAATAATTTACTTGAGTATATCGGATGAAATAATCAAGTTGTCAATCCTACTATGAAGCTTGGAGAGCGATCATGAAAAGGAAAACGGGAGAGTACATCATCAACACAAGTGTAGGTTATGATCCGATGTACATTCTTGTTGTTTTTAGAAAACGATACAAGAAAATATGAAATAAAGAAATCATATAGGCACATAAAACATTTATGTTGCACACATGACAAACTCAATCAAAAATCCATTTTAGCGTGTTATATGTTTTAAACATTTTTTAACTTATAAAACTAACATTTTCGACACAACTAGATGTTATCTCAAACACTCCTTCAAGTAGCACATTGATTAGTAGAAAATTACTAAATCGACAAGCAAAAGAATGAATAACAAGGTAAGGAAACCACATATGTTAATCAATCAAATAAGCACAAAAGCTATTTGAGATAAGCAAATAATCAAGTAATGCAAAGGAAACAATTTATCATTTAGCATAGCATACGAAAGTTCTTTTCATCGCTTTGTGTTAAATATAAACATGTATACCAAACTTGATTAGTTTCTTTTATATTTATAAATATGATCAAAACCTTAATTTCAATAGAGGACACATTGTTATTCAAAAGCGAAAACATCCGTCTCCAATTAGATCAAAAGTTTGTGCAAAAGTTATGACCGAAAAATGACTTTCTATTATAAATCAATGATTCTGTAAATTATTGTTTTGAATCAGTTTATGAAATCATTTTTAAATGAAAGTAGACTCAAATACCTTTAAAACGATAGGTGGCACGACTTCTAACGACTTACGGTTAAAAAGTTATGAATTTTTGAAATTCAGACAAAAACTGTCTTCTGTACCACGGATCCCTTGTTTGAGGATCCGTCCAATGTAACTGAGGGATCCGCGGATCGACACGAGAATTACAAAAATGTACGTTTTGACCCGACGAAAAGATTTAGTCTTTGTAGACTTTTTAGTGAAGTTATATTACCCATTTTTACCTTTATTCAAGCTTAATTAACAAGATATCTAACAACAAAACTTCAAAGAAAAAAAATCACTAAAACACTTTTCATATTATGCTTATTATAAGATAGAAGCATATATCACCATTTTGTCCATAAGCAATTTAGCACGTTTTTGAAAAAAAATGTAACTAAGAAAACATACCTTTGCTATATCCCCTTTTTATGGTTTTAGAAACCATAGACGCGAAATACTTCATGATCTTCTAAGATACCCCAATCCTAGTATGAAGACTTCTCAAAGGAAAATGTTAGAATGATCTATCACTATCCAACATATGATGATTTCTAAAAACATGACTTTTTGTTTTAAGAAATTCCCTTCTTTGTAGTTTTCAAACATACACGGATCGTATCAAGTTTTCAAAGTACAATATACAAAAAAAACTTGGTAACGAAGCTCTGATGCCAATTGTGGAAAACTCGAAGGGGGTTGAATAGTTTTACCAATTTAAAACTTCCTTTTAAATATTTAGATCGACTTATGTCAATCTATTTGGTTGTTTATGTTGGACGTTGATAGATAGATATATAAACGTGTAATGAAAGATAAAGAGTAAGAAGCACATCACCACGACACAAGTATTTATAGTGGTTCGGCTACAAGGACACCTTCCTTGCCCTACTCCACTCCCCGAGTCACCTACTTGAGAGTTCGTAAGCACTACACCAACTCCTTATGGCGGAGAAGCCTTCACAACGTCGCTTAACCTTTTTCCGGTACAAAGCTAAATACCGAGTTCTTTCACACCAAGGCGAACCACACCTAACACAACGTCGCCTACCCTTTATACGGTGCTAGGCTAACCACCGGGTTCTTTCACTCCAAGGTGAACCACACCTACACAAAGTCGCCTACCCTTTATTAGGTACTAAGCTAAGCACCTAGTTCCATTACCATGGAGGAACTACTACCCATCACAACACAACACCTAATCTCAAGGAGATCTATTCCTTGTTACAACACCATCAAGGATATCACCATCCTTGGATCTAGTACTAGTCTATCTTGTACATCGAAGCACACCATATCGATTATACATCTAAGGCACCTTTCACTAATGCCTTTAGCTAGATCTTCAAGACACCTTTCACTAATGTCTTGTGGCTAGATCTTCAAGACACCTTTCACTAATGTTTTGTAACTTGGCTTCTAGGCACCTTTCACTAATGCCTACTGATGAGTGTATAAATACTCATCATTTTTGTTCCTTCTACACTGCAAAAACAGTCAAAAACACTTTGAAAAGTCTCAAAAAGACAGAAAAAATATTTAGACTGTATTTTATGCAATAATTGTCAAAATCTAGTCCCTGGTTATTCAAAACATGTAATTTTCCATAAAAGGCCCTCAGGAATTTTTAAGTTGTCAAAATTAGCCTTATAAAGCTCAGTTTTGCAAAATGGCAACTTTAGTCCTTGAAATTTCAAAGATTGACAGAATTTACCCCTGGACATTTTAAATTGGAAAATTAACATTTTTAGTCCTTTGGTAATTCTAACTTGTCAAAATTGGTCCTTGTAATACTTTTGGAAAATTGTAGTTTAGGTCCTTGGATTTTTGGTATTTTACCCAAAACAAAACATAAAACCCAACACAACACTAGCCCAAGCCCATTACCCTTTTTTGACCCTTGGACCATGAACCTTGACCTACTCTTGACCCTGTCAAAACACACGTGACCCCTCCCTTCTTGAACCCCCATACGTTAATACTCCCTACCCAGTCAAACTGGGTTTGACTCAAACAAACCCGCCCACCTTATTTTTCCCTCCTTCCCTCCAATACCACCATCTCTTTCAACCACTTGCCTGCAAAAACTCACCAAACACTCAACCCACACCCTTTTCCCCTCCACCAACACAACAAACCAAGAAGCATTTATTGCTTCTTATCCTCAACACTCAAACTACACCTGGCATGAGATATTTTTGGCGCCAAAAAGTAGAATCAACTGCTAAGATCAACTTCGACCCATCCAATGGCCAGAAAAGGATTGAGAGCAACTAGTGATAGCTATAAAGAAGAAAGAAGACACAAAGAACAGTCTGTCCCAGTTTTTAGACCAATTCGTAGTGTAACTTGTAATTCGATTTTAAGTTTTATGCAAAAATAGTGCTGGGTTTTGTTAATTATGTATTGTATGAATCATATTAATCATATTTCAAGTGTTTTTAATCATCAATTCTAAGTTTATAGCTGTAACTTAATTTCCCGCCAAAAGTGTTCTTCACAGTTTTCATGTTAAAAGCAGTCAAAATTGTTCAAATAAGTTCCTTTAATCTTAATAAAGCTATTTTAAATGTATTAGATGATTTTCTGTCCTTTATGCAAAGAATTCACAAAAGTCAAAAAAAGTCAAACTGGAAAGCGGAGAAGAAGCAATTGTGTAGATAAGCAGTTCTGGAATAAGTTGATTGGGTTGATAGCTTGATTATGACAAGCTAGGCTTGTCTTTGATCATATTCCTTTGTTTCATATTCCAATACAGTTGTGAGCATTTTTTAAGTTTTTGCATTACTTTCTAAGTTACTGTTTCACTGCTTAATTACAGCTTATTTTAGTACTAATATGCTTATTTGTAGTTTATAAGTGTTTCTTAAATGTGTTATCAGTTTTAATTAACTTTTGCTTTATTTTCTAGAAAAACTCATAAAAAACCATAAAAATAGCCATAAATCAGTTTAGCTTATTAAGTGCTTATTTTGTTTTAGAAAATGCTTATTTAGTGATAATATAAGTTAATTAATAAGTAGGAAATAAGATTAGTGGTTTAAATTAGCCAGAACAGCCCTATACTGCATTTTCAGTCCATAAAGAGGTGTTTGGATTTAAGCCTAAAACTATGTTCAAGTCTGCAATTTGGGTTAAAATTGGCCTAGGTAGTATGCATTAGGTTAGTTTAGTATAGTTTAGACATAAAATTTATAAGTCATTTGCAAAAAAGTCAAAAATTTATTCCAAATCCAAAACTGCCATCACAGTGGAGTTTTTTAGTTTGCATTTCCATTTGAATCTTTTCAATAGTAGTAGATATAGCTTATTCTAGTATTTTCATAGCTTAATACATCATATTCAGTCACTAGATTAGGATTAAACCTCAACTTAGTCAACTTTTCATGTTTATATAAAAAGTCAAATTTCGGCTTAAGTCATTTTTGAATAAACTTGTGAAATTCATGTAGGACTTAATATTAGGAGTGAAGACTTGTGCTTTTGGATATTTGTCATTCTGTTGCTTGTCTTCATCATAGTATTTTTTATAATTTTTAGTTAGCATTGTAAACTGCTTATTTGCTAGCTTCTTTTAAGCCCTTTTTCACAAACTTGCCCTGCTCCAGGATCATATTAGCTTTTTCAAAAGCTCACATCTTGATCCTCAGTGCATGTAAGTGAGGGAAATTTGTTGTTTTCATAAGCCCTTCTGGCTAGCTTGCTACTTCAGTGCTTAAATTTGTCTTTTCAGCTTATTTACTAAGCTTAAATTAGCCTCCAAAGAGCCACAGTAGGGCCGTTTGGAATAAGTTGTTAGAATCTGATCATGAGTTTTCAATAGCTTAATCTTGTGCATTTTAGGACATATTCAGTTGCATTAGGTTTATCCTAGTTAGTTTTAGCTTAAGTGATCATTTGGTAGCTTTAGGCAGCTTATAGCTCATTTCCTTTTAAGTTTTTCAAAAACATATCATGTCCTAATCACCATTATAGTTTTTATTTTTCATTTCTTCACCTTAAGTCCATTTGAGCTGAAAATTTGGAATTAAGCTGTTTGGTTGGTTTTCTACTGCCTGGTCATTTTTGCTTATTTTTTTGATTTTTCTAGATAATTTATTTTAGTGCTTAAAGTAGCTACATTAGAACCGTTTGGCGTGTTGAGACTTGAAATCTGGTCTCGAGCTTTTTTTCTGTAGCTTGTGCTTTTTAGGTCCCAATCAGTTGCATTAGCTCATTTTAGGTTAGATTTAGGCTGTAGTAGCTTATGGTAGCTTTTGGATAGCTTATTGCTTATTTCAAGTGCTTATTTAAACTGCTTATTTGCCCAATTCAGCTTATTAGTGAGCTTATCTAACTTTTTATATTTTTCCGAGTATTCTGCTATCATATAGTATTTATAGAAAAAGTTTCATATTTATTAGAGTTCATTTAGTATTTATTATAATTTAAAATAGTTTAAATAATCATTAAATAGTAATTAATTAATAATAAATAGATAAAAAGTGTAATAAATATAATTTTCAGTTTTAAAATAAGTTTTATAATATTTTAGATTTTTCTAAGTCATAATTTCACTTTTCTAGCTTTATTTCATATTTTCTTATATTTTAGGGTATTATTAAATAGTTAAAAATAGTTTTTAATTAATAATAATTAAATAAATAGTCATAAAAATAATTTTATTTTTCCAATAATTTTCTTGCATCATTAGGATTGTAAAAATGTATTTTCCATATCCGTAGGTATTTTACTTCTTTATTTTCACGTTTTATTTCGTACGTTCACGTAATTTTATTTAAACGTGCGTTTTAGGTTTTAAACGTTAATCGATTTTAAATATAGAATTAAAATGACTTCAAAGTCTTTATTAGATTTAATTTCCTTAGTGTAATCAATCATAACCTTTTCCTGTTCAATATTCACCCGATCACAGATTCGTTGTATTACAGTTTACACGCCTCGTTGGGACTTAACGACCCGGGGAAACACTAAACTCCTCTGGACTTAATTGCATTTTGTTCTGAGCTGTTTGACTTTTATGGTTGACCATTCACAAGTGGTTGACTAATAAAAGATAGACCGTTCGGAGCGAATCACCTACAATATGGACGATCGACACCTTTCACTAATGTCTTCGTCTTGACCCTTGAGACATCTTTCACTAATGTCTTCAACACTACACTTCTTAGAAGAAAGAAAAGAATCATCAACAAGAGGACTTCAGTAGCCTTGATGATGAGGAAGCATGGCAACTCTTGGACTTGAGCTTGCTCGACTTCAAAGGTGGTGATCTTGCCTTTAAGAGGAACCTAGAAGATCACACAAAAACAAAAGACAAACTACATAGATCTCTTGGATCTGAGGTTAGAGAGATATAATACTTAGAGAGAGTATGTGTGAAAGTGGTGAGCTAAAAGGAAAGAAATGGCTCACTATTTATAGAGAAAATTCTCTATTGTTTCCCGGATCCCGCGGATCCCTCCCACAAGGGATCCGGCTAGCACAAAGCCAGGGATCCGTGGAACGCTCCTCTTTGCCCATGGGTATTTTTGGTTATGGGTCATGGGTCATGGGTCATGGGTTGATCCATGGGTCTTTAGCTAGATACAATGTATCTCTTGAGTGCTCACCAAGGGTTCAATGTATCTAGACATTCTCTTGAATGCTCACCAAGGATTCAATGTATCTAGACATTGGGTATGGGTCAATACCATGGGTTATGGATATTATCCATATATGATATAAGCATGATGTCATGCAATGGGTTATGGGTCAAGCTCCATGGGTCATGGGCTTTGGGTTGTACCCAACTACATTCAATGTATTTGCCCAATGGGTTATGATACTTAAGTTTCTACCCAATATACTACATACTAGTTATGTGTATATTTTACCCAAGTATGTAAACACTAGTTGTTGTACATATGTAATATTAAATCATAAAATCACTTATACTTGTTTTAGTGTTTTATGTGAAAATGTGAATATGTTAGAAACTATTAGTTCAAACCATTTACGTATTTTATTTGTTTCGTTAAAATGATTTTACGTTTGTTATCGACAAAACATTAGAAGATCGTAAAATATAAATAAACGTTTTTACGGCTTATTTGTATTAACACAGTTTACGCGAAGAGAAGCAAGACTTCTACACTTATAGTTGGAGTATACGTAGATGACTTGATAATCACGGGCTCTCCAAAGAAAGAAATCGACTTATTTAAATCCCAGATAAAAGACAAATTTGAAATTAGCGACTTAGGATTGTTAGCTTATTACCTCGGGATAGAAGTTACTCAGACAGGAGGAGAGATTACAATCAAGCAAACATGTTACATTAACAAGATCTTGAAAGAAACAAGTATGACGGACAGTAATGATACAAAGATACCAATGGATCCCGGCACTACGTTAGTCAAGGCGGAAGATGGAAACTCAGTTGACGCAACTTATTACCGAAGTTTAATTGGAAGTCTCAGGTACTTACTACATACAAGACCAAATCTTAGTTACTCAGTTGGACTACTCAGTAGATTTATGCAAGACCCGAAGGATCATCACCTGAAGGCAGTGAAGCAAGTAATCCAATATATCAAAGGAACAAAAGAGCATGGCATAGTATACAAGAAAGCAGGCGGCTGCAAGATTACAGGTTACAGTGACATGTAGTTATGGAATCAATACCGATCAACGAAAAGGAACTACTGGGATAGTATTCTATTTTAGAGAATCACCTATTACTTGGTGTACTCAAAAGCAACCAACAGTGGCGCTCTCATCATGTGAATCAGAATTCATGGCGGCTACTGGAGCAGCATGTCAAGCCTTATGGTTAAAACGACTACTTAGTGAATTAACTGGATGGGAAGAGAAAAGGATAACGCTGAAGGTCGACAACATTTCAGCAATAGCACTCGTCAGAAACCCAGTTTTTCATGGAAGAAGCAAGCACATCGACATTCGCTATCATTTCATTCGTGAATGCATAGAGAATGGACACATCAATGTGGAACACGTCAGTGGAGAATTACAAAGAGCAGATATTCTAACGAAAGCTTTACCAAGACTAAAGTTCGTAACTGTGCGACAAATGCTCGGAGTTCAAGACTTAGGACGAAGCAACGATCAAGATTAAGGAGGAGAATGTGAGCTGATAATCTCGACATTGCTCCGTATAAAGATAACGAAACAAGAAGGACCAAACTTGGTCGTTAGATAGTTAATAACCGTTTGGCGGTTAAAAGTAGTTAAGTTAGTTAAATAACCGAAATACGGTTATGGTAGTTATTGGTAGTTAAATTTGGTTATACAAACCGAATAGACACAACGTTTGGGACACAACCTTTTGTTTACTATATATGCTCATGTACATGTAACAATGTAACAGTTAGACGAAATAAAAGTTATTCAGCTATATTTGCAATTCATTTTCGACTCACACTTTGGGACAGCAAAAACCAGTGTAAAAGATTGGATACTAAATGACCGACGTATACATGACATAGTTAATGTTTCTTTGACACGATTCTTCGACTCGTAGAGGCAACTCGTAATTTTGTTTCTTGAAGGTATGCTCTTAAACGTTGGAGCTGTAATATCTGACCGCCAACTTGAGTACCCGTGTTACTATGACTGTTTATGCTATCCTTTTGATTGTGGCCCTTTTGAGACATCAATCAGGTACGGACCGGTAGGGTGTTTGTCGGTTCGAGTTTTTCAGTAGGGTTCTTCAATTTTGAACATAAATATCACATGAATATATATTCAATTAAAACTATAAATATGTATCATGAAATGCATCAACTCATGAACAATGTACAGCAATATCACATGAATACATTTAATGAATCTTATGTTACAAATGCCTCACCCAAAAACAAGAAGAATGAATTATTCCTTACTCTATCATTCTAGCTACGCAAAAATGTTGGTCCCATCAGGGGTGGTTAGTGTATGCACATGAAAATGTTTGGCTTTTGTATTATTTTTTGGTTCTTTTTATGTAATATTAATCCATACTGTGGTCAAAACCCATGGATTCGTGTTTTCGTCAATTCCCGGTTTTCGGACGTTTCATGCCACCTGGATAGGAGGTTTTTGAACGTAATTTGAGTTCAGCACGGCTTCTTCTCGCAGCTGTTGTCTTTTGATATAACAATAAGGACCTGGATAAGAGGTTCACAGTAAGTGTATTGGTCTTTTCTGAGGTCAAGTGACTACTTTTAGACTTTACGTTTTCCAGAAAATATCAAGTGTTCTGGTATATTTTTTTGATTTATTCAAAAATTGAAGCATAGAGAAATGATCCGAGCTTTGATTTTTATTGTGAGGAAACATATAAAGGAAACTTGTGAAATTTGTCACATGTTTGACTTTTCAAAAAGTCAAATGGTACAACTACTAAAGGGTGAAGTTGCCCCAGCCTGAAATCACGAACGCTTTCCTATTTATATTATAGAGGTACAAGAACAAGTAGTCATTCGGCAGGATAATAGAAGTGTTCTTCAGACAGGTGCAGATGTCGGTTTATGAGTTTATTTCTCGGGGAACACTACGTGATATGCTTAATGGTATGGAACCTGCGAGACTTGATTCTTTGAATTTTACGGGTGCTTTGATGTGCATTTTGAAATTGAATATGTGCTGCATTTACAGCCAAATTCGGAGATTCCTTGAGCTTCCAAACGAGTGCCACTTCTCGTTTCAAGAAGTTTTACTCTTATCAGTCGCAAAACTTTCAATCAATATTGACGGTGTTAAAAGTTTCACCTTTCAAGAAGTGTCACTCGCAACTCAAAACTTTAGTAGCTCAAGTGTTGTAGACCGACGAGGTTAAGTTATGGAAAAGTCTATAAAGGAATATTATGGGATGGAACAGTAGTGGCCATAGAACGCGCAGAAGAAGGGTCATTACAAGGTGAAAAGGAAGTTTTTTAACGGAGATAGAACTTTTGTCAAGATTACACCACCGAAATCTAGTATCGCTTGTTGGACATAGTGAAGAGGAACAAGAACAAGTATTAGTTTGGTTTCTTGATATTTAATTTAGTCTTAAGATTCATTAATATTTTAGAGGAACAAGAACAAGTATCCTTTCGGTTGGATAATATAAGTGTTCTTTGACTTATGCAGATGTTGGTTTATGAGTTTATTTCTTGGGGAACACTACGTGATTGGCTTAATGGTACGAAACTTTTGAGACCTGATTCTTTGGTTTTTACAGGTATTTTGTTGTGCGTTTTGAAAGTGATTGTGTGTTGCATTTACAGCCAAATCGGGAGAGTCCTTGAGCTTCCGAATGAGGTTAAAGGTAGCATTGGATTCAACTAAAGGCATTTTGTAAATTCACACCGAAGCCAACCTATTCCACCATGATATCAAAACAAGCAACATTCTCATCGACTCCAAACTAACTGTTGGTGATTTTAGTGTCATCAAACATTTTTGTGTAATGGTGATTTACCCGAGACCAAAGTGATTTCAAGTTAAGTTCTAATACAAGTTAGGAGGTACGGAGTGCACACTTGTATAAACTATCAACTTTATTTTGGATATGATGAATGGCAAAGTTTGTGACAGAAAATTCATCACTAGGACGTTGCAACCATTTAATACATGGTGACTATTGGCAATAGTGACAGAAAAAAAACTGTCACTATTAATTGTTGCAGAAATTTATTTTAAAGTTAGTTACTTTGAAGATAATCATTCATGAAAGGGTATGACTTTTAATGAAAAGTCACTTTGTCTATTATATATAGACATCATTTTGGTCTTTCATTGACATATGAACAATCATATCAACACATACATCAAATTCTCCATATTTTTGCTCTCTTTCTTTTGCCTAGAATTTGAGTGTTCATTCTTGTCTTATCTCTATACAAATTTCTTGTAACCCAAGGCAATTAATAGGGTAGAAATATTGTATCAGGAAAGTGGACTATTACACGATTCAAGAATTATCCAAGCAATCTTTGATTATCAATACCCATATAACCTACAAACTGATACAATATTTTCAAGTGATGATCAAAGATTGGTGAATCTGTGTAAGAGTAACAGATATGACTATTCGCTGAAAGTAGACAAGTTTGACGAAAATGGATACAGAGATGACATAAAAGTTTGAAATAATATGGTGGTAACCGATGCATACAGTGGAAGGATTTGGTCCGACTATGCTTACTGGTACACAATTTTATCCATATTTTATTTTGAATTTTGATATGCATGATTATAAATTGCATGACACTTATATTGATAATGGTAAAATTATCTATTTAATTTGCATGACTATGTATGGCTCTGATAATATTATTGCGTGAGTTTTGGATGATGATCTTAATATAATACTTGACATTAAGATAGTCATGTATGTGAAATGGTAATAATTGTCATCAGGAAGCATAAATGATATTAATATGATTCGAGCATGCATGAAATCGTAAGAATTGAATATTAAATACATCTTGGTGGTTATCTTTGGTTGTTTAATATTCAAGAACAAAACCATGCGATCGGTGTGTAGAAGAATTGTATATCAACATATACAAACTTGTCTTAATAATTAATCGAACTGATGGTGTTTATTTGTTTTAAATAACAAATATACTTGTGGTTCCGGTTTGATAATGTTTGTCTAATTACTTGTGACTCCAATTATAATAGTAATGGTATATAATGGACAACAACTTGTTGTGGTGTCCTCCAGGAGATAAATCTTGTTGTGGATGATTGATTGATCCACATGATACAAGTGTTAACACAAAGACATTCTTTAAGAAGCACTAATACACAAATGGTTCAAACAGATAAGTCATGTATCTATGTGAATTGAATGACCATTGTTACATTTAATACGCAAAATTTTAATTTGGAAACACATATTAATTCTTTTGTGTTGACAATAAGTTAGGAATAACTAATTGGTTTTTGTGCATGTGTTTATAAAACGTACAGTAAATTGATTTGAAATTTAATTGTTTGATCATTTGCATAAAAGATAAATGTAAATATATTACATGATGTATATTTAACATACTCCAAGTCTATGTTTGTTTGACATTTATGTATGTTAAAACGTTTCAATCAAAGTGATTTTGTTATATTTGTGTGAGTGATCGAATTGGCTAAATTCATGGTGATTCTTGTTGGATGTTCAAATATATACCAATCACATTACGTGATTTGAATAAAAGACACTGTTTAATGGTTGTCTTTGCTTCCCTCATGATCCACCGATGGTATAAGCAGGGCATGCATTGTCTTGATCGGTGACTTTGAAAATGAAGTGTCCATAACAAAATGAGTTTCATTAATCTGGAAGAAGGACACATAATGGGATTTTGTAAACTTGTATTTCTATATGAAATAAGTGCATTAAAATTTTACTAATGCTTTTGTCTAGTGGATTCAAAGTTAATGAACCAAACAGTGACAAAAAGGATTTATCAATATAAGTGTCATGCAATTTATAGTGTCATGCAATACAAAGATGACATAAAAGTTTGAAATAATAAACCAAACAGTGACACTTATAAATTGCATGACACTTATATTGATTTTGGTCTTTCATTGACATATGAACAATCATATCAACACATACATCAAATTCTCCATGTTTTTGCTCTCTTTCTTTTGCCTAGAATTTGAGTGTTCATTCTTGTCTTATCTCTATACAAATTTCTTGTAACCCAAGGGAATTAATAGGGTAGAAATATTGTATCAGGAAAGTGGCTATTACACGATTCAAGAATTATCCAAGCAATCTTTGATTATCAATACCCATATAACCTACACTAACTGCCAAAGTGAAGAGGAGGAACAAGAACAAGTCAAGATTACACCACTGAAATCTAGTATCGCTTGTTGGACATAGTGAAGAGGAACAAGAACAAGCATTAGTTTGGTTTCTTGATATTTAATTTAGTCTTAAGATTCATTAACATTTTAGAGGAACAAGAACAAGTATCCTTTCGGTTGGATAATATAAGTGTTCTTTGACTTATGCAGATGTTGGTTTATGAGTTTATTTCTTGGGGAACACTACGTGATTGGCTTAATGGTACGACACTTTTGAGACCTGATTCTTTGGATTTTACAGGTATTTTGTTGTGCGTTTTGAAAGTGATTGTGTGTTGCATTTACAGCCAAATCGGGAGAGTCCTTGAGCTTCCGAATGAGGTTAAACGTAGCATTGGATTCAACCAAAGGCATTTTGTAAATTCACACCGAAGCCAACCTATTCCACCGTGATATCAAAACAAGCAACATTCTCATCGACTCCAAACTAACTGCCAAAGTGAAGAGGAGGAACAAGAACAAGTCAAGATTACACCACCGAAATCTAGTATTGCTTGTTGGACATAGTGAAGAGGAACAAGAACAAGTATTAGTTTGGTTTCTTGATATTTAATTTAGTCTTAAGATTCATTAATATTTTAGAGGAACAAGAACAAGTATCCTTTCGGTTGGATAATATAAGTGTTCTTTGACTTATGTAGATGTTGGTTTATGAGTTTATTTCTTGGGGAACACTACGTGATTGGCTTAATGGTACGAAACTTTTGAGACCTGATTCTTTGGATTTTACAGGTATTTTGTTGTGCGTTTTGAAAGTGACTGTGTGTTGCATTTACAGCCAAATCGGGAGAGTCCTTGAGCTTCCGAATGAGGTTAAACGTAGCATTGGATTCAACCAAAGGCATTTTGTAAATTCACACCGAAGCCAACCTATTCCACCGTGATATCAAAACAAGCAACATTCTCATCGACTCCAAACTAACTGCCAAAGTGAAGTGGAGGAACAAGAACAAGTCAAGATTACACCACCGAAATCTAGTATCGCTTGTTGGACATAGTGAAGAGGAACAAGAACAAGTATTAGTTTGGTTTCTTGATATTTAATTTAGTCTTAAGATTCATTAATATTTTAGAGAACAAGAACAAGTATCCTTTCGGTTGGATAATATAAGTGTTCTTTGACTTATGCAGATGTTGGTTTATGAGTTTATTTCTTGGGGAACACTGCATGATTGGCTTAATGGTACGAAACTTTTGAGACTTGATTCTTTGGATTTTACAGGTATTTTGTTGTGCGTTTTGAAAGTGATTGTGTGTTGCATTTACAGCCAAATCGGGAGAGTCCTTGAGCTTCCGAATGAGGTTAAACGTAGCATTGGATTCAACCAAAGGCATTTTGTATATTCACACCGAAGCCAACCTATTCCACCGTGATATCAAAACAAGCAACATTCTCATCGACTCCAAACTAACTGCCAAAGTTGCTGACGACTCTCAAGGCTTGCACCACTTTTGGGTGACTATGGAGTCGGTCCTAACTATGTATCTACCGTTGTTACAGGAACACTCATAAGTCTTTTTTCATCTTACTAGAAGGCTGAGGGACCTTGGTGTATGGACCGACGTTGTTGCTTTCCTTAATATAGGACAAAAGCTAGCTAAAAGACGTGGCAAATGGGCTTTATATAGGTCAATCGGTTAAATGGGAAATTTTTGATAATGAGTCAAGGCGGGCTTTATATAAAGAGTGAAATGTTTGCTAAATAGAAAATCTCATTCACTTGTTTAGTTTGCTCATATCTTTTAACGATTTTATATTTTATTGCAGGACTACCTTGATCCCGAATACTTATTGACCCATAAGTTGACAGACAAAGTGACGTTTATAGCCTTGGAGTTGTACTTTTAGAGATCTTGACCAGCATGAAACCAATATCACATGGCAAAAATATCGTCCGTGAGGTATCCTTTATTTTCTCTTATACCTTGATATATTCATATCACTAGACCGTCAAAATGGGTAACCTTTTTATATGAGTTGGGTTGACCCGAAACACTTTTTCTTACAATTTTTTTTTGTTTTAATAATTAGTTTAGTGGTTAAATATGATCATACAATGTAAGAAATTGGTTCGAAATCCCACCCCTAGAAAACCCGTATGGCCGTATTTGTTATATATTTATTCTAACATATAATGTTTTTGGCTAATCAGAACGATGTTTTCAACCATTGATAACAGAATGGGTTCATACCCTTCTGAATGTACTGAAAAGTTTGTATCTTTAGCTCTTTGGTGTTGCAATGATAAGCCTGATAAAAGGCCGTCAATGTTAGACGTAGTCCGAGAACTTGAGCATATTATTGAAAAGATGCCAAAAACATGTCCTGACTTTTTTGAGAGCCTGTGTAAAGGTCATTTGTGGAATCATCATCAACGTCTTCATTTTATAGCTCTTCAAATGTGCCAGGGAGTGATCTTAGTAACTGTGGTAACCACATACTCTATCCTCGATGATACAGTAAGAAATTTTGCATGAACATATACACAGAGTTGTATAATTGTATAGGCGAACATTGTGAGCAATGCAGTTTTTCATATATATAGTCAAATGTAATCAAATAGTTTCTCTTTTTTTTATAGTTTGTATATGAATAAACATCATATCAAGCCTAGTTTTTTGAACCATAGATTTCTCTAATCTTGACATTCTTTTTAGATTGTGTAACTGTAAAGAGACAATGAAGTCCTTTTTTTTAAATGTTTGTTATAAGATTTTGACATATGCTCGTTTTTGGATCCAGATTATGGGTGTTTGTGTGTTTAAAACATGGTTTGTTTTTATGAAGACCTCACAAGCAGAATGTGTTTATATCGTAACAGACGATACAAACAATCAAACCTGTAAAAACAATATAATACGATGCTTTAAGTGCATTCTAAATGTATTTTACTAACATTGCAATTTGCAACAAGTCATATATTATATACTACATTTACAGTCGCATAAAATTCCATAAATGACATTATTTAACAACATAAAAGGAGTCACAAACAACTAAAATAGATGAATGTGATTTTTCCAAACCCTAACTACAAAATAAGCCCTCCCTCCTTATGTAACATATCACTATGTAAATCCACACGGCCGTCTTCATCTTTTTTATAAATCATCACCGCGATATATATGTAAATCCGAAGTGATCAAGTAGAAATAGCGATTCCTTGTAAAGGCCCATGCCGAATGTGGCTAATTTATCAATCCCAAGAGTATAGATTTGTTGTGTGCACGGGTCGTAAACATCAAGTGTGTTATACCATTGTTTCTTGTCCTCTGATTCAAACTCAGTTTAAATTATAGGTTCACCACTCTCCCTAAACCCGAATATTTTATCTACACATGCGCCAATTGAGAATAGCTTTTTAAAAGACGAATCATGCTGCATCACCCATACACCACAAGATTTTGCTCCCTCAACATTAATGGATCCATACACAACAAGACACTCCCTTAGCTTAGAAACGGACACACGTGCGCCATTTGAGATTATCTCGTTTGTTAAGCTATCTGGAAGTTCTACCACTTTAAACTCCTTGGTAATCATATCAAATGACACAACCATATAATTTGTGGTATCTTCGCCATCATCAATAAAAGTCTTCTCACAAGCAGCCCAATAGATAAACCTATCTATAACAGTCTGAGTTAAATTAACAAGTCTAATTGTTTGACGAGGCAAATTACCACTTGGAATCACATTCCAAACCCCCGAACTCAATGTAAAAAATTCAACATGCCAAGGCATGCCAATTGTATGTTTTATTTTAACAATGATAGGATCTTTAGCGACCAGACAAACCCCAAAACCATAAACAGTAGGAATCTGTGAGTAATCAATGGGGGCAGCAATACCAAATGATTTTCCAATTGACGGGTTCCAAATAACAAGCATCATTTTATTAGAACCTTCATGGACACCATCCAAACACAACAATCCATGACATGCACCAACAATAGATGAAACATGATAATGTTTAAGCAAAGGAGACATAACAAGTGGAGCAAGCTCTTGTTGTTGTACCTTAAAAGTTTCGATATCATCGTCTACGAGAAAAAAATACTTTGCCTCACCGTGAAAAGAACGATATGTGTAGCCTAGAATACGACTTTGTGGTTGCGTGTGGCAGGCGTCGTACCCTTTGATAAACTGAGAGCTGTCGATAAAAGACTTCCAGGGTTTCGAAACAGACCTGAATCGAATCAATGACTTTACATCAGAAACCTTTTTGATGATTTCCGTTTGGATATCAAAAAGAATGTTGTCTGACATTTTAAAAAGGTGTTTTTTCTAGGGTTTATGTTAACTTCTTAATTAGGTTGAATGAGTGAAAACTGAAAAGTAGGTTCTGGAGAAGAGGTGATTTTGGATCTGGGTTTTTAAGGGTGTCGTGTGCCGTGTGATACGCCGAAGATGCCGTGGTTGAAGAGGTGATTTTGGATCTGGGTTTATCATTAAGTGACATTTACTAGTATATTTTTTAATTTTCTTTCAGTTTTACTCATTCCTTTATAGTTATATTTTTTAGGCGAAATTGCATATATATCCACTAAAACTTGCATATTTGCATATATATATATATATATATATATATATATATATATATATATATATATATATATATATATATATATATATATATATATATATATATATATATATATATATACTCAAAGCGTACTTAAAGTGCATTGTACATCGTGCAATAAAAACTTGTACATCAGTTCAAGCGGTTAGACCGCCTGGTCAACCTGGTTTTCTATTAAAAAAGCTATTGTTTTAACCAGGGACAACCGGTTCGACCACCGGGTCAACCTAATTTTCTATAAAAAAATGAAAAAAAAAATCAAACCTAGCTGGATTTCGAGAACCGGATTGACCCGGGTCACTTAAAACCCGGCGGGTCTAACCGGTTAACCCGATTTTTTTTACCCTTTTTTTGACCGGAACCGGTTCAACCGGTTAACCCGGCCGGGTTGACCCGGGTTTCAAAACATTGAATTTTTCTATCATCAGTCTAGAAAAAAAATGTCAAACGTGAGAACTACTTTTCTAATAAGACAAATCAGACTTTTCAAAAAAAAATTGGTCGCACAAAATGTCACTTCGGTCTAGCACAAAACATCTTAACTAACTTTGGATATGTGTCACGATTTGTATGGTGTCGTAAAGTATAGCGGCCACACAAGACTAAAATTTGAAACCCTTTTTTTTACCAAAAAATAAACCAAAAAGCAAAAAATTGTCTACTTCTATAAATTTCTTTATATTGGTAGTTCGAAACACTGTAAGCTCCTTACAAATTTTCAACCAAACACAACCTTAGTTGTAACTCCTGCAAGTATAGTATGATATGTGTTGCTTGTTGTACATAACATATCCTCATGGACTGACTCACATGGGAGTCTGGTGTGGCACAGTCTACAATCGATTTTGAATCATGTAGTGTAATCTATTTTCGTAAAGTGTTTTTTTTCTACGTGCAACCCTTGATAATATCTTTTGCTACTACCTTAGCTGCAACTTCTATGAGTATAATATGATTGGTAATGCTCTCGTCAAATCGATAAATTATACGGCCGGAAATTACATGAGCCTATCGGGACACACACGTATACATTTAGAGAACGTTTATTAATAATGTCGGTCCGATATTTTTGTGTAACATCATGAAACGTATGAACAATAATTTGAGCAAATGAAAATAACCGACGTTCATTATAAATAAGAGCATGTTTACAAAATCTTAAACTGAGTCAACTAATATTACCCATTTGTACATCACGATTGTATCAGTCTCACTTAAAGGTTAAGGTAGAGGCTTTTACAAGGGATAGTTGCGGATGACTACCCCTGGCAATGGCAAATGTTACTCTTCAAGTTATGAAAAGGAAGATTCCAATTAGAATAGGAGGGTGTTTTTAATGGTGGAGTCGATTGCTTATCACTACTACTAACCTCCCTTTATATAATAGGGAGATTCACTGTTAGTAGTTATAAGAGAACAATGATATCTAAACTAGAAGCAAACTGGAATTAAGGTACACGTGTATTTGTGTGGCTAGGGTTGCTTTACTGTGTTGACACCTCATGCAAGTTGCTTTCCCTGCTCTCGATGTGTCCTTATCTTCCCAAGGGCTTTCCTGCTTTACTTTATCTCAAATTACTCCCACCTAAGCACGTCTGAGAACTTCAGCCAGATTCTTGACAAACTTTATCAAGTATGTTTAAGTATACTCTAAGTGTGTCTGATAGATGTAGTTTGTTCAGGCTTCATGGTTCTTCTGGATGGCTTAAGTTGATAAGTCTTTTAGAGCCCTAGAGACATCTCCAAGACTCTGGTTGTTTGTATTCTTCTTGTACTTTGATAGCTAACTCCACATCAGGATACAAAGTGTTCATTCAGTTTTAGTCTTTGCCTTTCACAAAGCTGTACTGTTGTTACCAAGAAGTATACAACATATCAGAGTAGTTTGAACTCTGATATGTGAAGCTACTAAGAGAAAGTGATTTTTCCAAACCTTAACTACAAAATAGGCCCCTCAGTCCTTAGGTAACATATTTACACCTTAACATGTGGTCGTTACCATATGTTAATACAAATAAACAAGAAAACGTTTATTAATATTTTGCGATCTCTTTGTATTTTGTTGATAACAAAGATAATGTTATCATAAGTAAAATTATAAGGATACATGTTATTTTTGTAAAGCATTTACATATATCCATATAATACAAAAATGTTGTAATTAATCTTTTGTTGTAATAGTTTATTAGGATGGGTAAAAACCACAACCCATGGATCATAACCCATACCTATTTGACTAGATACAATGTATTCTTTAGATACATTGAATCTAAGGAAATACCCATGGACCAACCCATAACCCATGACCCATAACCAAAAAAACCCATGGGCAAAGAGGAGCATCCCACGGATCCCTAGGTTTACACTAGACGGATCCCTTGTGGGAGGGATCCGTGGGATCCGGGGAACAGTGGCAGATTTTGCCTATAAATAGAGAGCCATTTGTTCATTCTAACTTACCCCTCCTCTTCTTAAATCTCTCATACACCCTCATTCTCTTCTAACATATAGATCACTTGATCTAGAGAGTTGTTCTTCTTTCTTTCTATTGTGATTCTCATATAGGTCCTTCTCTAAGGCGAGATCACGAGCTTACTACAAGTCATCCAAGCAAGGGGTCCTTGATTGATTTGTTTCTCCACAAGATTTCTGTAGCAAAGATCTTGTACTTGATATTTCACATAGTTGTTGTGTAATATTCGTGTTGGTTTGGTCCACCGTGTTACGGACTCAATATTTAGCTTTGTACCGGAAAAAGGTGTAAGCAACGTTGTGAAGGCTTCTCCGCCAAGTTAAGGAGCTTGTTGACATAGTGCTTGAACTCTCGACTAGGTGACTCGGGGAGTGGAGTAGGGCAAGGAAGGTTTCCTTGTAGCCGAACCACTATAAATCGGTTGTGTTATTTCTATCCTTTACTTTACTTTATTTGCTTACATTATCATTAAATCTATACTCTCTCATCATCCATACGATTTCACATAATATCGAATCTAAAGTTTTTGAAAACAACTTAAAATCGGCAAAACTATTCAACCCCCCCCCCCCTTCTAGTTTTTCCACACCATCTTTTTTATTAAATATCGTCACAGTATATATGTCAATCCGAGTAATTGAGTAGAAGTAGCGATTCCTTGTAAGAGCTCGTGGAAAATGTGCCATTTTCTCCATAAATCCCAAGATTATTGATTTGTTGTGAGCACGGGTCATAAACATCAAGTGTGTTAAACATTTTTTTTTGCTCATTTACAATTTCAAAAATAGGTTCAATAGTCTCCCTAAACCCCAATATTTTATATGAATGTGCACCAATTGAGAATAGCTTTTTAAAAGATGAATCATGTTCCATCACCCATACACCACAATATTATGCTCCGTCAACAATAATTGATCCATACACAGCAAGAGACTCTCTTAGCTTAGAAACAAACACTCTCACATGTCCATGTGGCTTGTATGCTAAGCTATCTAGTAGGTCTACCACTTTAAACTCCTTGGCAATAAAATCAAATGACACAACCATATGATTTCTGGTAGATTCACCATCATCTAGTAAAAGTCTTCTCACAAGCAACCCAATAGATAAACTTATTTATAATAGCATGCGTTGTTGGATTAAGTCTAACTGATTGACGAGACAAATTACTACTTGGAATCACATTCCAATCCCCAAACTCAATGTAAAAACCTCAATGTGCCAAGGCATGTTAACCGCATATATAATCTTCACAATGGTAGGATCTCTAGTGATAGGAAAAACCGCGAAACCAAAAACAAGCTGATCCCGAGAGTAATAATAAGAGACGGGGAGAGCAATACCAAATGATTTTCCGATAGAATGGTTCTAAATAACAAGCATCTTTTTATAGTTATCTTCATTATAACATGAAAAACACAGTAATCCATGACATGCACCAACAACGTACAAAACATGACATTGTTTAAGCAAAGGAGACACAATAACAAATGGCGTAATTTCTTGTTGTACCTCAAAAGTTTCATTACTATCATAGTTTACTAGATAAATGTACTTTGCCTCATCAAGAAGATAATGAGATTTGTAGCTTAGAATACAACTATGTGGTCGTTGTGGTCGCCGTACTCATTAATAAACTAAAAGCTGTCAATAAAAGATTTCCATGGTTTTGAAACCGACTTGAAATGAATCGAAGGCTTCACAGGAAGCCTTTTAATGATTTCCATTTGGATTTCAAAAGGGATGTTGTCTGAACCTTTTAGCAACGTTCAACACTCAAGAGCAAAGCATATTGACATTCGACATCATTTCATCAGGGAACAAGTGGAAAAAGGGGTGGTGGAACTATATTTTGTGAGGTCTCAATATCAGCGTGACATCTTCACCAAAGCTCTTCCAAGAGAACGCTTTGAGTTTATTCTTCCACGACTGGGCATGAAAAGCCTTCAACCGAACACTCAAACGCCTTCGTGAGAAGACGAGGAGTAAAGGTCTATCTTCATCTATATCCGTGTATATATCTATTCAAAATCAAATAGAAAAATATAATATTTTCAAAAATCCATAAAATTTGAAAACGTCAAAAAAAATGTTTTTTTTGCTTTTCTCGGTTCGATAATATCTACGTTCTTGTGCTGCCATTCAAAGAATGACACCGGACTTTAGATGTTGTTCAATTTTCATTAAAAAAAATAATAATAAAAAATAAAATAAATAATGGCTTATTGTCACCTGTGCAAAGAACTCCTTTCAAAGAAAGAACAGAGCCATGCTTTTTCATGTTTTTCAAGATTTGAGAATTTGTTTGAACGCTCATCAAGCCTCTCTTATCAACCAAATTCCATGCTCGATTCTATAAACATTTATCAATGAAACTAACCGCTTTGAAAAATAACTCATCTATTTTTGATAATCATCCGACTTATTTGTCAAAAGATCAATCTCTCAATCAACAACCTATGTCATTGATTGAGGGGAGAATGATTTCAATTAAATTAAAAAGTTATTTGGCATTCAATTGTTTTCCAAAGATATACATGCATTAATGGAGTTTAAAGTCTTAACATCCGATCCTTATCAGCTTAAAACGCTTATAATCAAGTCACAATTCTCCCTAAAAGCTTTCAAAATCAATTTAAATCTATAAGAGATCACAAATCTCAAATGATTTAATAATTGTGATCGGGGGAGAATGTGTGATTTAAATTTGATTTAAATTGATAATTCGGTAAATGGTTTTATAAGGATGTACATGCTCTTCTTCCCACATATGACAAACGATTTCAAATTTTCCATGCACATGTTGAGGGGGAGCATCTTAAACCTATGATTTGAAACGCGGATCACTTATCTCAAGTGCAGTTCCCTAGTATGTGCAAAACTCTTTTCAAATCTTGAGGCACATATTGAAGGGGAGCAAAACTTATGAAAACCTCATCCTTCCCAAAAATGCTTTATCTACTTGTCTTGTTAGGAAGTGATGTTGATATTTTAGAAAATGGTAATCAAAGAAGTTAATTTCTTTCCTTTGCCTCGTGCAAACTATTTCAAACATTGATGCACATGTTGAGGGGGAGCACTTATTCTAAAAATATCAAAACAATTCAGGTACAAAATGCTTTGATAAAATATCATAAGTATCCGGATTGATTTTCAAATGGTTTTCAATTGTTCCTATATGCATGAACAATACCAAAAAGACCGACCAACTTTACATTATGTATGGTGATATAAGGATGATAAGGTTAGGTATTAGTTCCCATGATCCGCAGAACCGAGGGATCTACCAGTGACTATCCACTAGTTAGTGTAGAGTTCTTAGGTATGATGATAAAAGGAGAAAATGAGATATGGGAAGAGTGCGGATCGAGACGAAGCTAGTACCGAATAAACCCAACAAGGTTCTAGCTATGAAGTCTCTGCAGTAACTGGGGGTTGAAGAATTAAAAAGAATTGAATGAGAAAAGGGTGAAAACAAATAGCTCTCCAAATTATTCAACCTTAGGCGTAAACCGGTTCAATTCATATGCTACTGATGGTAACATCGGTATTGAAGACAAGACGTCATGGACCCAAAGGACGACCGCACTTCAACTTTCCAAACCACTCAAGTTCCTCTTAAAAGGACTTGTTTCATTCTCACGGGAACCTACATTATCTATCGACTTTTTCTTAGAGATTGTTGATATTGAAGGAGGAGACCCTCTCCCTAGTCTCCGATATAGGATCCAAATATGCACAAATTGAGTCTAGTGCCACGAGATCATCAATAAATCTCATTAGGACACTTTCAATGAAGACTCTCTGTTTCACACAATGTGGAAAGAGAGATTATATCTTGAGTCCTACACATTACCCTTGTGGTATTGCCGAACATCTGAAAGTGATGTGTTTACATATTCACTGTGAAGATGGAAAGCCTTCTCGAGCCAACATCTAACAAGCTCCTGGTAGGTGGCATGTGAGATCTATTATACAGACAACCATGTGACAACCGAACGTAAACAATGGGGTTATTCAATCTTTTGAATCAATCCTCGTTCAAAGTTATGGATTGACGGATACCTTTGAAAACCGGTCTTTGTGCTTTAAAACTCTTTTCATTAGCACGTCGACCGTGTACTAATTTTTCAAATCAAATGGTGTTTTATGATTGATAATTTATTTTCATTAAAACCTTCAATATTGCAAAACAATTTCTATTGAGCAATACACCATTGTTTTTCAAATCTCTTTTCATCAATCGCTGGACGAATTCGCGGGTTCACTCAATCCGTTGTCTTCTTTGAGACGCTCCGCTTGAGAACAACTAGAGCAGTCGCAAACCCCTGGCCAAGGAAATTCTTCGAATTATACCGATCACAGTGCGATTTGTACCGATCAACGGGAACCGTGGGCCGTGTACTTCAATTCATCGAAGTGATCAAAGACACTTCGGCGCTTTATTGCTAATCGCCTTATGCAGTACACCCGACGCTTTACAAATGACGTAATGAAGCGTCAATCCATAGCCGCATGCTCACCTAACACATTCATCTCAAAGAAATCATGATTAGTGCATCAATGACTCTGATATTTTCACTCCATGCTTCGCTACGTCGCCAATATCATGAATCAACGAAAGCTTCCGCTACTCTGATGAGAAGATATCATGATCCAGTATGTGAGCATGTCGGTCCAAATGTCACAACATCACATAATACCAACACCACAATGAATGTATCAGAGATTTTCTATTAGTCGATGATCTCAAAAGTCGGCTCAAATTTATTATCACGCGGATCAAGAAAGACCTCCACTCTGATTAACCAAACATGCAGAGAAGAATCAATGACTACGAAGCTGAGCAAAGTACTACATCAAGAATGCAAGAACAATTGTCAATGTAATATCTGTTTGTATTCAATGTAATTTTAGTATATGTTTGAGGTGACCTCCCTTAGGGGGAGATTGTTAAGAATTAGAAATTCCCAGTATTAAAGAGTCGGTCACCTCAAGTATATGTAATCGCTAGAAAGCTCGTAGTCATAGTTATTTTATGTTAAGTAGTATTTAGTTAAGTAACACCGCGGAGGACTGACGTCTTTACCCATCAGATGCCCGATCCACGTACTCGTTGTGTATGCTTTTATAAGACTATAAATACTCTACCCCCAAGGTAGAGTTGGAGCTCATAATAATATTTTCTTTCTCTCACTAGAACTCTCTCTCTCTAACATTCTTATACGCCTACTTTGATCATGGTTTAGAGTGTTTGTGAAATCCAATATCCAACATATGTTTATATTTTAAATAAACTACTTGTATTCTTAGTTGTAGGTCTAGTTGGTAGGTCTATTTATCATAGTTTAAACGTCAATTGTTAAGAGCAATTGGTACGATTCAGCCATAGGCTCGTGCTATCCCACCAACCTAAAAATGCTGACGGAGCACGGCGCCATGGTAGGCGCCATGGTAACCAGCCCACGCCGTAGACTTTTTTTTTTTCCTTTTATTTTGAATTTGAACATTGGGTAGCGGCTAATTAGCCAAAAAAAACCATTTTTTTCAAAATTTTACCCCTTAAAAATCCTATAAATACCTCCTTGTTCTACCATTTTCATACATTTTTCCAATTTAATTTCTACTTCAATAATACTCAACTTTTTTTCAGTTAAGGATCCAAACAATCCCAACAACACCTACACCTACGACCATTATGATGTTTATTTTCAAGATGACCGGGAGCGATATCTTCAGGGTTATGCGGCGTATGAACAATTTGTAGCTTTGTGTGATCAAGAAGTCGGGGGATCGGGATCGTTTCCTAAGAGGACGAGGAGATACATGCCACGTGAACGAGAAGAGGCAGAACAACATTTAATCGACGACTATTTTGGCGACGATGAGACTCCTCCTAAATATACTGAAGAAAATTTTAGGCGAAGGTATCAATATGAGTTCCATACTTTTTCATAAAATACTCAACGATATTTTAAGTTATGATGTTCTCCCTCTTCCATTTTTTTAGACAACGTTACGATGTTGTTGGTCGTAAAAGTATTGGTCCTCTTTTGAAGTGCACATCCGCTATACGCCAACTGGCGTATGACACTGAAGTTCAATTCAAAAGACGTGATCATAAATACCTAGCTCTTATGTTAGAAGCGGTCGCGGATCAAAAATTATGGATTTGGCATGCATATTTTGGGGTTCCGGGGGAAAATAATGATCTTAATATGTTATATGGTTCATCTTTATTTGCTGATGAACTTTCCGGTAGAGCTCCGGAATGTCTATTTGTAGTAATCGGACATACATGCAAGAAAGGTTACTATTTAGCCGACGACATTTATCCAGCATGGTCCGTGTTTGTCAAAACGTTTACTGTTGCAAGGAATGAAAAAACATTGAAATTTAAAAAGTTCAAGAAAGTTTTAGAAAAGATATTGAACGAGCTTTCGGAGTCCTACAAGGTCGTGGGGATATTATACGACAACCCGCACGTGCTTACGAAATCAACGCGTTGAAAAGAATAATGTATTGTTGTATACTGTTACATAACATGATATTGGAAGACGAGGGATTCAAAGTGAATTTAAAAGATATGTTCGTTGATCCAAGGCCGAACATTCCAAAGACTTGGACCGAAAGATGTTATTTACATGTTAGAAAAAACAAAGAACTTCGAGATAGACAAGTGCACGATGATCTTCGACAAGACCTTGCGGAGCATGTATGGAAAGTTAATTACAAGTTTGTAATTTTTATTTCTTGTTTACGTATTATGGTTTTTACTTTTATGCAACTTTTTATTACTAATGTATTTTTTTTATTCAATGAAGTTTATTTTAGTTAATATTGTGTATGTTTTATTTTATGTAAATGAATGAGAAAAATAAAAATAGTTTATAGCCACACATTTCAAATAGGAGTGATAAATTTAGAGGAAGATGCATCTATTTTTGTAGATGCATCTAAAATAAGTGTGTGTAGTTTCTTCTCACCCTTTTCGTTTTAATTTTTCTTCTCATTTGATTCTAACTCGTATTGGCAAAGGCAAAAATGTTTCTCAAATAACAAATGAAGCTTATAGAAAAAAAAATCTCTCAGTCAGGATGGAAGGAATTCGGCGTTTGGTTCGTTAGAATTCGGTGTAATTTGTTGTAGTTGCGGTATGAATTACAATCGAATCATGTTTGGTTTGCATGATGGAAGGAATTGTAATTCATATTATATTGCGTTCATTGTTTGCTTCTTAATGAAACGTAATCGAACCACAACAAATTACGTATAGGGAAAGAATTCGGATTACATAAAAAATTGATGGAAAGTGTTGAATTACGTTAGGATTCAGATTTTTACAACTTAAATATTAGTATTTAACTTTTATCATATTAATATTTATTATTATTATATCATATAAAATTAAAATAACATTTATCTTATATCTTATTATTATTATTCTTATTTTTTTTTATTATTATTTCATTATAAACATCACTTTATTAGAAACTCATATGATTTACAAAAATTTAGTGTGAAGCCAAGATACTATTTAAGCCCCCATTCTTCTAGTTATTATTATTATTATTATTATTATTATTATTATTATTATTAATATTATTATTATTATTATATTAAACATCACTTTATTAAAAACTCATATTATTTACAAAAAATTAGTGGGGAGTCGCCATACTAGCTGAGCTCCCACTCTTCTAAGTATAGCAAAGCTAATCATATTAAATATTATATTATTAGTGTTATTATTATTATTATTATTATTATTATTATTATTATTATTATTATTATTATTATTATTATTATGATAATATTATATACTATTTTTATATAAAACTTTTTAGCTTATTATATAAATTTTTTGTTTATTTTGGTAAAAATTTATTATTATAGTAAATATTTTATCTTTGTTCATTTAATTATCAGTTAGCATAAGTTTAATATTTTTATAATAAAATAATTTAAAAAAAATTAGGTACCTATCTTTTTATTATATTTAAATTTTTTACTATTACTACTTTTGTAGCTAAAATTATTTATTATATATTTAAATATTTATTCTTACTATTAATTTGAATTAACTTACTTTCAACCAACCAAACATGTGCAATATTTTCCTTTGTCATGTTATAGTTACTTCACATTATAATTCTGTTTAAAATTGTTTATGACATTTTTACTTGAATCAAAAGGTGCACTTTGCTACAACATAAACTCACTCTTCTTTCAGGTTGATCTTACAGGAAAAAAAAGTTTGAAATTAACCTCAACATATGCAATTATGGCCTTATAC
This sequence comes from Chrysanthemum makinoi, assembly GCA_910596185.1. Taxonomy (NCBI): domain Eukaryota; kingdom Viridiplantae; phylum Streptophyta; class Magnoliopsida; order Asterales; family Asteraceae; genus Chrysanthemum; species Chrysanthemum makinoi. The sequence goes on along the minus strand of OU343225.1, from coordinate 83,017,912 downwards.
AAAAGTTGTACAAATGTAGGATATTATCATGCAAAAAGTTACTTCATCACGTCAATATAAGTTAAGAGTAGTGACTTGGAGACCTAACTTTAGGTCTAATTTTATGCTTAAAGTAGCATGTCAATAATTCATTGATTGTAACTATAGGGCCCACTGAATGAGGTAACTCCACATAAGTTAGGCACACAATTAGGCACAAGTTTTAGGTCCCTCAATCATTTTCAATAAGTTAACAATAGGCATCAAGATCTGGTTTTGGATAAACTCCTTTAAGGATATTCATTATCTTCAGGGATTTGGAATTCAGAGTCAAGTTTTCTCTTCAAATGGGTTTTGTCAACACTGGATGGTAGAAAAATGGAAAACTGATAAATGGTAATTAATATACGTGCATATTAAATAACAAAAGGATAGATATTTTACATATTTTGATTACACTTACAACTACGTTACTAAACACCCCTACATATGTTAGTTAATACTAGCAGGATAACCGCGCGCTGTGGCGGCGGGTACTTTGAAATAATTTTTTTTCGGTGGATCATGTATTTTAGTTATTATGTTCTTTTTGACAATAAATTTAGCCCGTGCCCGTTCGGGCTCAAGCCCATTTGGCCTGTTGCCCGTTCGGGCTTGAAGATTATTTGTATTAGTGGCATTTAATATAGGAATTGTGTTTAATTTGGTTGTACAATATGCTTGATAATTTGTATTTATTATGTTAGGGGTGTTTTAATAACTGTATTAATTATATTTACTGATCAGTTAATTAATTGACTATATTAAATAGCATTAGTGTGGTGTTTTGTTTTTTTAATATGTGCATTAAAGTGGTGTACGTTATGTTTCTTGTCTTGTACGTCTGAAAATTATGTGCATTACAGTGTTGTACATTATGCTTCTTTTCTTAATTATATAAATTACTAATTATAGTAACATGTGTAGGCTTATAATTTTAAGACTTTCTTTTATAGGAAGTCCTAAATAATATAGATATGGATTGATATTTGAGACTTTACCGGCCCATACCTAGTAGATGTATCAAATAGCCCAACAATTCTTCTTGTGGCCAAGTAGTCGAGTAGACTGCTTTTCAAGAAGTTACTTCATCTCCAACTACACAACCACCACATCTCCGGCGTATCACGACGGCGCACGACGCCCTTTGAAACCCAGATCCAAAATCACCTCCTCTTCAAAACCCACTTTTCAGTTTTCACTAATTCAACCTATTTCAAAAGTTATCATAAACCCTAGAATTGAAAAAGCCTTTTTAAAATGTCAGACAATATTCCTTTCGAAATCCAAATGGAAATCATCAAAAAGGTTTATGAGGTCAAGTCATTGATTCAGTTCAGGTCCGTTTCGAAACCTTGGAAGTCGTTTATTGACAGCTCTGACTTTATCAAAGGTTACGGCGCCCGCCACACGCACCCACATAGTTGTATTCTAAGCTACAAGGTACAAGATTTATTATCGGAGAAAAAATACATTTGTGTCATAGACGATGATATCCAAACTTTTAAGGTACAAGAGTTAGCTCCATCTCTTGTGTCTCCTTTGCTTGAAAAATATCGTTTTTCATACGTTGTTGGTGCATGTCATGGATTACTCTGTTTTTTTGGTTATAATCAAGTTGATAAAGAAATGATGATTGTTATTTGGAACCCTTGTATCGGAAAATCATTTGGTATTGCTCTCCCTAGTTTTTATGATGAGTCTGTTTTTGGTTTCGGGGTCTGTCCTGTCACTTCAGATGAATGTGAATGTCGAAGGCGAGTCATTGGCTGCTGTTGGTAGAGATGGCAACAACCAAATATTTCCTGTTGCATGGGCTGTTGTGAATATAGAGAACAATGCCAACTAGGTATGGTTTATGGAGTGTCTTGTAAGAGATTTAGGGATGCAACGAGGATATGGGCTTACAATCATATCAGATCAACACAGGGTACACATTTGTATCATTTTAATTGAAAGAAAAATTATCGCTTGTTCTTATTTGTTTTTTAATGCAGGGCCTTATTGAAGCTGCAAAAGAAGTTATGCCCATGGCTAAACATAGACAGTGTGCAAGACACATCTATCAAAATTTCAAAAAAAGGCATACAAGCTCACACTTTAGAAATTTGTTCTGGAAGGCTTCAAAAGGCTACTTATCCACAAAAGTTTGAAGAGGCTATGACAGAAATTAGAACATTAGACAACGAAGCATATCAATACCTCTTGAAAAAAAACCCAAAGAGTTGGAGTAGGGCATTTTTCACCACTGGCAGAGCATGTGAGGTAGTTGAAAATGGTAATAGTGAATGTTTTAACTCTTTAATTAGAGATGCAAGAAGAAAGCCCATAATCACCATGCTAGAAGAAATTAGAGTATGCTTAAAATTGAGGCTAAATGAAATGAAGAAAAAAGAAGCAAACTGGAATGATCAAATATGTCCTACTATCAAGAAAAAGTTAGAGGTTCAAAAGGAGTTACATAGGTAAGTTTTACCAATACAAAAATATGTGTTTAAGTACTTATTCTAAACTTGCTTGATTCTAAACTTTAAACTACTTAACTCTTGTAGGTTCCATGTGAGGATGGTAAGTATGAAGTGAAGCATGGGATTGAAGCATATAAGGTTGATGAAACTAACAGGACTTGTTCATGTAGATTGTGGGAACTTTCTGGTATTCCTTGTCAACATGTTGTGGCTGCTATATTATTCTTGAACCATGATCCGGATGTGTATGTATCAGAATGGTACAAGCTTCCTATGTTGAAGGAGACTTACAGCTATCATATGTTACCGGTACATGGCAGCAACATGTGGGACAAAATGGCTTATACTAAACCAATGCCGCCACTAGCAAGAAGAATGCCAGGTAGGCCACCTATAAAGAGAAAAGGAGATGCATATGAAGCAAATCCTTCTAAAGTTAGTCAAAAAGGTAGAAAAGTGAGATGTTTAAAGTGTTACAGAACTAGGCACAACGTAAGAAGCTGCCAAAAGTCCAGAAATTGCAGACCCGGGTAGAAGGCGTAAGAGGGGCGGGGGAGGTAGAGGAGATGAAGGTACAAATGCGAACTCGAGAACATCAAAAAATGCACATTTAAAAAGTAGAACTGGAGAAAAGAGTTATGTACTTGGTATGGGAGTCACATATGATAATGAAACAGGAGCAGCCATGTTGGGGGTATTTTATTTATTTATTTATTTATTTATTTATTTTATATTTTTTTTAATCTTGTTTACTTGATTGTTGATGCATCTTTATATGACTAATACAAAATCATTTACATTATGTAGAGCTCAAATGGGGGTGCCATTACCAGCATGGCCACCAAATAAACCCTTACCATCTGCAACAGAAGCTAACAAGTCAAAAGATTTGTTTTGGGAAATCAAGAAAGTCAAGTTTGTAGTGAGAAAGCAAGTCAAGTGTAACGCCCCGACCCGACAAGGGTAAAGGAATCACAAATAATGGTGTCATATCAAAGCAAACATAAACATCCAAAAGAAGTCTTAACATAAATGCTGAAATAATTCAAGTCAACATGACTTCAATACATAGGTCCCAATGGAAAATAACTCCAATAGAAATAATCTGAAATAGTAAAGTCTTAAATGGCATCATAAGATCAAAGCTAAATGTCTCTAAGGTAAGTCCACTCAAGCACTCATCCCAAAGCAAAACCCAGCTCCATTGCTTAGATACCTGCCGCGGAAGAAAGGAAATGCGGCTGAGCTTCAAAAGCTCAATGAACAGATATAAAAGCAAAGCAAATACGAAACGATATCGGATACAAAATATAATGAACGAAAGATAGCAAAACCATAATCATTTTCAGAGTATAAATCAGATTTACGGAATAAGGTTTATAGTTAACTACCACGAGCCCAGAAACATATATCAGATCATAATCATATTCACATAAGGCAACATTTGTAGGGGAGACCTACCAGAGTTATGAAGGACGTGCATGCACGCAACATCAATCATCAGATAACAGATAACATATAACAGATAACAGATCTAGGATGCATCCATACGCCCCACAGACAGATATTGGCCATAACATATAATTGAGCTCATAACAGATAACAGATAAGGGACGTGGCAGAACATCACTCTACTGCCCTAGAGTCATGTCAGAGGTGCATCACTAACACGGACATGGAACCCCCATGACTAGTGAAATATTTGGCTCGGTGTCAAACTATCTTAGGTCAAATCAGAATGTCAAAACTGACACAGATCATACTTTATCAAAAGATTAATCATATTTTCAAAATCAGAGTTTTCATATCAACATAGTTCAAAATCGGATGTTCCATAATTCAGAAATCGAGTTCGATAAGCAACAGCTCAAACAAACAGAATGGGGTTCATAGCAAAGGCTTAGAAAACCCTAATATAAAAGCTAACGAAAAGAAAACGTTATAAGGAACCTTAACTGAAAAGGTCGAATATCGTACCTTATTCCAAAGCAAATGACCAAAAAGCAGAAATACGGAAAGCAAAGGATTACTCCTTCTTCGCAGAACCTATACAAATTAACGGTCGTACATGTTACTTATGATTCCATAATCGTCGAAATGATCTTTTAATGTTTGGTGTTTATATTTAATGTATTTAATGATCTTAATACTTTAGGGTTTTACAGTTAAATGAGACTTAAGTGTTTTATAATCAATATTGTAGATTAAGGTTCATTATGCCATTTATTAGAGTTTAGGGTTAAGTGTGAAAATAGTTTAAAAGTCATAACTCACACATGAAATAACGAATTAATATACTTAGCTTCAAACCCTAATCAACTCTCATTTATGTTCTAGGGTTTTCCCAATCTTTTAATATCATATTAATGTACATTTACTTTACATGTTACGTCATTTAATGACTCATTACTATGACCTAGCACGTATGAAAACAACCTTCTTTTCATGCTTCACCATGCACACACTCACACATGCAAACACTTACTCATACTCAAATCGACTCACACAACTCATTAACTCTTGTTTATTTACTCAACACCTTCATGACTTTAACCATACGTTACTTATATACATATTATACGTCGACTTTTATACCCATGCACGTTTATGATTTCATGTGACAACACAAGTTACTCACCATCCGACTCTCACATATCGACACACACACATACACATGGTTTCATAAAAGACCCGAACACGTAATATATTTATATATCGACAAGCTCCTTTGACTCACAACACACGCGCATGATACACGGTTCACAAATCAATTGGTTCGGCTTGCATGGTTCGACTCACACATCACTTAGGGTTTAGGTTTTGCATGTTCTTTACTCATTTAACACACGTTTACAAACATTCACATGGTTCGGCTAATATATATGTTTCGGCTTCCATGTTTTACGCAAACCTAACTCAATACATATAACAATACATGCGGCTAATATTTATAAGGTCCGATTCATATGTTTTTGTTTTGGTTTCATATATATGTCGTACGTAAATCATACCTCACGGATTCAAACATATATTAACGTTACATGTATCAAAACAAGACGAGAAGTACTTGATTATACCTTAGCTTGTCGCGTTGGAACCAAACCCTCGACACCAAGAGTGGCAGCAGTCGACCGAGAGAAAAAGAAAAAAAAAAAAAAAAGAGGCAAAGGAATACCGAACTTGCAATATTAGGGTTCCAATTTGTGTTAAGGTGTTTGTATATATATGTGGTACCAATCGGATAAGGGTTTGATGTGTGTGGGCTTCGGCTTAACCAACCGGACAAAAAGACACGGCCCAAGTTTGGGCCCACTTGGACTCTCGGTTCGCAACAATTACGGCCCAAAAGAAATCGGATGACACAAAATTAAACGGCCCAAAAGTGTTACAACGCGTGACGTATCTTTGTCGTACAATGACGATTTCTTAATATACTCGTTAGGTTTTAATTATTCATAAGTTAGATTTTAAATTTCGTTAAATGAATATAAATGTATTTTACGTATTTTATAATTTTGATATCAAGGGTAATTTAGTCTTTATTCTATGTTTCAGATTTTCAGGTTTTACATCAAGTTTCAAAAGCTTTGATGAAAGTAAAAAAGAATCATGCAGTTACAAAAAGTTTGACTTAGAAAGTCAAAAAGTCTCTTAATTTTTTGTCACAATTTGATGATACTAATATGATGGTTTATTATGACCATGTCTATATTATGATCATGTCTTAAGATATTGAGCTCATGTAATTCTAGCCCAAGTTTCAGTAGTTGATAGTTCATTAAGCCATCATAATTTATTTTAGTATGTTATTTAGCATTCTAAAGTGTAACAGGTATGTACTATTCATACTATTAGCATCCAAATTAGTTTGGTTTTTTCAAGTTTCAGTAGCGAAATTCAACATAAGATCACATAGTTTAGCCTAATAAACTAGAAAGGAGATTTAACATAAACTAAATGACAAAATCACTATAATAGTTTTCAAAGAAATTGTGTGCTTTTTGTAATGAGTTATTGGCCAAGGTTCTGAAATTTCTATTTGCTAAAAGGCCTAAAGTTACTACTAGTGGCAAGTGGCAACGCCTAGATGGAAACTATGTGGTCATATGCTACGCCTAGATGGACAAATGCATATGCTTGGAGTGATGAGGTGGAAAGAGAAAAAAAAAATGACGTGGACAACAAGAGACGTAAATTGGATAAAAATTAGAAGAATTTATAATTTTACCATTTATATTGACCTAATTAAAGCAATAAGGGAATAATATTCCCGTAATTGATGTAATTAAAAGAATGTTACCCAAATTAGAAGATAGTGCAAAGAATGTTACCCAAATATGCAATTTTCCTTTTTCAAAATCATTATATACAAACAAAAAATATATGGATAAGAATATGGGTTTGCCGGCCCATACCTAATAGATGTATCAAATAGCCCAACAATTCTTCTTGAGGCCAAGTAGTCGAGTAGACTGCTTTTCAAAAAGTTACTTCCTCTCCAACTACACAACACACACACACCACCATACAACCACCAGATCTCCGGCGTATCACGACGGCGCACGACGCCCTTCAAAACCCAGATCCAAAATCACCTCCTCTCCAATACCCACTTTTCAGTTTTCACTAATTCAACCTATTTCAAAAGTTCACATAAACCCTAGAAAAAGCCTATTTAAAATGTCAGACAACATCCCATTTGAAATCCAAATGGAAATCATCAAAAAAGTGTCTAATCTCAAGTCATTGATGCAGTTCAGGTCCGTTTCGAAACCTTGGAAGTCGTTTATTGACAGCTCTGACTTCATCAAAGGTTACGGCGCCCGCCACACGCACCCACATAGTTGTATTCTAAGCTACAAGGTCGATTTATTATCGGAGCAAAAATACATTTGTGTCCTAGATGATGATATCGAAACTTTTAAGGTACAAGAGTTAGCTCCATCTCTTGTGTCTCCTTTGCTTGAACAATATCATGTTTCATCTGTTGTTGGTGCATGTCATGGATTACTCTGTTTGTATGGTTTTCGTAAAGTTAATAAAGAAAGGACGATTGTTATTTGGAACCCTTGTATCGGAAAATCATTTGGTATTGCTGCCCCTGGATATGTCCCTGGATATAACCCTGTATATGGTTTCGGGGTCTGTCCTGTCACTACAGATCCTACCATTGTGAAGATTTTATGTGCAGATAACATGCCTTGGCATGTTGAAGTTTTTACATTGAGTTCGGGGGTTTGGCATTTGATTCCAAGTGTTAATTTGCCTCGTCAATCAGTTACACTTGAAAAATTATCAACTCAGGTTGTTATAGATAGGTTTATTTATTGGTGTGCACGTGAGGAGACTTCTACTAATGATGGCGAATCTACCAAAAAAGCTATGGTTGTGTCATTTGATTTGATTAACAAGGAGTTTAAAGTGCTAAACCTACCAGATAGCTTAACAAACAAATTCATCTCACGTGTCTCAGTTTCTAAGCTAAAGGGGTCTCTTGTTGTGTATGGATACATTATAGCTGAGGGAGGAATTCATTCGGGTGTATGGGTGATGGAGCATGACTTGTCTTTTAGAAAGCTATTCTCAATTGGGGCACGTGTAAAAAAAATATTATCGTTTATGAAGAATGGTGAACCTATATTTGAAATTTACGAGGCGGGTGGACAATTAACTACCACACTTAATGTTTATGACCCGTGCTCAAAACAAGTCAAGAATCTTGGGATCTCTGGATTTGAGTACTCATTTTTCATGGACTCTTACAAGGAATCCCTACTTTTACTTGATCACTCGGATTTACATACACATTCGGACCATAATTGATCTAACGGCTACATTTCAAGGTTGGATTTACAAAATGGGTGTTACCTTAGGAGGAAGGGTCCTAATTTAGTTAAGGTGTGGAAAAATCACTTTCATTTGTTTTAGTTGTTTATTACTCTATTTAATGTTGTTAATTAATGCCATTTCTTGAACGTTAGGAGATCGTAAATGCCGTATATGCTACATATTTTCCTAATATGTGATTTGTAGCAAGATCAGTGAAATCGGTATTATCAAGTTTATTGTGATTTCTATTGTTCCATGGATAGTCTTACTTCTGCTCCTTATCTATGATGGTTTTTTTAGAATGGATAGTCTTACATGTTGAAATCTTGTTAGCATTCTTTGATTCGTTACTTTCTCCTTTCGTTTTGCTTGGGAGGTTATTTTGGATAATTTGTAAATACAAAGACAAGTTTATCAATCTTTGAATATGCATCATCTGAATATGTAAATGCTTATGTGTGAACATGAAATGATTATTCATTTATTTTGACACAGGATTAGAGTAGTGAAGGCATTAGTAGCGGTTAGGCGATATACGATCTCCTAATTATACCATCCAAAGTGTGAAATGACGTAGCAGAAAGTAGAAACAGAGCCGTGACCAACAATGCTTATATCAGTTGAGCTCCACGAGGGTTGCAATGTAATCAAGCTCTTATTGCACCTGCATTAGACTTCTTACCAATAGGTTACAACACGAAGTAGTGATAGTAGGTTCAAGAGTTTCTTTGATTCATCTCAACCTACTCGTTGTATGCCCAAGTCTTTTGGAAAACATATTTGATTATTGTAACTGAAGTTCAACTATATTGAATATTCCTTCACCACAAGTTTTTCCCCATTATTCCCATGTCCGTTGAACTACTTAATGATCTAATAATACTTGGTAACTTTCAAAACTTATTAAGCATTTGCGGCAGTTATTTTCCAACATTTGATTCTCATAGAAATTTCTGTGGTTCTGGAATGGATATTTCTGTGATTCTCATAGAAATTCCTAGTAACTTTAATATGTTTTACCTGGTATATGTGAAAATGTTTTTGGGTTATGGGGTTTATCCTAACATTGTGTAGATTAGATATTTTCAAAGTATAAGTTGCATCCTAAGTCAAGTCGACGTTTTTAGGTTCATTGGTTTGGACTATAGTGAACTCCAAAGCCCAAACCGTAAGCAACGTTGAAATTGGACTCGTGTAGTTATAGTTGCCAATCTCTCTAGCGCACATAAACAAACCAGGGGATCTGCTTGGTATATGAGCAGCACAACTCTTCCCAGCATTTTACTTTTCATAATAAAGTATCTGTCAATGTGCAAATGACCCGGTACTTCCACAACCCAACCATGATCGTTAAAGACTGGCTTCTATATTAACATCCAATAGTAATGAATGCCACAAAGTTCAATAACATTGATAGCAGGCTGAAAACCAGTGCAAAAGATTGGATGCGTGTACGTGACACAATTCTTGTTTTATTTTTATTTTTGCAAGACTATAATCCCTGTTATTGCTTGGGTAAAGTAAACACAACCCTTTGACTCGTAGAGGCACTACTTTTGTTTCTTGAAGTTATTCTTTTAAATGTTAGAGCTGTAATATCTAACCACCAACTTGAGTACCCGAGTTATTATAAAGAGTGTACAATGTGACTTTTGTGCTATCCTTTTATTTATCGCCATTTCAGACATCTATCACGTTTAGCCAGTAGGGGTGTTTGTCGGTTTAGGTTTCGTGTTATTCTGTTCGGGTTGAGAAAATTTTAATGCAAAACTGAAGAGATCCAGAATGTATCTTCTAATAATCAAATTTAAACATAAACCCACTTTAACGAAATCAAACCCATATATATTTTACGGCACCTCTAATATTAGTCTTGTTGTTGCTTAAACCGGTGGACTGGGAAGATGAAAAGTCTTGTTGCTTCGTTTAAGCAACGAAGTGTATTTCTTTTCTTTCGGGTCCCTCGCTCTTTTAATTAACTTGTTTAAGTGAGGAGGGATATTGTGTTTTGTATTTTGTTCTCTTTTTTGTGATCTAATAAATTGTTGCCTTTCTAAAAAAAAAAAAAAAAAAAAAGAAAAAAAAAAAGTGTAGGTAGAGGTGGCAAAATGGGCGGGCCGAGCGGGCACGGGTAACGGGCTAAACGGGCTCTAGCCTAACGGGCACGGGCTTAAATGAGCATGGGTCAAACGGGCTCATGTTATACGAATCGCTTTTAGAAAAGAACTAAAACTACAAAAAAAATTCTCAAACGTAACACCTCATTTATATTTGAGTAACTAAATATATTATATTTATAAGTTTTTCATTAAAAACAATTTAATGTTCGAGAAAAACATGTGCCCATTATGCTCATTTAACTCTTAAATGGGCAAAAAATGGCCATTTCGAAAAAATATGGGTGGCTAAATGTGCTCATATCTTTTACGAGTAATAAGTTGCCCATTTAGCCCTTTTTTTTTTCTTTTTTTTTTAAGTTTGGGCACAAATTGTCACCTCTAGGTGTAGGTGTTTGTCTTTGGATATGATAAACATTGATGGTGTTTGTGCTTGTGGTAGGGATGTGTTTGTGTTTTTGTGCGGTTAAGAACCAAATTCGCAATTATCAAGAGGGACGGCGCTGCACTTTTGAAAGGTCGGGAACTAAATCTGCGATTTGGCCAAACCACATAGACCACTTTTGCAATTTAGTATGTATACTGTATAGTATTAAAAATAATTTTTATATAACGAAGTTCTACGGGTGGCTGATTGCAAAAGCTCAAACAAATATGATGGAAGTGACATAATTGGTAATGCTAAGGTGGGGTTGAGGTAAAACCATGTTAGACATGATTATGAAAATAAAGTGTTTTTTTTTTTTGGAGCTTTAATCAGCAATATATGAATGAATGGCGATTGAGAGGCCATAAGAAGCATCTGTTAGGAGAGTGGAAGATGCTCATATAATGCATCACTCTTCCCTTATATGTTTTTTTTCATATCTCACTAGATACCACATATAGTCTCTATGTGGTCATTATATGCTCTCTTTTGTGTTGTATATGCTTGTATTTTTCTAAGCTTTTATGTATTTGTCATTTGCTTTGTATTCTTGTTATGTGTTATATATGGTTACATAGTTTCTTTATTCATGTAATTTCACACAATCACATATTTTAGCATATTCATCCTCACAGTGATTTACCGGAGGTATTCATGGAACCAGTCTCCCTACTCTCGGGTTTATCACAAGGTAGAGGTATGATCTATCAACATTTCATCTCCCCCGTACCTCACTTTGAAAAGATATTATCGATGGTGTTTTACTTTTGTATATAGAAACATTACCAAGTAAAAACATTTCTTTTATATCACTATTTTTTTTACCTTATAACAATATTTTTATACACTAATATTAGTGAACTAATAAATAAACGCCAAATATTGCATGTAAATTAATTTTATAAAATAAAATATGCGAACTAACAAATAAATCACAAACAACAAAAAAGTAAATGTGTTTTTAGTTGAACGGTAAAATAAGTGAAAGAAAAAGTAAAACACATGAAGTCTTGGTGTATACACAAATATTAAAGGAAACTAAAGTAATTATGAAGGTTGTATTAATCTTGTTTATGTGATCTTTCTAACATGTTAGTCAAGTCTGACGGTGTATACTGCTTTCGTTGTAGTATTTTGGGAAAGATACTATTAATCTGTTTTAAGAAGAAAAAAAATTGTGTCAAACACGAACCTCAACTTTTGATTGATTAAACAAGATCGTAAATTTTACTAGTAAGTTCTTTGTTTAAAGACTGTAATCGAGTCTGTCTTATGATATTCTACACATTATGTCCATTTATCTGTTTTCTTTTACTGTTTATTTAATTTTTATATACGGGTTTCTATTAATAAAACATGTATGTTTCTATACATCTCATACATAAACTATAAAGTCGGTTCTCACATATCTCGACTAAAGGCCCGTTTGGTTGGGGGTCATTTCAAAATAATTTTGGATTAATAATAGTAAAAAAAAACAAGTGTTTGTTAAGTGTGAGTGGCCCCCACAATTGGGGATGAATACCTAGTATCAAGGTGTGCAAATTCCCTAATACTCCCACTACTTTTATCTTTTCTTTTATCTCTATGTGGCCCCTTTTATTCTCTTCCATTAATAATCTTTTATCTATTTTCAAAAAGATTTAAGATAATTTGAGGACAAAAACTTCTTTACATACTAAGGGATCAATCTTCACCCTTCATTTTTATTAGATCTAATAGATGAGATTAATCCAACAATTAAAAAAACTCACTTTTATCCTTTTTTTTTTTTTAAATATAAATATCTTTCAAACCGTTAATCGTCAAGCGAAAAAAAATATACTTACGAACATTTAATTATCTTTCTATAGATAGGCACTTTGATATACTTTCGACAAAATTTTTTTTCTTGTTTTTCACCTTTTTTTACGTTACTGAAATTTGCATGAGAAAATCATATATGATTTAACACTAATGAATACCACATGTGATATTAGTGTTAAATCATATATGATATGTGATTTCTCATATATGATTTAACACTATTATCACATTGATATTACATATCATATGTGATTTAACACTAATATCATATGTGATCTTCAAATTAGTGTTAAATCATATATGATATTTCATGTAAATTCCAGTTTCGAAAAAAAAACGAAAAAAAAGACGAAAAAACGTGAAAAAAACGATTTTTTTTTCTTTTTTCGAAAGTATATCAAAGTGCCCGTCTATAGAAAGATAATTAAATGTTCGTCGCGGTGGTGTAATTATTTTTGCTTAACGATTAACGGTTTAAAACATATTTAAATTATAAAAAATAGATGAAATAATAAAATGTTTTTAATCTCAGCCATTGATTTTTTTTTTAGATTGATGGTGAAGATAAGTCCATTGGTATGTAAGAAAAGTTTGATATGTAAAATAACTCTACTCTTTCAAAAAAGTAATATTTTAAATTTATAAATTATATTCATTTAAAATATAAACAAAATTTATTTTATTTTATTTTTCTCTCTCCTAATCCAAATCCATATCTACAACTTTACATTCAAATCCAAATCATAATCTAAACTCATTTACAAACCAAACACGCTCTAAATAGTATTAGAAACTTGCGGCATACCATCACGTATTTGGGAGCATTTGTAGTTTCAATATTTTTTTGGCGTGTATGTTTTTCTGTAGATTTAAGATGTATATCATTTTTAGTTGAAATATATTGCATGTAACCATCCTAGCTTAATGACGAGACTTACTTACATACAACTTAATTACAATGAATTAATTTGATCATCACAATATGACATTATCACATTTGAATGTTAAAAATAAGGAATTTGAAGAGGCTCCAAAATATTGCATTCATTGGATAATTGTAGTTTTGTTACAATAACGATAAACTCAACTTTATAAGACGAAGACTAGAATATTAAATGAGATACAATCAATATTTTAGATAGAGGTGTCAAATTGTGCTATAAAAAAAACGCCTATTTTGGGCTAAATTGTAAAAGATTTGGGCACATTTTACCCTTTTTTTTTAAATGGACATGTATGGTCCATTGAAAAGTTAAAAGGGCACTAACCGGCACATATTTTATCTCAATTGTAGAACATAAGAATCATTTTTAAAGAAAAAACATGTAAATATAATAGATTTTATCTTTAAAATATAAATGAAGTGTTAAGTTTAAGAATTTATTTCTTTGTTTTGGGTCTTTTCTAAAACAATTCATATAACATGAGCCCGTTTGGCTTGTACCCGTTTAGCTCGTGCCCGTTTGGCCCGTGCCCGTTCAGGCTCGAGTCCATTTGGCCCGTTGTTCGTGCCCGCCCGTTTTGCCACCTCTAATTTTAGGTATCACTCGTATATCAATTGTTCCAAAAAAAGTTGCACTAATTTTACGATTACATGACAAAATGTGTAAGATATTGGTTATTACGAGCACACAAATTAAACAAGTATGGTTCGAATTTATGGCAAGAGTTTAGAGAGAGAAAGTGAGTTGGGAGGCTTTCTAGAGAGAGAAAGTGAAAGAGAAAAAGAAATATTAGATTAGATGAATGAGAAGCTCCACTCTTTCCCTTGGTGGGAGAGGGCTTTTATAGTCTTACAAATAAACGCCCCATATGGGCTGTGGATCAATTATACAGTGGGTAAAGACCCGTCCGTCCTCCATGATGTTACTTAACTAATCTAATTACTAATAAATATAGCTAAGTCTGCGAGCTAACACATGCTACACTAACTCGAGGTGACCGACTCTTCTATGTGGATTTTTCAAATCCTAACAATCTCCCCCTAAGGGAGGTCACCCCATAAATTACATCCTAGCATTCAATCATAAAGTTCAATTTCAAGATCGTAGACTTTGATTCTTTAAATTCCGCAATCTTTGTGCTTCAGTAGTTATTTTTCAAAATGAATGTTCCTTTGACTTGTGATCTTGAGCTTTCTTCGAGATCATCAGCCAAATTAAATCTCCAACTCATCCTTTGAAGTATTGCCTTCATGTGATGTTGTGACTTTTGGACCGACATGCTCACAATTTCTGGATCATGACATCTTTTCATCAAAGTAGCGGAAGCATTGTTGTACATTTTTTATTGTCATAATTTTCTTCAATTATGTGTGTGTGATGTGAGCATGCGGTTATGAATTGACGTCTCAATTTTCACCAGCTGCAACCGCCAGGTGTTCCTGCAAATAACAGTTATCAATAAAACACACGAAAGTGTCTTTGTTCACTTTCGTTGAATATGGTCCGAAGAACCACGGTTCCCCGTTGATCAGTATGAATACTGCCAGTGATCAGGTGGAATTCCGAAGAATCTCTTTAACAAGGTTTCGCAGCTTGAACTAGCCGTTCTCAAACCAGAGCGTCTCAAAGTATACAACACGGAGTGAGTGAACTAGCGAATTGAGCTTCACTGATTGATAAGAAATTGATTTGAAAACAATCGTGTATTGCTGAAGAGAAAGAGTTTTTGCAATACGACGAAGGTTTTATGAGAAAAATCAAGTTTCAATCATAAATACTTTTTGTTTGAAAAATTTATGCGCAGTCGATGTGCTAGAAAAGCAATTGTTGAGCACATTGAAAGGTTTTTCCAAAAGTATACATTAATTCATTTCCTGGAACAAGGTTGATTCAAAAGTGAATCGCCCCTTCGTTTCTTTCCAGTTGTCACAAGTTTGATCCATGATATATCTCACATGTCACCCACCAAGAGCTTGTTTGATGTTGGCTCTAAAAGGATTTCCATCTTCATTGTGAATACTTTACATATCACTCGGATGTTCTGGCAATACCACAAGTATAATGCGTAGGACTCTTAATATATATATTCTTACTTTTCATGGTGTTTGAAACAGTAAGCATATTGTAAGTGTGTCATAATGAGATTTGTTGATGATCTCTTGGCTCTAGACTCAATAGTGCACTTTGGTTCTTGTGCGGAGACTGGGGAGAGGGTCTCCTTTTTTCAATATCAACCATCTCTAAGAGAAAGTCGATAGATTACATCGGTTCCCCGTGAGAATGAAACAAGTCCTTTTAAGAGAACTTGAGTAGCTGGGAAGTTTAATGCAGTACATCACTGGGTCCATGACGTCTTGTCTTCAATACCGGCGTTACCTTGGTAACCACTAGTAGCATATGTATTGAACCTGCTTTCTGCCCTAAGGTTGAATATTTGGAGGGCTATTTCTTTTCACCCTTTATCTTTATATTTCTTTTTCATTCTTCAACCCCTTCCGTGCTTACCGAGACTTCATCACTAGAACCTTGTTGGGTTTTTTCCAGTCCTAGCTCTATCTCAGTCGGCACTCTTCCCTTATTCTCACTTTTCTCCTTTTTTATTCATACCTAAGGACTTCTAAACTATCTAGTGGATTGTCCCTGGGTAGATCCCTCCGAATCTTGCGGGATCGTGAGAACGATTACCTAACCTTACGATCCTTATAACTTCAAGAAAGTAAATGCAAGGCCGGTCTTTGATATACTTCCACAATTGTCATCTGTAATCATTCGCTCCCCCTCAATATGTGCATCGATATATAAAAGAGTTTAGTACATATTAAAGAGAGCCTACACTTTGAGTCAAAACGATCACTTTTATCAGATTTCATATTTAAATTACATTCTCTCCCCGATCAAAAATTTCAAACCTTTTGAGATTGTGATCCCAATTGATTTAAATAGGTTTAGAAAATATTGGAGAAAATATGGCTTGATTTAATACATGTACTGATAACGGAACATTTTAGTGCTCCCCCTCAATCAATGAGGGAGGGTGTTAGTGTTAATGGTTGCGATCTCATCGGAATCATCATAACATTGTGTACATGAAGCAATAACCGGAAGCACTTTATCATAAAACATATCGGCTCGTGAGAAGATGTCGATAAGCAATATCATCTCACACTCCAAATATTCTTCTCATATTTTTTCCCACTGAAAGCTGAAGTAATACATACCAAAAGTATCCAGAGACCACTTCCCCCAAATAGTTGGAATAATACACCACAAGCCACGAGTTAAGACATTGAGTTTCTCTATGGTTATGACATTTTCCTTCCCGGAATAACTTCAATAAAGAAGAAGTATTAAGTTCATCACGTGTACTCGTTGTGCATTTATATGTATGTCTACTTCCCCTTTGCTGGTTTTGATACCTCAGAATCATCAACACATTATACACCCATATACTTGAAATCTTGTGAGAAGAACACAACTAGCTCAAATGTATCCTGTGAGAATCAACTGCTACATAAACTATCTCTGACTATCTTAACCAACCCGGATGTAGGCAAATTGCAGTGACCACTAATGAAGTACACCCGATATACCAAACTTGAAGCTGAAGTCAAATTCCCCGCATTTGTATCTTAAGCTTGCACTAATGTTGGAAGAACGGTGTCGAGAATTTATGCTCCAAGCAAATCTCTAAGTACTCAATACTCAACCAAAGTATGACACATTAACACCTCTTGCGATTACCCTCAACATCATATGCGTGTGACACTGAGTACTACAACGTAACTCCTTTTAGTGATAGTTAACCAGGTCTTCAACCATCCACCCCGACTGCTGGTAACTAGATAAACCAAGTCTTCAACTCAAATTCTTAAAGACGAGCAAGTTATCGTTGAAAGTCATGCATCCAATCAACCCCGACTTCAAAAATAAAATAAGAACACGCCTTTGTGAAAGTCAACTTCAATCTCAATTAAGTGTTATCGGATCGACTTTGTAGTCGTCTTTAGTGTCAACTGCCCAACAAGTGAATAAATATGCAATCTAATGTACATCGATCCACTAAGTGAACTGGAGCAAATGATTCCTCAACATCGATGCCTTCTTCCTAACGATATCCACGTGCTACCAACCTTGCCTTGTTTTTCAACCCTCCTCCCAGTTCATCAAGTTTGACCTTGACTATCCACTTTAAAGTGATAATCAGAGCGTGATCTGGACGAGGAACGAGCTCCCAAACTTCAAGTATTTCATACTCATTGAGCTTTTCTTGCATAGCTTCAATCTAGCAGGATTCAGTCAACGCTTCTTTGGAAGTATTAGGTTCATTTAAGGATAGGAAAGCATCATAGTTACAAAAACATGGCTAGAGTGGGTAGTTGGAGGCGTATAGAGACTGGTCTAGAATATTCACCAATATTGTCTTCAAGCGGATGAGGTTGTCATTTTCTTTAATGTTCGTGTGGTTAATTTATAGAGTGCGCATTGGGAGGAACAATAATTCGTGAAGAAAGAGATTCTTCAGAACCAGTTTTTGGGAAAGGAATACCAAGGAGCGGATCATTATTCATGAGTGCAGCTACAATATCATGACAATCATTATTGACGCCTTGAGGAACAACTGGAGATTGGGTTTCTTGAGTAGTATGAGTTGTACTTCTAGATGGTGCATCTTGATCAATGGAAATTGAAGAAGGTGGACCAGTTGAGTCAGCAGGAACCGGAGCAGGAGCTTCAGGAACTGGATGATCAACATTCGTTGGAGGTTGGAAGTATTCATCAAACATAAGTTGAAACAATAAATCCCAGTGATCCTTAGTAAGTGGAACATTAGGCGTTGGAGGAGAGTCGTATGACCATTTTTCAAACATCCATTAACATGTAGTTTATTCACACTTCTCCCCCTCAAAAATTACATATGAGGTTGTCATTTTTGATTGAACAAGTGAATAAGAATACGATCAAAGGTAAGTAGATCCACTTATGACTGAACGAACATGGAAAAAGCATGAAGCATGTTGATGAGAATGGTCATAAACTAGAAGATTTCTCTTTTTTCGAAGATAAAGTGCATTGAAGCTGACGCCTTTCTTTTCTTTGAAGAACGAGGCCTAAAGTGTTATATGCAGATGCCATAATGTTGACATTGAAGACCGAGGCTTAAACTAATGTGTTCAAACGTCATCTACATACATACATCAACTTTGACTTTCCTGATCTCCCGAATCAGGAAAAATTTGTGCTTTAGTCATCCAGACTTTGAGTCTTCCCATGTAGTGAATGATCGATGTACCTGCAACTGAATAAGGACTACCTGCACTAACATAATACAAACTTGATTGCATATATATGGTTTAGTGACATCAGTATCCAAACCCTTAGGGGTTTCATGGTCAACCATGGTTTTGCCATCGTTAAGCAGCTTTCCAGTAAGTATCCACTTAAGTTCGGCATCCTTAAAACTTCTCCCCATCGGTATCTGTAACACCCCCCAAATCTCGGTATAGCGGAAGACTTAATCAAGTTTTCGGGGCATTACATTGGATTGGTATCTCACACAAGTATAGCAAACAAGATAGTTATATTATCATTAAAAAAAACCCAAATTTAATTATCCAAAACATTAATCCCAAAATGTAAATATTAGGCCCAACAATGATTTATAAAAATAGGTCCCCATAAATTTATCAGAGTTTGATTATGATCCTTCAACCATGCCTTCTTGCCAAGCTTCCACAAAACACGTACTCCAAACATCACTTAAATACCTGAGAAAAACATGCTAAAAGGTCAGCTAACGCTGATGAGTTCATAGGTTTAATTTCAAGTTTAAAATAGTGGAAGAGGAGTTTATTTGCTATGCGAGACCTAAGATAGATACACATCAATCACATACCAATATGACAATCACAATATCATCAATATCATATCCGACGTCATAGTGGGCCCCTAGCGACGCTAGCCAGCACAGCCGTAGCAAAGTCTAGAACGATTGCTAACCCTGGACTAAGTCGAGGTAGAAGTCTATACTTAGCTAGGCAAGTGCTAGAGCAATTAGGATTGCTACCCTAGACTAAGGCAACAGCTACCACATATCTATCTAAACAGTCATGCACATAAGAAAATCAAAATAGTTTAAAAGGTCTAAAAATAGTAGCATGATTCTCACCCCAAATTAGTTAAAAACATAGATAAAAGTGAGGCTATGAAACTCACCTCAAGCAAGAAACGCACAGACAAACATTAGCAAGAAGATAATAGCTAATCACGGCTCAACAACTATCGACTCGGCACAACCTATTAAAGTAAACCAATTTTAATATATATTTCCCAAAATCAACGTTATCTACCCTAATGTATTCCTTTTCTTTATCTCCAAAAATGTCTTGTTTCACCGTTTAGTCCTAGCGTTTGGTATCATCGTGTGCGTGTATCGACTCAATATGATATCATGAATGCACTCAAACAACCACAATGTGACTCAATGCAACACAATGAGACATCTAAGCGATAAGCTCCATAGTCCAATAAGTTTCGGAATAAATAGTAGACCTTATCAAATTCGTCAACTCGATAAACTCAATCATTTATTCGTGTCGCTTATTATCCTATAAACCGGTCGCATCCTAACGATTCATAAGGATAATTCACCCATTAATAACGTTACCCAACGTACCTAGCGGGCTCTTATTAGATTCATCAATCTAATAAGTCCGTTACCCACGTGGATCGACGCTATTAATGTTAGGTCATCCGTAACCCATGCACACAACGTAAACAAGTTAAATACTCGAAGCTAGTATTAAATGCTCATAATTGGCACATTTCGATAAACGTGCACTCGAAACATTAAATACTTATTTATTAGAAAACCTTTCCATTTTAAGTTGTTAATTCCCATTTAAAATAGTAAATAACAAGACAAGTCTTGTTATCGATAGTTTTGGTATAAAAGCCTTTTTATTATTTATGTTTCACCATTTATTATTCATGTTTATATATATATTTATTACGTCAAATTCAATATAAGTCTCATATCGTTATTCGTTTCAAGTCCACAAGCACGAGTCATGACTTCTCGGCTTTTAATCAATCAGTAGTCCAAAATATACTAAAGTCCATGTTACGGCGTTGTCGGGGTCAACAATGACTAAAAAGTCAAAAGTAACACCGACGTTGCTTAAAGTTGACAATTTATAATATAAGTCCAAGTAATTAATCGTAATAGCGCAACTCAATCTCAAATCAACCCAAATCAATCTCGCCAACCAATCAATCTACCAAATATACCCGAAACCAATGTTATGACCCTAATGGTCATGACACGGTCACGATTAAGACCACATGAACCAAAAAAGCTCTAGAAGCTTTCTGGCTCCATGCGTCTCATCCAAACACCAACAATATCAACCAACAAGATACCACAACAACTCGACCCGGACCCTTGGTCCATATGGGTCTCGTACGCCACACCACAATGAACCATCGTGGGTCTTGTGGCTCGTACGCCCCAACAATCACAACCAAACGCTCCCAAATGGCTTCTACTACAACCAAACACAATCAATCAACCTCCAATCATCATCCAAACATCAAACCCATCAACTAATCTAAACCCATTTCATGAAACTAAACCTAAAATACAAAAACACAACAATATGATACACCACATGATACCAAATCACTAGCTACATGTTTTATTAAGTGTAAATTAGTTTTAATCCCCAGTTTCACCCAAAATCCAACTAGGTCGAGCCATAAACGAGCCATATAAGGCTTATTCGTGGCTTTTCATGACCCAAACAAGCTTGACCCATGTTCCATTTACCTTTTCCCAACTTGATCTACAAGATTTAATGAAAACCCTAGAATCACGAATCGTTTTTGTAAGATTTGGAGGTGTTATTGAAGGCTTCTATAGGCGTTCCATATATGGATGGAAAGAGGAAAGAGAGATCTACAAAATGGTGGTGGAGGTGTAAACTCACTCATCGGAATTTGTCCGTGAAGGTGGCGGCGTATGGTGGTGGTAAATTAGGGTTAGGGTTTGTTCTTGAGGAGAGAGAGAGGTTAGAGAGAGAAAGTGGTGTGTAGGTGTTTTTAGAGAGAGAAATGAATGAGTATTATGAGGTAGGGAGGGAGTATATATAGTTGGGGAGTAAGGACTCAAAAATAAATAAAAAGGGGAGGAGGGGGCGCCGGATTTCACAAAGTGAAGGGGCCGAAGCTGTAATTTTTGTAAAACTATCCCGTTTACCCATTCCCAAGCTCATATATTGTCCTACGAGTGTCCCACGACGTTCCTTCGACTTTCTATTATGTTTATTTATATTTTTTCACAAGTTTTGACTATTTATTTGCCAAGTTTCGAGTTACGGTTTAAAAGTTACATTATTTCTTGTTTTAGGCTTTTATTGTGCCGAATCGAATAGTGCCTAACAAAAAGAGTTGAAACTCACACGATAACTCATACAATAATAAAATAAATCATAAAAACCAATAAACAATATTAAATCAAGTCATGGTCGATAAAAATAGTGATAAAGGCAAAAGCTTGGTTTAGTTTAACGTAATGCGGTTACCTAAAATAGACTCCCTAATTTGCCAGTTGTCACATTATCCACCTAAGGCAAGATCTAAAAGTGTTTGGTTTCTCATGCACTGTGGAAGACTTGTTGAGAGAAGAATTTTGTCCTATAGCAATCTTCCTACCAGGTTTCTGAGTATAGCTCTTTGGTTCTACGTAATTGTTGTTGTTTCTAGTCTTGGGGGATTGAACCTTAGCACGAGCATTTACTTTCTTCAGGAATTTTGTTATACGATTTTTATGATTTGCATTAAAGACACATTTCTGACAATTTGAGCAAACAGATTATTTGGATTCAAAAAAAGATCTAGGATTCTTAAAGTGATCTGCTGCGGGAATTGTTTTAATTGATACACAACTACTCATGGAAACTAGACAATTCCTATTTGTTTGCTGAGTGCTCCTAGGTTTTGGTTTGCTACTACTAGCCGTGTTCTGCAATACAAAAGAAGGCATCATACTAGGTCGTGAACCTAAGATTCCATCCTTTTGAAGTAGTGCCCTTTTTCTATCCTTTCTAGATCAGAGTTCTTGCACAAGTCATTCATATCATATGAATTCTGGATTTTATTAGACACTGTTTTCGAACTAATCCTAGAAGAGTTAGGTGTAGGTGTAGATACTTGTTGAGGTTTAACAGAACTAGAAGCATTTTTCTTAGGCAAATAAGGTGAAGTGACTGGTTTTGACAAAACTTGTTTCACATCAACTTGGGAGGCAAACCGTGTTTTTAAAGATTTTGGTCCTTCAGATCTAAACGCATTTGGTTGTCTAACAACTGATTGGTTTCTATTGGAATGTAAAACTGGTTTCCCTAAGATTGATGGTTTTGCAAACTTAGTGTTCACATTATTCCCTGCAGTTTTTCTAAGTTCGTTCTTTAATGATGTGATAGTGAAACCTTTATTCTGAAGTTGAGCTTTTAGTTTATCATTTTTGACCATCAAAGAGGTTGTTTGTTCTAAAGTCTTAGTCATCATTTCTTTGATTGAGTCACCTAGGTCCTTTTGATGTCTTTTCAAAGTCTCATTTTCCTTAAGTAATTTAGCCACATAAATTGACAGTTCAATATTTCTTGCATTAGTTGCATCACCATCATGGTTAGTTCCGACTAAATTACTTTTCACATTCATATTAGAAATATGATTCTTCATATGGTTGATCGTTGAGTTTTTGGCTTAAAACTGAGCTTTTAAATCGTTTATTTCAAAAAATTCACAAAATTCAGGAAATTCCGAATTATTACATGGTTTCTTAGTTTGAAAACTTTCCTCCTTTCTTTGTATGGCAATTTCAAGTGAAATGAAATGTTTTTCAAGTTTTGAGAATTTGTTTGAAACTTCATTAAAAGCCTTTTTATCAACTATATCATCTGTTTTGAAATGATTAGTCTCAGCCTCAACCAAGGAACATTTATCGGAATCATGTTCAACATTTTGATCAATTTTTATAAGTATATTAGCAGATGCATTATGTTGAACAGTTAAGTGTACCTCAGCACCTGACACCTGTTCATTTACCTGTATGATATATGCATTCACATCTTGTGTAACAAGCGTCAATGAACTGATGGTTGTGTCAAGCTTATCTGTCTCTAATCCTCTGTATTCAGTGACAACTGATCCATTATCCGATGCTTTACCCGACTCAACACTACTATCTCTTGATTGCACCCGACATTCATTCACTTTGTCTTCATACTGTGGTCTTTCCTCAATGTACTTCTTAACATTATCCATGTGTTGGATTAATGTTTCTCTGAACACATCAGCTTCCATTCTAGTGTGAATGTCAAAGCACCTTTCAGTCATATGATTGTCATAATCCAAACTGTATTCACCATTGAAGAATGACTGAAATTGTTTGTTGATCACCTGAAGTGCAGCCTTGGATCTGACTTCTTGAAAATTTTATTTGTCAAGTTGTTGTTCAATTTGCTCTAAGTTCAAGAACAATGTGCCCGTGAAAGTCTATACATCTTGACGGAAGAATGCCTCAAATGCTCGTACGAATCCCCTCATGAATCCATTTCCTTCTAGATGTACCATGAGGTGTGAATGAAGTTTTCAAAAAGGTTCAATGCAACTCTCCTTTGCATGATCTTGCAGTTTCTGTGACTGGTTCAATTCTCTCTCTTGTGAATTTGAGCACACAGATTCCATATTAGCATTATCCGACTCAAACACGTTAATCTGTTGTACATTGTTGGGTATCTTCTTTTCATCGGTCTCGTTGTACAATTTGAGTATCTCAGATACAACTAAATCCGAAGTGTTAGGCATGATGTTGACGTGCACGGTATTTTACTAGTCTATGATTTAAACCGAGAAATAGAATCTTTCGCGGGATTTTACAAAATTAAGAAGAAACCTTGAGACAATGACCAATTGAACGTGTTAAGATAACTAATGGATCGGCACAATGATAAAGGATTATCTGTAAGGACTGATGATTAGCTTAAATGTTGTTTGGTTGTATGTTGTTGATGCACAAATTTGATTTCAAAACTTAAAAAAACCTCAATATCTTCTTTCCGGAGCGGTTATAGGCATCGCAGGTTCACACGAATAGACTTCAGTCTTGCTGAGTTGCCATTGATGAAGGCATTTGTGATAAAGTTGATGTAGGATCGATTCAAAGATAAAGGAGTTGTGTTTGATGGAGATTAAGCATGGTTGTTGTAGTGAAAATTTGATCTGAAAACTTAAAAACCTCAATAACTTCCTTTCGGAGGGGATTTGGGCCTCAAAAAATTTGTTTCACGACTTTGTGGTGAAACCTCACAATATTTAGGCTGTTCCGGTCGTTTTGACAGGTATTTCGTCCAAAACGGAGTTACGATTCAAAATTTATGGCAGTTTAAAGTTTTGACGTAAAAAGTCAACTTTGGTCAAACCGCAATCTGTCAAACCGCAAAGTCAAATCGCAGTTCTTAAAACGCAGTTCTTCAAATCGCAACCCTTCAAAACGCAAGCACAAAACGCAATTGGTTGACAAACCGCAAGACTTCAAACCGTAGATGCCAAATCGCAGTTTCTTCAAGTCGCAAGTGTCAAATCGCAGAGACTTCAAACCCCAACTACACAAATCGCAAACTGGAAAAAACGCAAGGTCTCAAATCTCAAGATCTTCAAACTACAACAAGGACAAATCGCAGGACACTCAAACCGCAATAGAAGGGCAAACCACAGGATCAAATCGCAACACAAAATGACAAACCGCATGTCACTTTCTATCAAATACAAGTGTCACTATCGTCTAGTTTTGTCATTTGGCTAAAGTTCAAAATGCAACTTTGTCCTACTATCAAGCCGCAGCTGCCTAAATAATAAAATAATCAAACCTCAACACAGAATTATCAAATCGCAGCTAATAATTAGTCAAATCGCAACCAAGAAACTGACAACTCGCAAGCAAGGATAACTCAAACCGCAACATAGAACACAATCCTTAACCATTCGAAACTCTTCAAAACTTCCACAAACAAGATTATATAGTCTATCCAAGCACAATTCTAAGCAACACTAATAAACCTAAACAAGAAAGTACAACAAAATAACATACTTAACCACAAAACAATCTCTAAACTCGTGTATATATGCATACACTATTCGACCCACTTAAAACCAAAACCAATCATAGAAATACAAGCACACAATAAGTAGATGATCAAACCATGACTCTTGATACCAAATGTAATATATTGGTTATTACAAGCACACTAATTAAACAAGTATGGTTCGAATTTATGGCAAGAGTTTAGAGAGAGAGAGAGAGTGAGTTGGGAGGCTTTCTAGAGAGAGAAAGTGAAAGAGAAAAAGAAAGATTAGATTAGATGAATGAGAAGCTCCACCTTCTCCCTTGGTGGGAGAGGGATTTTATAGTCTTACAAATAAACGCCCCCCTACGGGTTGTGGATCAGGTATACAGTGGGTAAAGACCCGTCTGTCCTCCACGATGTTACTTAACTAATCTAATTACTAATAAATATTGCTAAGTATGCGAGCTAACACATGCTAGACTAAACTCGGGGTGACCGACTCTTCTATATGGATTTTCCATATCCTAACAAAATGACATCATATCTTACATCTTATAAACATTCAATGGATATTTGAATTCATGACAAAATGGCATAAAAGGCACTCGAGTAAGTTAGGGTCTATTTCCAATTAAGGTATTCTATTTTTTTCTTGCATATAAAAGCGCCCGACTTTTTTTTAGCGGATTTAGGTTTTTTTTTCACTTTTTGTTAACCAACTAACAAACATCTCGTTAATTCTACAACTTTTCTAAATTAAATTTTTTTAAAACTTAAGGGAATAGAAATGATAAATTAGGATCTGAGTTTATATTCCAACTTTCCCAAAACTCTTTCTTCACAAAAACCCTAAAAACCATCTGTTCACAGAATCTAATCGATTCATAAATTTGAACCACATTTCCTCTTCGTTAAGGTAAATTAAAGTTATTGTTGTTTTTAATTTCTTACTAACGGTTAAGTTAAGTACTCATTGTGTGAATTATTTAGTTTAGCAGAATGGCTTCTTCATCCACAACAGCTCCATTATCGTTGGATCTTTATTACAACATGTATTTCAATCTTAAGCCTTTAAACTATAGTAATTGTGAGATGTTAACAATGAATGTTGATGTCACTGGTTTGAAACTTAAGGACTTGAAAAATATTGTTGAAACCAAAAGGTTTAAACAGTATTAAGTGTCATGCTGATGTTAGTGTATTTGTGAAAAGTAGCAAAGTATGGAAGATAGCATACATGTATATGTTAGTCATAAAAATGAAGATTTAGGTGATTGTATTTGTCATAAGAACGAAGGTTTGGGTGATCATATTCTTATTGAGTTAAAACCTGAGTGTGATTTAGGTGGCTCAGATGATGAATTTAGTGATGTTGTATCACTTGATTATCTATCCGAGGGTAAAGAAGGGTTGAGGCAGGTTAGGATAAAAAAAAGAAAAAGATTAGAGGAAAAGAAAAAAGCAAAATAAAGATGCATATGATGAAAGTAAGCTAGGGTTGGAATATGATAGTGATGATAATGACCATGAAGTGGATCCTATATTTTCAGATCTAGGTGATGGAAACTCAAAAAGAAAAAGTTCATGTTGAACCGGAATTTAACTCAGATGAGGACATGCCCGTAATGGATGTGGATGAGATTTTTTTTACCCCAATAAAAGAGATTACCTTATCCATGACCTAAACACCCATTGGAAGTTAAAAAAACAATATTAGGTGAATTGTATGCATACTTAGATCAAGTAAAAGATTGTCTGACCTTTTATTCTGTTTCCAATGGATACCAACTTTGGTATAAAAAAGTGACAATGAAAACTTGTTGGTTAGGTGTGTGTTTTATGAAAAAGATAGAAGAAAGAAAAAACTTCCAAGAGATCCCAATAAACCTTGTTGTCCTTTTAGGTTAAGATCTGTGAAGATGCATGATGGAAAGTCTTGGCATATAAGAAGCATGGTTGATGAGCACACTTGCACTAGAAAATATAATCTTGGGTGTTTATTGACTTCTAAATGTATTTCCTGACAATTTGAAGATAAAATAAGAATGACTCCTGATATAAAAATGGTTTATTTGCAAGATATGGTTATAAAAAAATATAGGGTGAAGACATCACACAATCAGTGTATTAGAGCTAGAAAGATTGCACTTTATAATCTTAAGCAGAATGTTGGAACTCAATATGATAGCTTGGTTGATTATGCTGGGGAATTGAGAAAAACAAACTCGGGTACCACAGTGCAGTTGCGTATTGATCCTCTTGTTGATGGTACACACATTTTTAACAGTTTTTATGTTTGTTTTCACAATTTAAAAAAGGGTTGGAAAGCAGGTTGTAGAAAGGTTATAGGTTTGGATGGGTTTTTTCGTGAAAGGTGTGTGTCAAAGTGAACTGTTAGCAGCTATTGGGAGGGATGGAAACAATCAAGTATACCCTATTGCGTGAGTTGTTGTACAGGTTGAGAACAAAGACAGTTAGAAATGGTTAAATTATTAACAAAAGATATTGGTTTAGCAGATAGGCAAGGGGTGAAAATCATATCAGATGGGCATAAGGTTTTTTCCAATCAGTTAGGAGAGTGGTGCAATTGGTAGAACATAGGTTGTGTGCTAGGCATATTTATGCAAATTTTAACAAGTTATACCCTGGTGTTCTATTTAGAAACTTGTTTTGGCAAGCATCAAAGGCATCTTATCATCATAAATTCTTAAATACAATGGAAGAAATCAAAACTGCAAGTGCAGGAGCTTATCAGTATTTGATAGATAAAGATCCATGGACATGGTTGAGATTATACTTCAAAGAGGGGAAGGGGAATGGGAACACACTGTAAGTTTTCACACATGTCCTTGTATTTTCTTTAATTCTTTAATACTCTCATTTATTCACACATGTCCTTATATTTTCTTGATACAATACACACTTTTATGTAAGTTTTCACACATTTCCTTGTGTACAGGTTGGCCAATGCGCACTTTTAGATGAAGATGATTTGGTTGATGTACACCTTGAGGTTGAACTTGATACAAGAGATCACAGCCAACATGAAAATGTTGGAGATGAAAATGTAGCAGATGCAAATGTTCATGTTGATGCTGTTGCAGATGAAAATGAAGCTCCAAATGTTAATGTTTAAGTTGCTACAGATGAAAATGCAGTTGCAAATGTTAATATTGGAGCTGCTGCAGATGGTAATGTTGGATCTAGTGCTGATATTAATGCTGAGGATGAGACTGCTAGGCTTAAAAGGAATTATGAAGAATTATGGGAAGCTCATTACAAAGCATGGTACAAGAAGCCTAGAAGGACATCTGGAAGATTGAGAAACAACAATTAAAATACAAAGATAGATCGTGCCTATGAAGGTGAAGGTACCACACCAGATACAACATTTGATGTGGAATAAGGCATAACAGTCTATGTTAGGACATCTTTTGTGTTTGTAACAGTCTATGGAATATGGCATATCCTTTGTGTTTGCCCATCTTTTGTGTTTGTAATATTCTATGGCATAGGGCATATCAGTCTGTGTAAGAACATATCTTTTGTGTTTGTAATGTATGCAAACTCCTTTGGTAGATTAGCATTTTCATTACTGCACTCATTTTTGTTGTTGTACATTAGCATTCTATTACTGCAAAACACATATCAGCAAAACCATTAGTGCATTTTTCATTACCACATTTTTGCACTCTTTTTTGTTGTACATTAGCATTTCCATTGCATTTTTTTTGTAAATAACAAATTATTGCACTCCAACATTGTTGCAATACCTTTTGCTTTACTGCATTTCCATTACTGAAATATCACATTGTACATTAGCATTTTCATTCATTACTGCATAGCACATTGTTGCACTACCTTTTGCTAAAACACATATCAAATTACTGCATTTTTTGTACTGCATTCACATGCCAAAACACATATCAGGTCTAAGAACCAAATGCCAAAACGCATTTCCATTCATTGATCAAACTGCAACCTTTTGAATACATTTTAGATCCACAACTACAAAGATTTCATAAACATAATGAAAAGCATTCCTAACAGTACACATACAGTTTTACTTTGCATATTAAGTTTTGACTTCAACACTGCAACCTCTTATCTCAAGTACTTTTTATTCAGCTCAAAATCCATAATTTCTTTCTTCATTCTTTTTGCAAATCCACCAATCTAGCTTTGTAATGCTCAACTGCAACATCTAGATCCTACCAG
The DNA here is from genome assembly GCA_910596185.1 of Chrysanthemum makinoi. NCBI lineage: Eukaryota > Viridiplantae > Streptophyta > Magnoliopsida > Asterales > Asteraceae > Chrysanthemum > Chrysanthemum makinoi. The sequence continues at coordinate 82,987,960 of OU343225.1, read as the reverse complement.
TGAAAGAAATCACATTTCTTTCTTACCTGTTTTAAACAAGAAAGTCAGAACATGTGTTTACATACCACAAACATCACCACATAACAAGAAATAAGCTAAACTTACCTTATAGTTTGGATATCCCAAGAACCTTCTGCCTGGGTTCTATTCAGTCCAAGATGTCCGCATACCACTAACATCACCACATTTGCACGACACATGAACACGACTTAGCAAATTGAATTTGATTAGTTTGGCATAATTTGTTATTACCTGAATTGAAATTTGCCCTAATTTGTTATTGGGGAAGATAAAGGTGTTATATAACAACGATTTTTTATTTTCGGCCCTTAAATTTTTAAAAAATTTAATTTAGAAAAGTTGTAGAATTAACGAAATGTTTGTTAGTTGGTTAACGAAAAGTAAAAAAACCTAAATCCGTTAAAAAAAAGTCAGGTGCCTTTATATGGAAAATGGAATATCTTGATAGGAAATAGACTTTAAGTTAAATGTTTTTTTGTATCATTTGCTCTTTAAAATAATGCTATGTTTAACATTTTCCAATCTATAAATAAAGAGGAAACAAATTAAAATTATACGATATGAATATGGGTTTTTTACCCGGATATTTCAAATAGCCCAAACACTAAAAACTAACACCCCCAAATTTCCCAATTTAATTTCTCAGTCTCTGTCAAAGTTACAAAAACCCTAGAAAAATGTCAGACAATATCCCTTTTGAAATCCAAATGGAAATTATCAGGTGGCTTCCTGTGAAGCCTTTGATTCAGTTCAGGTCCGTTTCGAAACCTTGGAAATCTTTCATCGACAGCTCTCAGTTTATCAAAGGTTACGGTGCCCGCAACACGCAGCCGCATAGCCGTATTCTAAGCTACAAATCTTTCATCGATAGCTCTCATTTTCTGGATGAGCCAAAGTACATTTGTCTCGTAGACGATGATAAGAATGAAAATTTTAAGGTACAACAAGAGTTTGCTCCATTTGTTTTGTCTCCTTTAATTAAACAATGTCGTGTTTATAAGGTTGTTGGTGTCATGGATTACTCTGTTTGTTTTGTTTTAATAAAGTTTATCAGAAAAGGATGGTTGTTATTTGGAACCCTTCTATCCGAAAATCATTTGGTATTGCTCTCCCTAGATACGTCCCTCGTACAACTCATATTTTTTATGGTTTCGGGGTCTGTCCTGTCAATTTAGATCCTACTGTTGTGAAGATTGTATGTGCAGATAACATGCCTTGGCATGTTCAAGTTTTTACATTGAGTTCGGGGGTTTGGAATGTGATTCCAAGTGCTAATTTGCCGCGTCAAACAATTAGACTTGATAATTCAACTCAGGTTGTTCTAGATAGGTTTATTTATTGGGGTGCTTATGAGGAGACTTTTGCTGATGATGGTGAATCTACCACAAATCATATGGTTGTGTCATTTGATTTGATTACCAAGGAATTTAAAGTGGTAAACCTACCACATACCTTAACAAACGAATTGATCTCACGTATCTCAGTTTCTAAGCTAAGGGGGTCTCTTGTTGTGTATGGAAACATTAAGGTTGAGGGAGCAATTAATTGTGGTGTATGGGTGATGGAGCGTGATTCGTCTTTTAGAAAGATATTCTCAATTGGCGCACATGTAAGTCAAATATTGGGGTTTACGAAGAATGGTGAAACTATATTTGAAACTCAAAACGAGGAGGGAAGGTTTAGCACACTTAATTTTTATGACCCCTGCTCACAACAAATCAAGAATCTTGGGATATCTGGAGTAGTGGACTCGTTCTTCATGGACTCTTACAAAGAATCACTACTTTTGCTTGATCACTCAGGATTTACATATTTACCCTGACAATAGTTGATCAAACTGATGAAGGCCACATTTTAAGGTGTGGATTTACAAAGTGGATGTTATTATGTTACCTTAGGAGAGAGGGGCCTAGTTTGTAGTTAAGGTGTGGAAAAATCACTTTCCATCTATTTTAGTTTTTATCACTAAGTTAATGTTGTTAACTAATGTTATGGAATCTTATGCGATTATAGATGCAGTATATGCTACTTTTTTATTTTCAAATATGTGCTTTGTAGCAAGGTTAGGGAAATCGGTATTATCAAGTTTAATGTGATTTCTATTATTCTGTTCCTTGTCTTTAATGGTGTATTGAGAGCGGGGAATGTCCTTTATAGATGTCTTTTTGCTTGTGTAATGATGACCACGCCTTTAAGATGTTCATTACATGTTGAAATCTTGTTAGCGTCCTTTGCTTCGTTACATTCTCCTCTCGTTTTGCTTGGGGTCTATTTTGAATAATCTGTAAATACAAACAAGAGTTTATCAGCCACTAAATATGCAACATTTGAACGTGTAAATGCTTATGTGTGAACAAGAAATGATATTCATGTACTTTGACTCAGGTTTAGAGAAGTAAAGGCATTAGTAGGAGTTAGGCGGTGTTTGGAGAAAGTCATGAGTTTTTCCTTAAAAAAACTTATCGTTAAGAGTGAAAGAATTCAATATATAAAACATGAAAGTATGGATTGTGTGGGTCAGATGGCTGTGTATCTTGGTGTTAAGTACTCAACATTGTTTGATCCTCTTCTCCCTTGTGATTGTGTACTTTGAAAGATTAGGTAACTTTCTTTGGGAGTTTTGGTTTCTGCGGTGTTGATAGTAGCTCTATAAGGATAGTTTCCTCGTCTTGTTTACTAGTATTGATTCTGTGATGTTGTTGATATGGTCCTTTACTGGTATGAATTCTTTGTTTTCGGTACTGGTGTATTCAGAGGTATTTTCTTTGTTGCTTTGACAGTCTTTTATTCCGGCTTGCAGTTGGTATTGGCTTTTTTTGTTTCTAGTTTGGTTCTAGTATGTTGTTTCTAGTATGGAAGTCTGTATTGTCATGTTATTTGGCCATCGGAAATGTGCATGGTATGCCATAATTTGACTCTTATGATTTGGTACTTTATATATTTCACCTTTTACCGGAAAAAAGAAGTGAAACTGTAAATAACATAGTAGAAAGTAGAAACAGAGCTATGACTAACAATGCGTACATCGATTGCACCAGGGGTTGCAATGCAATCAAGCTCTTATTGCACATGTATTAAACTTCTGACCTATGGTATAGAACAAAAAATAGTGATTGTAGGTTCTAGTGCTTCTTTGATTCATCCCAACCAACTAGTTGTATGCTAAACTCTCTTGGAAAACATGAATGATTCTAACTGAAGTTCAACAATTTTGTCTCGGCACAAGTTTTCCCGCACTCTTTCAATGACCGTTGAATTACTTGAGATCCAACAATAGTTCGTATCAAGGCTTAATATGCTTTTGTATCGTTAATTTTCTAACATTTGATTCTCATAGAAATTTATGTGCTTGGTATGAGCAGCACAAGTCTCCCCGGCATTTCATTTTCATAGTGAATGACCTCTCGGTCAATGTGCGTACGACCTGTACATGCATAGTTGCTGTTTCTAATAGGATTTTACACATTTGCTGTTTTTACTTGGGTAAAGGAAACACGGTCCTTTGACGCGTAGAGGCAACTGATACTTTTGTTTCTTGAAGTTATGCTCTTAAATGTTGGAGCTGTAATATCCAACCACCAACTTGAGTACGAGTTACTAGAGCATACACTGTGACTGATTGTGTTATCCTTTTAATTGTGGCCCTTTTGAGACATCAACCAGGTATGGATTGGTAGGGTGTTTGTCGATGCGGGTTTCTCAGAAGCGGTTCTTCGGGTTGAGTATTTTTTAATACAAAACCGAACCGAAATCAAATTTAAATTTGGTTTTGTTTAGGTTTTGAACATAAAATACAAATTGCAAAATTTGTTAATTTATTCAATTAAATTTATAAATATGTAGCATGAAGTGCATCAACTCATGAACAATGTACAACAATATCACATGAATAAATGAATCTTATTTTAGAAATGCATCACCCAAAAACAAGAAGAATGAATCATTCCTTACTCTACACTTAATACTCCATCCTCTCTATCTCTATAGTTACGCAAAAATGGTTCTCAGTATGTTCGACAAACATTTAACTTTCAGAGGTCAAGTGACTACTTTCCAGACTTTACACTTCCCAGAAATTATTAAGTGTTCTGGTGTATTTTGTTGATTTAGTCAAACATTGAAGCAAACAGAAGAGGTAAATATAGATTAGTGTTTAATTTCTTGAGAAAATCGTCATCAGTTTTTTAAGTTAAAAAAGTCCGTTGACTTCAAAAGTCAAAGTACAAGAAATGGTCCGTTTGTTAGTACAAATGTCCGTGCTTTTATTTTTTAGTGAGGAAACATATAAAGTAGTACCATAAATAGGAATTACAGGTCTAAATAATGTAGAAAATTGTAAAAAGGTTGTGAATTTTGTCACAGGTTTGACTTTTTAAATAGTCAAATGATACAACTATCAGTAAAATACCACTTGCTATTTATTTTAGTTTATTGCTATTAATTTTACTCGATCTTATGATTTATTTATATTTTAGAATTACAAGAACAAGTATTCTTTCGACTAGGTAATATAAGTGTTCTTCGGATAGGTACACATGTCCGTTTATGAGTTTATTTCTCAGGGAACACTACGTGATTGGCTTAATGGTATGGAACTTTTAAGACTTGATTCTCTTGAATTTTACTGGTGCTTTGATGTGCATTTTGAAAGTAAGAATGTAGCATTAGATTCAGCCAAAGGGATTCTTCATCTTAACACTCAAGCCACCCCCCTACATTCCACCATGATATCAAAGCAAGCAACATTCTCATCGACTCCAAACTCACTTCCAAAGTTGCTGATTTTGGGCTCTCAAGGCTTGCACCATTATTGAATGACGATGGACTATGGAGTCGGTCCTAACTATGCATCCACGTTGTTAGAGGAACACATGTAAGTCTTTTTCCATCTCTCTTTCTAGACGAGGAACCTTGGTATATGAACCAACCTTGTTGATTTCATTGACCTAGAACAGATGCCAGCTAGATTGGGTAATGACATCATAAAAACCTTTTTGATGATTTTCATTTGATTTCAAATGGGATGTTGTCTTTCTACCAAAAAAATTCTAGGGTTTATGTTACTGAAATACCTAGTTTGAAAAGTAGTCTACTTCACTACTTGACCTCATGAAGAATGTTTGGGCTATTTGAGACATCTATCAGGTGTGGGCCGGTAAACACATATTCATATCTGTATTTTTATTTGGGTAATTGCACCGTTCCACTTTGTGCCAACCATTTAATAGTTTATTAACTCATTGTCACATATAAAACTCTTTAGACTATGGAGGTTGATTTGGTCACTTACTTTATAATATTTTGTACCTTCCAAGAATTAAATTTGAGACCTAAAAATAGTTGGACAACCACGACAACCTGCCTTTTGAACTCCAAATGGAGATCATTGAAAGGGTTTCTAATGTCAAGTCTTTGATTCAATTCAGGTCAGTTTCGAAACCTTGGAAGTCTTTCATCGACAACTCTGAGTTTATCAAAGGTTACGGCGCCCGCCACACATAGCCACATAGTCTTATTTTAACAAACAGAGCTCATTTAGTAGATGTTGTACAACACTTTTGTTTTGTAGATGATGATAGTGAAACTTTTAAGGTACTGCAACAAGAGTTTGCTCCATCATGATTATAAAGAAAAATGGATGGTTGTTATTTGGAACCCTTGTATCGGAAAATCATTTGGTATTGTTGTCCCTGGATATGACCGTCCTGTATATAGTTTCGGGGTTTGTCCCATTACTAGTGACCCTACCGTTGTGAAGATTTTATGTGCAGATAACATGCCTTGGCATGTTGAAGTTTTTACATTGAGCTCGGGTGTTTGGATTGTGATTCCAAGTGGTAATTTGCCTCGTGAAACAATTAGACTTGATACGTCAACTCAGGTTGTTATAGATAGGTTTATCTATTGGGGTGCTTGGGAGAAGACTTTTAGTGATGATGGTGAATCTACCCTAAATCATATGGTTGTGTCATTTGATTTGATTGCCAAGGAATTTAAAGTGGTAGACTTGCCAGACAGCTTAACAAAAGAGCTATTAATGTATTCATACGTGTCTGTTTCTAAGCTAAGGGGGTCTCTTGTTGTGTTTGGATACATTATGGCCGAGGGTGCAGTTCGTTGTAGTGTATGGGTGATGGAGCATGATTCATCTCTTAGAAAGCTATTCACAGTTGGCACACATGTAAGTAAAATATTGGGGTTTACGAAGAATGGTGAAACTATATTTCAAAATCAAAAGGACGGATGGAACACCACACTTAATGTTTATGATCCATGCTCACAACAAATAAAGAATCTTGGGATTTCTGGAGCAGCAGACTCATTCTTCATGGGCTCTTACAAGGAATCTCTACTTCTGTTTAATCACTTGGATTCACGTATATATGATGAATAATAACTTATCATAATGATGACGGCCACATTTCAAGGGGACTATTTTGTAGTTAAGGTGTGGAAAAATCACTTTTATCTATCACTGATTAAATGTTGTTAATCTAGTAATGACATGAAATCTTATGCGATTGTAGATGCAAAATATGCTACATATATGTCAGTTATGTGATTTGTAGAATGGTTAGCGAAATCGGTATTATCAAGTTTAATGTGATTTTTGTTATTCCATTGTTCTTTTAGAATGGGGAATGTTCTTTATAGATGCCTTATTGCTTGGATATTAATGATGACAAGCCTTTTAGATGTTCATTACTTATTGAAATCTTGTTAGCGTTTTTTGCTTCGTTACATTCTCATTTCATTATGCTTGGCGGTTACTTTGGATGCTCTCTAAATACAAAACACAAGTTTATCAATCTTTGAATTTTCAACATTTGAATGTGTAGATGCCTAGGTGTGTGCAAGAAATGATTTATATGTACTTTGAATCGGGATTAGCGTAGTGAAGGCATTAGTAGTGGTTAGGCGATGTTTGGAGAAAGTCCTGGATTTTTCTCTAAGAAAATTGTTGATAACCATGTTGCTAGACAAGATCTACAATCTCATAGTTATACCCTCCAAAGTGTAAAATAAAATAGCAGAAAGTAGAAACAGAGTTGCGGTTAACAATGGCTACATCAGTTGAGTACTGCTAGGGGTCTGCAATGCAATCATGCATTAGGCTTCTTACCAGTAGGTTACAATACTAAATACTGATTGTAGGTTCAAGAGCGACTCTAAGATTATTCAGATTATTTTTGTAGGTTCACGGGTTTAGATTATAGAGAAGTCCACTGTAATCTACCTCGTAAATTGGTATGAGCAGCACATGAGCAAACCAGGGAGTGTGCTTGGTATGAGCAGCACAAGTCTCTCCAGCATTTCATTTTCATAGTAAATTACCACTCTGTCAATGTGCATATGACCTGGTACTTACACAGCCCAACCAAGCTTTGAATACTTAAGGCAGGCTTGTAACTTAACATCCGACAGTAACCAATGCCACAGAGTTCAAATAGCATCCATAGCAGGCTGAAAACCAGTGCAAAAGATTGGATGTGTATGACATGATTGTTGTTTTTTATTTTTGCAAGACTTAAACCCTGTTTGTGCTTGGGTAAAGGAAACATGATCCTTTGACTTATAGAGTCAACTGAGACTTTTTTTTCTTGAAGTTACTATAACGAGTGTACAATGTGACTGTTTGTGCTATCCTTTTAATTAATGGTCCTTTCAAGATTCAGGTTATGGACCTATAAGGGAGTTCTTTAGGTTCAGGTTTCAGGATTCAGGTTTCTTGGGTTCAGAATTTTTGAAGGCAAAACCGAAGTGAATACAAACTGGACCAAACTGGACCGAACCGAACACACAACTGAATGTGAATTCGATACGGTTTACAATTTGAACCAGAAGACCATTTGTTTATATAAGGTAGTACCTAAATAGGAATTGCAGGTGTAAACAATGTAGAAAAATGTAGGAAGCTTGTGAAATTTATCACACGTCTGACTTTTCAAAAAGTCAAATCTCTGGATTCATATGTTTGCTCACGCCCGGTTTTTGGACTTTTCATGCCACTTTGGCGGGGACTCTCTTTTCTGAAATTTGAATCTAGCATAGCTAGCTCTTGTAGTTGCTGTCTTTGATATAATCTTCGGAATCATTCTTTAAATAATAGAATAATAACTAGGACATGGATAAAAAAATTTGCAACAAGATAACTTTATAGTGAAGAGGTTCACAGTAAGTTTTTTTTGACTTTTTGAGGTCAAGTAGACTACTTTACAGACTAAAGATTTTCAAAAAATTTCTAGGTGTTCTGGAATATTTTGTTGATTTATTCTACACTGAAGCATACAGAAGGGGTAGACAGATCGGTGTAAATTCCTGAGAAAATCATCATCAAAACTGAAGTAAAAGAAGACCATTTGACTTTCAAAAGTCAAAGTACAGAAAATGATCCATACGTTTATACTGTTGTCTGTGCTTTTAGTTTTAATGTGAACAAACAACTCAAATAGTACCTTAAATAGAAAATAAAGGTGTTAAAAGAACAATATAAAAAACTTCTCAAGTGCTACAACTAGATGACTAGTAATCGTAAGTAGTAAAGAGTCAAGACAGTAATCTAAAAGTAATACCTCTGGTTCGAGAAGCTCTTCGATTATCTCCTGCGCTTGGCTCAGCCTTAAATCAACAATGGTTGGTGGTAAATCATCCTCGATTAAGATGTGAAGTTGCTCATCTAAATGTTCATAACCCGGTCTTCCCCTTAGCTTGTCTTCCTTTAATTGCATATAATATGTAATCCAAAATTAGATTCCAAAACCACATGAAATCAGATTTAATTAAATCAGTATAAATCCTTGAGCTTCCGAATGAGGTTACGTGTAGCATTGGATTCAGCCAAAGGCATTCTTTATCATCACACCGAACCCAACCCACTTATATTCCAACAATGAGGACACGGATAAGAAAAGTATGCAACAATCTAAGTTTATAGTGAAGAGCTTCACAGAAATAAACAATTGACTTGTCGAGGTCAAGTTGACTAGTTTTAAGACTCAAGATTTTCTAGAAATTTCTATATGTTCTGGAAAATTTTGTTGATTTTTCCAAACTTTAAAGCAAAAAGAAGAGGTAGAAAGATACCCGTGTCAATTTCTTGAGAGAATCATCATCAATTTCGAAGTTAAGGAAGTTCCTTTGACTTTTTTTTTTATGCAAAAGGTGAACATATTTTATTAAACACACAAAACTCATACAACTATAAGAGCTATAGACATGCCTATAACTCTTTTAACACAAAACAATACAACCAACATTGAACTACAATGAATCAATACAATCAAGAATAGAACAGAAACAATGCATCTTATCTGCATCTAATATACATACTACTGCAATCAACAATCAACAGCTTAGAACCAAACTGCAGCAACCAAATTCACCTTTTATAGCACCAATAACCATCTAGCTACATTTCCACCTTATCTATTCATCATGATCATTCATCCTACCACCACAATAATCATGACAAGATAGATTAGCGGCTTCACTAGGAACCATATCCTCTCCACTGCAAGGGCCAGGGACGGACCTATGTTAGCATAGTATGGGGCCGCCCCATGGCAGAAAAAGTTGAGATTATAAGCGTAAATTTTTTAATTTTGACCTTTTTCGAAGTGACACCAAAACTCAAATTGCCCCCCACCCATATACTAAAATTCAACATTCAACACTCTAAAGCCTTATAAATCCTTCATTTCTAAGTAAAAATACACGATTTATCATTACGATCTAAGTTTTTTCTTTCGCATTTTATTGCTATCGTAGGAAATTTTTTTTGCCCACGCTTTATTTTTCCTGGGTCCGTCACTGGCAAGGGCTATACCATGTGAGCTACATTTCCCTTTGACTACAAATGTCAAAGTACAGCAAATGATCCATAGTGTTATACTAGTGTTCATGCTATGATTTTTAATGTGGATATAAATCAGAGAACACTATTTGTTATAGTCGAATATTTCAGAACATTGCATCTAAATGCCAAGAAAAGAAGAAAAAAAAACGCAAATATATTCAGCAGTTATTTCTTGGGTTTAGTGTTCTATATAACATGGTCTGTGCTAAATAGGACTCAATGACGCAGGTCTAGTTCCTGGGTAAAAAGTAGCTAATAGAATGGGTAAGACAAGAAAGGATGCACAACAACAGGCTGTTGAGAATGCCCTTCGTAGCTTGGTTGGTAAGAATTTAATTTGTTCTATAAAATACATGATTAATAATACTTTCCTTCGCTTATTTCATACCTTCACTGGACGAATCGGCTCTATATGAGGTCCAAATGATAATTATTCCTGTTCTCGTGTTATTACAGATGAATATATAACATGCATCATCTCCCGGGCTGAAACTATAAACAAATATCCTGATAACCACTCTGTTGAAATGAAAAATGAAATTCTATGGGAAACTGATTAAGATGAAGATGTCGAGAACTCCTCTGAGGTGGGGATCAATGTTTGTTATGCTACTCTTATATAACATTTCACTAGAATGTAGGTTGTGCTTGGGAAAAGGGTATATATGGCCAAGGCATGGTAATTGCGCATGAAACCTTAAGAGTCCAAATATAATACTGAGGGTCATAACTAGGGACACCAGCAATACCAAATGATTTTCCGATAGAAGGTTCCAAATAACAACAATACTTTATTCATAAATTTAACTTTATTATAACAAAACAAACACAGTAATCCATGACACGCACCAACAACCTTTAAAACATAGATGAAGCAAACTCTTGTTGCTGTATCTTAAAAGTTTTAATGTTATCATCTTCTACTATACGAATGCACTTTACCTCATCTGCTACATAATGAACCTTGTACATTAGCATAAAACTATGTGGCAGCGTGTTGCAGGGCGCCGTACTTATTGATAAACCGAGAGCTGTCGACAAAAGACTTCCATGGTTTGGAAACAGACCTGAATTGAATCAAGGTCCGTTTCAAAACCATGGAAGTATTTTATCGACATCATAAACTTTTTAACCCATTGTTAAACTTTTTGATGATTTCCATTTGGATGTTAAATGGGAATGTTGTCTGGCATTTTATAAAGGCTTTTTAGTATGTGATAAGGTATTAGGCTGCCCCCAGTAGATGTAAAGGATCGACTCCCGCGATCGATTCCCACTCGATCGCCTTACTGTGGGGAATCGATCGTGGGTCGATTTTTTTGTATGTTGGTCGAGTTTGCGATCGAGATTTCCTTTGTAATTTTTGTGTGCATTTAATATCAAAACATTTATTTTCTTGTCGCCCTTACTGGGGCACCCAATCACTTGAAGGTCGCTGGAGAGAGAAAGCTGACGTGGCAGGGAAAATGAGGGGGATTGAGTGCCCTTACTTGGGGCAGCCTTAGGGTTTTGTGGATGGGTGTGCCTAGACTGAATAGGCCCATATTTTGTAAACAATGCACATGGACACCTCTTACTTTATCTTAGGGCCGAGCATCGGGCCGAAACCGACCCGTCCCGATCCGATCCCGACTCATCCCGAAACCGACAAGGCTGAAAATTCTAAGCGAATCCCGACCCGATTCTAGTTCGGGTAATCCCGAATCCCGACCCGAGTCCCGAAACAAACCGGTTTGTATGGTTTTCTTTGTGTTATCCCGAAACAATCCCAACTCCCGACCCGACCCGAGTCCCGACCCGAGTTAAGGTCGGTTTGTGTCGGTCGGATTCGGACGTCGGTCGTCGGTCGGGATTGCTCAGCCCTACTTTATCTTTATGAATAGGAAACACAATAATAGAGAATCTTAACTTTATAAATTGTTTTGTTATGGTGTATTCAATACATTGCTGTCTTCTGGCCTATTTGCCTTTGTTTACTGAACCTTTTTTAAATTATTGTCTGTAAATTGGGACCACATTGTTTACTGAACCTTTTTTTTTAATTATTGTCTGTAAATTGTTTTGTTTACTGAACCTTTTTTAAATTATTGCGTTTGGCCAAAAGATACTATGCATTGATCAGAACAATGAAATGCCCTATCATTACATCAAACAACAACAAATATTACAACTTGAACCACATTGTTTACAAAACACAAAAGAGAGCATTTCATTGCATGGAACCTAAACCAACCAAGTTACAATGCTTACATCAGTTGAGTACCAACACAAAGTAGTGATAGCAGGTTCAAGAGCTTCCTTGATTCATCTCAACCTACTCTTTGTATGCTCAAGTCTCTTGGGAAACATATAAAAGTAATATAATTGTTGCTTCTATTCTAAGCATCCACAATGCATAAAGTGGTAGAAAGCTTTTTACTATTCTAAAAAGTCTTTTTAGTGAGTTTTTGGCATTGCAACCAAAGCTTTTTGGAAAGCTTTTATACAAAGACTTGGTAAAGCTCAAGTCTTTGCTCCAAGCTTTGGTTACTAAATGTATCAAGCATTAAATGCATTAAATGCATCAAGTCTTTAAGACTTGATGCATTGTAGATGCTCTTTTCATATCCTTTTGCAGATATTGGTAACTCACATCGAGAGTTCATGAACTTTTTTGTTTCTTTGTAACTTCATTGTATCATTCATATAATTGAAGTTAAACTTTTATAATTAAAGTTAACAATAACTAATAGAGAATAAAATTCTTTTTGAGCAACTGAAAATAATGAACCCGACCATTGGTTTTTGTCTTTTTGATCAACTTTCTACAATAAATCCATAATAGCTAATTATGTCTAAAGTTTTATCACGAACGTTTGGAAAGAGTAGTCGTTAAATTGTAATAAAGATAATATTAGGCATCTGCATAGGAAGTTGCACTGTAGCATAATTCAACGCATATTGATCAACAATATTGAAATGCTAGTTTGAGGAATAGCCATAGCCACCAACATTATCGCTTTTCTTGAACCAAATAATGTTTCATAAACTTTATAGCCGTTGTTCCGTTATTATACTATGAATGGGCTTCTTCCCTCCAATTTGTAAATTTCTCCCGCATCACAACGGGCTAAGTTGAGTTGGGTTGCAAAGAAATACGTTGTGGTATATAAACATTCTACAGACACATAATGAACTCTGATTTTAGACAATTTTATGTGCAAATATATGACCTATTCACTTATAAATGGGTTTTTATCTTGGATTATCGTTTATCCCAAACTGGTCAACTAAACAGGTCAAGAGGGTTTATATCTTAAAAAGTCCATAGAAAACGAAAACATATATAAATAAAAATGAAGAACACATAATTGCTCCTACTTGTGTATAAAAGTTTTGTTAAAATATAGCTCTTAAAGTGATGTTTAAATGTTTAAAACTTATATAAGCAATTGTATATATTGTATACTGGATTGGTTGAGTTGGTTATTTAAAAGAAAAAGATAAAGGAATCCAAGGACAACCATCACTAGTCAAAGTAATACGGACAAATCTCAAATTTCTATTATTAGGTCATTTTTCATTTCAGCCTCTCTTGCAGTCTTTCTTGCTGGTAACAACCTGAACACCCCAACAGATAAACCTATCTATAACAATCAGAGTTAACGTACTAAGGATGTTATAGATAGATTTATTTATTTGGGTGCTTGGGAGAAGAATTTTAGACGATGGTGATATGTTAGCTAAGGAGGGAGAGAAGCTAGTTTGTAGTTAAGGTTGTGTAAAATTTACTGTCATCTATTTACTGTTGTTAATTAATATGCCCTTTACGGAACGTTATGAGATCGTAGATGCCGTATATGCTACATATATTTCAGATATGTGATTTTTAGAAAGGTTGGTGAAATCGGTATTATCAAGTTTAATGTGTTTTTCTATTATTCCATGGATAGTGTTAGTGTTACTTCTGCTCCTTATCATTGATGGTTTTTTTAGAATGAGGAATGTCCTTTAGAGATGCCTAATTGCTTTGTGTAATTAATTATGACAAGCCTTTTGGATGTTCATCACTTGTTGAAATCTTGTTGGCGTTCTTTGCTTCGTTACAGTCTCATTTCATCATGCTTGGCGGTTACTTTGGATAATCTGTAAATACAAAACACAAGTTTATCAATCTTTGCTGCTGATATGGTCCTTTACTAGCTAGTATGGATCCTTTGACAGTTTCCTATTGATAGTGGCCTATGGATTTATCACATTTGATCTCATATGCTGCTCGTACTGGTGTATTCAGTGGTGTTTATTTTCTTTGTTGTTCTGTTAGTCTGCTAACTTGCAGTTAGTGTTTTTTAATTTTGTGTCTAGTTTGGTTTTAGTATGTTGTGTCTAGTATGGAAGTATGTAATGTCATGTTATTTGGCCATGAGGACTGTCCATGTTATGCCATAATTTTACTCTTATTATTTGGTCCTTGATATATTTCACCTTTTATGGGAAAAAAAGAAGTGTAAAACTGCTATGACTAACAATGCGACATTGATTGAGTACCACCAGGAATTGCATTCCAATCAAGCACTTATTTCACTTGCATAGAACTTCTTACCAGTGGCATAGCACACAAAATAGTGATTGTAGGTTCAAGAGCTTATTTGGTTCATCTCAGCCTACTGGTTGTATGCTCTTGAAGTTCCTGGTATCTCTCATGGCTTATTATGTTTTTGTGGCGGTTATTATCCAACATCTGTTTCTCATAAATATATTTATGTATTTCTGGATTGAATGTATAACATGGTTATATGAAACTTGTTTCTGGTTCTGGGGTTTATTCTAACAGTAGCGAGTCTAAGATTATTTTCATTACATATTTTTATAAGTGCAAGTTGCATCCTATGTCAAGTACATTGTTTTTAAGTTAAGTTCACGGATTTGGACTATAGAGAAGTCCAGACTGTAATCTACCTCCTAAATTGGTATGAGTAGCACAAGTCTCCCCACCATTTCATTTTCATAGTAAATTATTGCTCAGTCAATGTGAATATGACCCAGCACTTACACAGCCCAACCAAGTTTTGATCATTAAAGGCAGGCTTGTAAATTAACATCCGACGATAACAAATGCCACAGAGTTCAATAGCCTCCATAGCATGCAGAAAACCAGTGCAGGATACTAAACCACTGTCATGTACATGACTCTTTGACTCGTAGAGTCAATTGATACTTTTGTTTCTTACAGTATGCTCCTAAGTGGAGCGTACCTGAGTTACTATAAAGAGTGTACAAATGTGACTGTTTGTGCTATCCTTTTAATTGTGGCCCTATTGCGACATAAATCAGTTATGGACACGTAAGGGTGTCCGTAGGTTCATGTTTTGGGTTTCTCGGGTTATTAACTGGACCAAACCGAGCACAAAACCGAATCTGAATTCGATATGGTTCACATTCTGAACCAGAAGACCCATATTGCAAAAAAAATTTGTTATTTCTTCGATAGAATTTAAGGATATTTAGCCCCAAATGCATCAACCAATGAACAATGTACAACAATATGTCAATATCACATGTATAAATTTAATAAATCTTATGTTACAAATGCATCACCCAGAAACAAGAAAAATGAATCATTCCCTTGCTCTACATTTTATACTCCATCCAATCTATCATTCTACTTTTTTTTCATAAAACAAAAAATCGAAGATGATGCTCGCTGGTCAGAAGAGTCTGCCTATACATTTCAATTATGTTTCAAAAATATACGAGGGTGTGTATGTATAGCGAGTAGGGGCATGGTTATGCAAAGATTTTGGTCCCATCAGGGGCGGATCTTGAAGGGGTTTAGTGTATGCACATGAAAATGTTTGTCTTTTGTAGTTCTTTTATAATGATTTTTTCCCCTTTTTTTTGTAATATAAGTGCATACAGTGGTTAAAACCATGGATTCATGTTTTTGTCAACCTCCGGTTTTTGGACGTTTCATGCCACTTGTGTTAAATGGTGAGACACTACCACTTGGGCCGGGACACTTTTCTCTGAAACTTGAGTTTAGCATGGCTAGCTCTCGAAGTTGCTGTGTTTGATATAATCTTCGGACTCGTCCTGCAAATAAATATACAACCATGAGGACATGTATTGGGTTAATCACCATCGACCCACTCTGACCCATCACAGCCCACTACGACCCGGTCAAAAAAAGTCAACGACATTTATAAAGTTAGTTTTAGGCAGTTAGGAAAACAGTTATTGGCATTTATGCCTGAAGGGACACATCCCTTGGTTCATTTGAACCATCACAACCCTTCATTTGTATCTTTTCAGTATGTATAAATAGATAGGAATTATGTATGAACAAGAATGACAGATTTTATATATAAAAAGTAGTTTACGTTTATAAAGTTTAATCTTTTCTTGTATTTTCGGTATATTTTGATTATAGATCCACAAACAAGGCCAACAATTGGTATCAGAGCCAAAAATAATCATATACGAAGGCTTTTCAAGCACTGTTCTTTAAATTGAAACACCACTGAGTCTCGGCAAATCATTTTTGCAAAAACCCAGTCTAATCAAATCAAGAACAAAAAGAAAGAAAACTATATACCAAAGTCATCAAAGAGGGCAGAAAAATACGATTCACAATAAAGAACAAACACACCTATTCATTAAGGAATCAAGCCCAGAACATCACTTGAGTCACTAATCGACTCAATCTCATCTCCAAACAACCAAATATCTCTCGGATAGAAAAACCCCCAAATCATTCGAAACCCTAGGTTTCAATTAAAGGGTTATTAGTGCTCGCGAAGAACACACAACACCGGAGAAGAAGAAGAGACGGTCAAACACAGCCATTCACAGGCAGTTAACCATCGATATTGGAGAAGGAGAAGACGAGATCATTCCGAGAAGAATAGAAACACACAATATAAGTCTCACTAAAAAGAGACGTTCTCTTTTTTATCTCAGGAAGAGATATACTCCGTACCAAACTAAATAAAGAGGCGCATACCCATCAGGTTTCATATTTTTCAAAATCACACCCTCTATCTTATTTATTTTTATTTATATATATAGTTTTGTATTTTGAAAGGTTTAGTTTAAGTTTTAAAGTATTTTTATATTTAAGTTTATAAAGTATTTTTAGATTTAAGTGTTTTTAAGTTTTTTAAGGAAAAGTTTTTAATAGTTTTTAAAAGTTTAAGTTTTTAAAGTTTTTTTTGTTTGGTTTATGACAAAAAAAAGTTCCAAGATTATTAAAAGTTTTAAATTTTCTTATTTGGTTTACGATAAGAAACAAGTTTTTTAAGATTTTCTTATTAGGTTTATGATAAGAAACAAGCTTTAAGTTCTAGTAGGTTTAAAATAAGAAATAAATAAAGTTTACAGTTTATAAGATTGAAATTTCTAAGTTTTTAAGTTTTTTATATAGTTTCAAAGGTTTAAAAGTTTTAGGTTTTAATTGTTAAGTTTTTTAAGAATTATAAAGTTGTTAGCAAAGTTTTATAAGAGTATTTTTATTAGATTTAAGACATTTAAAAAATAATTATGGGAAAAGACGACGATAATAGTAATAGTTCAAACAACGATAAAACTAAGGGGATGGGATCGACAGCCTATTTCCAATGCCCCTTGTTAAAGGCAACAAACTATATGATATGGTCGATAAGAATGAAGATCATTTTACAAGCAAATGGTCTATGGGAAACGATTGAGCCTACCATTACAACTCAAATGGATGAAAAGCAAGACAAGACTGCAATGGCATACCTATTCCAAGGACTATCGGAAGAAATGACATTACAAGTAGCAAATAGCAAAAGAGCAAAATAAGTTTGGGATACATTGAAGACTAGAAATATTGGAGTAGAACAAGTGCAAAAGGCAAAACTACAAACACTCAAATCCGAATTTGAGATATTGCAAATGGAGAATGATGACACTATCGATTCATTCACCGCAAAGATGACAAGTATTACTTCAAAGATGACAAGTCTTGGATCAACACTTGACGAATCAACTCGCGTACAAAAATTGCTGAATTCTGTACCTGAAAGATTCATTCACATGGTCGCATCTATAGAGCAATACTCCGATCTAGATAAAATGACTCTAGACGAAGCTATTGGTAGATTGAAAACCTTCGAAGAAAGAGTAAAGGCAAAGAAAGGAAGAACATTCCAAGATCAAGATAAACTATTGTTTACAAAACACAACAACAATGCTCAAAGACATCATCAAGGAAGAGGAAGATACATTCCACCACATAGTCAAAATCATGACAAAGAAGGAAATTTCTCACAAGATTATAATGAAGCAACGCAAAAGCCTAGAGATTTCAGCAAAATAAAGTGTTATAATTGCAATGAATATGGACATTATGCCTCACATTGCCATAAAAGAGATCGAAGATATCAAAGACAAGAAGAGACAAACCTCATCGAAGAAGATTTAGAACCAACCCTCTTATTGGCAGTTTCAAGCACTACTGAAGATCTACGGCAAGACGATTGTGATTAAGGGGGAGAATATTGGGTTAATCACCATCGACCCACTCTGACCCATCACAGCCCACTACGACCCGGTCAAAAAAAGTCAACGACAGTTATAAAGTTAGTTTTAGGCAGTTAGGAAAACAGTTAGGAAAATAGTTATTGGCAGTTATGCCTGAAGGGACACATCCCTTGGTTCATTTGAACCATCACAACCCTTCATTTGTATCTTTTCAGTATGTATAAATAGGTAGGAATTATGTATGAACAAGAATGACAGATTTTATATATGAAAAGTAGTTTACGTTTATAAAGTTTAATCTTTTCTTGTATTTCGGTATATTTTGATTATAGATCCACAAACAAAGCCAACAACATGCATAACAAAATGGTGCAACAATCTAATTTTATAATGAAGAGCCTCACAGAAATAAATGTTTCACTTTTTGAGGTCAAGTTGACTAGTTTTCAGACTCAAGATTTTCCATAAATTTCTATATGTTCTGGAAAATTTTGTTGATTTTGCCAAAATTTAAAGCAAAAAGAAGAGGTAGAAAGATACCCGTGTTAATTTCTTGAGGGAATCATCATCAAATTTGAAGTTAAGGAAGTCCATTTGACTTCAAAAGTCAAAGTACATCAAATGATCCATAGGTTTATACTAGTGTTCGTGCTATGATTTTTAATGTGACGAAATACATCAAAGAACACTATTTGTTATAGTCGAATAATTCAGAACATTGAATCTAAGTGTCAAGAAAAGAAGAAAAAAACGCAAATATATTCAGCAGTTATTTCTTGGGTTTAGTGTTCTATATAATATGGTCTGTGCTAAATAGGACTCAACGACGCAGGTCTTGTTCACGGGTGAGAAAGTAGCTAATAGAATGGGTAAAACGAGAAAGGATGCACAATAACAGGCTGCGAGAATGCCCTTTGTAGCTTGGCTGGTAAGAATTTAATTTGATCTATAAAATACATGATTATTAATAATTTCCTTCGCTTATTTCATACCTTCACTGGACGAATCAGCGCTATATGGGGTCCAGATGATAAGTTATTCCTGTTCTCATGTTATTACAGATGAATATGTAAAATGCATCATCTCCCAGGCTTAAACCATAAACAAAGATCCTGATAACCACTCTGTTGAAATGGAAAATGAATATCATGGGAAACTGATTAAGATGAAGATGTCGAAAACTCCTCTAAGGTGGGAATCAATGTTTGTTATGCTACTTCTTATATAACATTTCACTCGAATGTAGGTTGTGCTTGGGAAAAGGGTATATATGGCCAAGGCATGGTAACTGCGCATGAAACCTTAACAACGGTAGGGTCACTACTCACTAGTAACAGGACAAACCCCGGAACCATAAACAGTCCAAATATAATACTGAGGGTCATAACTAGGGACACCAGCAATACCAAATTATTTTCCGATTGAAGGTTCCAAATAACAACAATACTTTTATCATAAATTTAACTTTATTATAACAAAACAAACACAGTAATCCATGACTCGCACCAACAACCTTTAAAACATAGATGGAGCAAACTCTTGTTGTTGTATCTTAAAAGTTTTAATGTTATCATCTTCTACTAAACGAATGCACTTTACCTCATCCGCTACATAATGAACCTTGTACATTAGCATAAAACTATGTGGCATCGTGTTGCAGGGCGCCGTACTTATTGATAAACCGAGAGCTGTCGACAAAAGACTTCAATGATTTGGAAACTGACCTGAATCGAGTCAAGGTCAGTTTCGAAACCATGGAAGTATTTTATCGACCTCATAAATTTTTTAACCCATTGATAGACTTTTTTGATGATTTCCACTGATGTATTTAGTTTTAAGACAATTGATTCTGCTGTGAACTTGTATGTTGCAGTAGTATGTGATAGGGTACTAGGGTTATGTGGATGGGTGTGCCTTGACTGAATAGGCCCATATTTTGTAAACAATGTACATGGACACCTCTTATTTTTATAAACAATACAGAATCTTAACTTTATAAATTGTTTCAATGTTTTGTTATGGTGTATTCAATACATTGCTGTCTTCTGGCCTATTTGCCTTTGTTTACTGAACCTTTTTTAAATTATTGTCTGTAAATTGGGACCACATTGTTTACTGACCTTTTTTTTTAATTATTGTCAGTAAATTGTTTTGTTTACTGAACCTTTTTTAAATTATTGCGTTTGTCCAAAAGATACCATTGACCAGAACAATGAAATGCCCTATCATTACATCAAACAAAAACAAATATTACAACTTGAACCACTGCACATTGTTTACAAAACACAAAAGAGAGCATTTCATTGCATGGAACCTAAACCAACCAAGTTACAATGCTTACATAAGTTGAGTACCAACACAAAGTAGTGATAGCAGGTTCAAGAGCTTACTTGATTCATCTCAACCTCTCTTTGTATGCTCAAGTCTCTTGGGAAACATCAAAGTAATATAATTGTTGTTGGTGATTTTGCATCACCGATATTATTTAAGTGTAATGGATTGACTTAGTTGACCAATGGGTAATTGTGATAAATGTTCAACAAGTCGGGGTTGTGCGGAGTGCACACTTGTATGACGTTATTATGATTATCATTTGGGGGCAAAGCCCCAGAATGACGGTCCGGGCGGCGCCCAGCGAGTCAAGGGGCAGCCCTGCAGCCCCGGCAGGGTCATTTGGTATAAAATGCTATGTTAAAAAAGCACTAGAAAATAAAATTTCCGGTTATTTACCCGTTATTTTAACTGTCTCGGGTGGTTATTATAACTGCCATAGCAGTTATAACTGACAGTTAGTTTTGGTCATATGTATGGATTATTCTGGTTCGTTTTTCATAACATACAAAACATATTCTCAAGTTTAAATATGAGTTTTATCCGATTTGAGATTTCGGTAGAACCACCGAAATACTTCAATCTAAAACTCTCAGATCACTGTGATCCAAATTTCCTAACAATTGTTGCTTCTATTCTAACCATATCCTTTTGCAGATATTGGTAACTGGAGTTCATGAACTTTTTTGTTTCTTTGTAACTTCATTGCATCATTCATATAATTGAAGTTAAACTTTTAAAATTAAAGTTAACAATAACTAATAGAGAACACAAATTCTTCTTGAGCAACTGAAAAATAATGAACCCAACCATTGGTTGTTGATCAACTTTTTAGAAAAAAGTCCATAATAGCTTATTATGTCTAAAGTTTTATCATGAACGTTTGGAAAGAGTAGTCGTTAAATTGTAATAAAGATGATATTAGGCATCTGCATAAATTACGAATGTCAAATCAATGAATAAAATCTACATAGCTTTACAGGAAGTTGCACTTTAGCATAATTCAACACATATTGATCAACAATATTGAAATGCTAGTTTGAGGAATAGCCATAGCCACCAACATAATCGTTTTTCTTGAACCAAATGTTTCACAAACTTTATAGCTGTTGTTCCATTATTATACTATGAATGGGCTTCTTCCCTCCAATTTGTAAATTTCTCCCGCATCACAACGGGCTAAGTTGAATTGGGTTGCAAAGAAATACGTTGTGTAACCTGTATACAAACATTCTACAAACATATAATGAACTCTGATCTTAGACAATTATATGTGCAAATATATGACCTATTCACTTATAAATGGATTTTACCTTGGATTATGGTTTATCCCGAACTGGTCAATTAAACAGGTCAAGAGGGTTTATATCTCAAAAGTACCATAGAAAACTGTTGGGTTCAGAAAATACCCAAACACCTTAATCTAGGATTTGAATAGAAAATAGCCTAAGTACTCATCCGATTAAACACAATCAGGTTGCTGAGTGCATAGTCGCTCAGTGAGTCATCTTTAGGATACTCAGTACGAGGCAATGAAGTAGTCTCTCCACTTAGTAAGGCGGAACTTAAAGGGTGAAGATTGAGTCAAGAAGAAGATGATGGATTCAGTGAGTGATGACAATAACTCACTGAATCCCTAAGACTCCTCTCCAACTACTTACACTGAAGACAAACTGAAGAAGAAGACTGAAGGATAAACAGACTGAAGAAAGAGTGGGACAAGGCGGGAGAAGTTTGAATCAGATAAAGAAGTCCTTATCAACATAAGTCAACTTTCCCTGAATGGCTAACTTACAAGCTCAGTGTCATCACTGAAATATGGAAAGCAACCTTGTCCTTTACTTAGAATAGTCTTTGTAAACAGAGACAAAATACATCAGTATTTTGTCTTCTGTATGATGTCCGATTTGTCACTTAGGAAAGAGTTAAAACTCATACATGTATAAATAGCATAAGAGATGGAGTGAAAAGATTAAGCTTGTGAATTGTAAAACACACATACACGCAAGCCATCTTTTCACTCCTCCAAATACAACTTAGTTCCTGAGATAGCTCAGTGAGCTCTAAGAGTTGTGCTTAGACTTAGCCTGAGCTTAGAGAGGAGTCACCCAACTTTGTCATTTCAATCCCAAGTACTATTCCGCAAGTACTTGGGTAACGTATTCTTTGTTGATTTATTTCTAATAAGAATATGATGTTGAAAATTACTTAGTGTGTTTTCCTTATGTTAATTTCAGTCATAGTTCACTATTAACTTGTTTTATAAACTTAAACTGTTTTTAACGATAGTGAACGGGGAACAACAAGTGGTATCAGAGCAAGGCTAATTATAAAACTCGTTTTTTAGGCCGCTCTAAAAGTTTTTAAATTAGGATCCTAAATGGCTGAAATTGATGTACCCCAACTAGTCGATAAAAAAGGTGGAGCTTATTCAATTTGTTGCCCTAGACTTGAAGTTGGCAAATTCAACAAATGGAAAAAGCGAATGCTTTGCTATTTGATTGGGATGGAACCTTATTATATCAAGTGTATAAATGAAGGTCCATTTGTCCCAAAGACTGCTGAAGGGTTGCCCAAACCTGAAGCTCAGTGGACCCAGGATGAACGGTGAGTGGTCAACCAGGGACCAAAGACTCAAAAGTATCATAATATCTTGTCTTCCTGACGATATTATGGAGTCTGTTATAAGCTGTAGTACAGCTAAGCAAACCTGGGATGACCTAGTTCATAGTCATGAAGGACCATCCGATACCAAGGAAAACAGGATAATGGACCTGAAACTTGAGTATAACACCTTCAGGGCTAAGGACTCAGAAACTCTCTCTCAAACTTACACCAGGTATAAAACTCTTTTAAATGAACTATCAAATGATGGTGTTAAGTTGTCCAAACATGAAATCAATGTTGGTTTTGTCAACAGTCTCCCTGAGAAGTGGTTAAATTTGTCTCGGGGACTCAGGAATGCTAATCATATCCAAAATCTTGAGCTTCCTGAAATTTATGGGAAATTTGTCTATGAGGAAAACCTCATTAACAGACGATACCCTGACTTAAAGAAGTCTCAGGAAGTCAAGAAGTCCCTGACCACCACCTCATCACCAATTTCAACTGCTTTCTTTTCTAACAATGTGGTTCAAGATTTCTAAGAAAACTCAGATGATGAGCCTGATGAGAGATCAAGTGAGGAGTACCTAAATGACCTGAATACTGAATTTCAGGAAAGGGCACTCCTTGCTAACTCTCGAAGGTTTATAAAAAGAAACAAAGGTTTTTCAACTGCTAAAGCAACTAAAGACACTGAATGCTATAAGTGTCACAAAAAGGGTCATTTTGCAAAAGACTGTTTTTCTAAAACAATTTCAGAACCCTCTTATAAACCATCAGGTTCAAATCAGTCCTCAGGCTTTAGCAAATTTCAACCAAAAATGTATCAGTCTCATCAAACTTTTCAAAATAAATCTGATAATAACAAAACCATTGATTATGAAGCCAAGTATAAGAAAGCTAAAGCTAAGCTTGCATTGCTCGAGGCCAGTCCCTTAGAAACAACAAAAAGTGTTCAATCTGTGAGGGTAAAACAAAGGCCTTGTTCTGAGACCTTCGACTGGGATGAAGAGCCCGTGTCATCAGATGATGAAATGGTGCATGTCAGTGCACTGATGGCCCTCTCAGAAGAGGACAAGCTAGTTGTTGGAAAAAATCATGCCAGGAATGGAGAATGGGTCAACATCACAATGAAAAAGGTAAACATTTTACTTTCTATGGATGATGACTCCGATTGGCAGTCTTACATGAATTACCTAAATGTAGACCTTAAGTTTGTAGAAGAGCAAAGACTGAATCCTTTTTCTAAGTACAACAAGTTAAGTTTTGAATTGAATAAGTGTAGAGATGAACGGCTTATTTTAAAACAAGCAAAGCTTGAGGCTGTCACTTTGCAAATTCAAAACACTGAACTAGTTAAAAGAAATCAGGATCTTCAAGATGAACTTAAAAAGGCAAATGATATTCTTAATAGTTGGATTGCTAAGAATCCCAGGGTCTTTGATACTGTGGGTGCCCCAGGTAGCAAGAAGAAAGTCATAAGTGAAGATCATCTCCCTGACCCTCTCAACAAAGACCAGTCTCCTAAGCCTTTTGTATCTGGTGGCATGATCACAAATATGTTAGCTGATCCCAATTCCAGTGATTGGATTGAACGGGTTAATCCTGAGAGTAAGCTTCCAAATTTCTATTTTGGAAGGATTCTAGATCATGAAAGTCAAGCTCTAAAGAGCATGCTTGGACTCCCTGATGTGCCCAGTAGTATTGAACACATCTATGAGTCTGAAGCAGAATCTCAAGCGCCGCTTCCACCACTGAAACCTCTTGGTCTTGCTCCAAGCTCTGAGCTTACTCCACTACAATTCAATCCTCATTCACCAAAAGAAAGGTCTGGACTTGGTAGAACCATCCTACAAAGACAAGCAAAACAAACTCAACAAGAGTCTACTCCTACTGAGACTTCAACATCCTCTGTCCCCAATGAAGCTGACCAAATTCAGCAACTGACTGAACTTGTGAGGAAGCTTACTGAAAAATGGAATCCATTGAAAAGGTCCCTGAACCAATCAAGGAGACAAAGTCAGCTTCCTCCAGTTCCTCAAAGTCTAAGCCAACCTCCAAAAACAAACAAAAATGTGAGCTGTGTCATTACACTAGCCATACCACTGACAACTGCTACAGAATCCTTTTTTGCATGATCTGCAAAAGGATTATCACGGACAACAGATCATCTTCGATGTATGTCAGTCAAGCAAACTATACCAAAGTTGGTCATAAGTATGCTTCATCCTCCAAAGCTGCTCCAAAGAATAGAGCAAAACCTTTTCCTCTGTGCCCTCATTGTGGGTTTAATGATCATCATCAGGATGATTGTCTCATGAATACATGCTGTGATATATGTTGTAATCCAGCTCATGAGACATCCCAACATGACAGTGTCATTCAAGCAAGGAGAAATTCCAAACAACCTAGAGTCACTGAGTCATCCTCAGCCTCTAAATGCAAAACCTGTGGTAGCACTGTGCACACAACCACTGACCATGAGTCGATTGCAAATTTCAGAGAGACCTTGAGACCCAAGCCCACTAGTAAGTGGGTCACTAAGAGAAACTAATTCAGTTTACTACGTGTGCAGAGACATGCCGGGAGCCTATTTGGCATCTAGACAGTGGATGCTCAAGAAGCATGACTGGTGTGAAGGAATATATGCACAAGTATGTAAAGGAACCAGGTCCCAAGGTAGTATTTGGTGATAATTCATCATGTCCCACTGAAGGTTATGGTTCAATAAACTGTAATGGAATAGTTTTCTCTAGAATAGCCTATGTCAATGGTCTCAAATACAATCTCATCAGTGTCAGTCAACTATGTGATGCTAAATACATTGTACAATTCAATGATAAACAAGGTACCATTTTCAATGCCAACAAGGAAGTTGTGTTGATAGCTCCTAGGAGAGATGATGTTTATGTACTTGACATGTCAACACTCTCCCAAGATGGAACGTGTCTCTTTGCTAAAGCCACTGAAACTATCAATTGGCTGTGGCATAAGAGACTCTCACACTTAAACTTCAAAACCTCAACAACTTGGCAAAACAAAACAAGGTCCTTGGCTTACCATCACTGGTTTTTGAAAAAGACAAACCATGCTCTGCCTGTGAAAAAGGTAAACACCACAGAGCATCTTTCAAAACCAAACAAAATTTCTCCATCAAAAGCTGCTTTCACCTCCTGCATATGGATCTCTTTGGACCAGATGGTCCCAGATCAATCCAGCATGAGAAGTATACACTTGTTATTGTTGATGAATTCTCAAGATACACTTGGGTATACTTTCTATCCAAAAAGAGTCAGCATGATACAATAATGTCATTCATCGAAAGATTGAAAATCAGAATGACATTCTTGTCACAAACAAATCAGAACTAACAATGGTATTGAGTTCAAATCAAGAGCTTGAGAGTTTCTGTGATGAAAAAGGAATTTCTCAAAATTTCTCATCTCCTTATACCATTGAACAAAATGGGGTTCTTTGAAAGGAAAAACAGAACACTCATTGAGGCTGCAAGAACCATGTTAAATGGCTCAGCCCTCTCAAAACATTTCTGTACTGAAGCAGTCAAAACGCCCTGTTACACTCAAAACAGATCAATCATTGTCAAAAGACATAACAAAACCCCATATGAGATCTTCAAAGGTTGACTTCCGACATCAGGCTATTTTCATGTATTTGGATGTCCTGTGTTCATTCATAACCACAAGGATCATCTAGGCAAGTTTGATGCAAAAGCTGATGATGGATACTTCTTAGGCTACTCACTGATCTCCAAAGCCTTCGGGGTTTTTAACACAAGGAGACAACAAGTTGAGGAAACCTTTCATGTCACCTTTGATGAAAGTGCTGAAAGCATTAGGTTCACCAACATCTCATGGAGGAAATAGGAATTGATGACTCATCAAGATATCCTCTTGATGAGTTCACCACTGAAATCAATTCCTCATATCAAGCGATCTGATATCTCATATTATGTCTTACCTCACAACCTACCCCAACCAATAATAAGTGAATTCATTGATAATCTATCAGGTCCGCAAGGATAGGTAACAACGAACCAACTATTCAGGATCCTGTGATTCATGAAACCCAACTAGAACAGGACATCATAACAGATGCTCAAAATGAATCTGTTGCTCCTGTAACCATTCTCACTCCTGAACCTCCAGTGACTTCATCTAACTCAGATCCTAGACCACAAAGTAAGTGGAAAAAATCTCAGGATATTGAGCTTGTAAACATCATTGGTGAACCCACAGAGGGCATGCTCACTAGAAGCATGGCTGCTAGTCTAACTGCAGCTTCAACTAATGAATGTCTATATGCTGATTATCTATCAGAAATAGAACCCAAAAATGTCACCGAAGCTCTAAAACACCCAAGCTGGGTTCAGGGCTATGCAAGAAGAAGCTGCAACAGTTTGACAAAAACAAGGTCATGACCTTGATCAAATGTCCTCAGGATGTAGTAGTCATAGGAATGAAGTGGGTTTTCTGAAACAAAACTGATGAAAATGGCACTGTCATTAAAAACAAAGCCAGACTGGTAGCCAAAGGTTATAGTCAACAAGAAGGCATTGACTATGATGAGACATTTGCTTCTGTTGCAAGAATGGAAGCCATCAGGATCTTCCTTGCATATGCAACATACATGAACTTCTGGGTCTACCAAATGGATGTTAAAAGTGCATTCTTAAATGGTGATCTCATGGAAGATGTGTATGTTCACAACCTCCGGCTTTGAGAGAGTGAATTCCCGACTATGTCTGCAAGCTTGACAAAGCCCTCTATGGACTTAAACAAGCTCCCAGGGCAAGGTATGAAACTCTCTAGCCTTCGATACAAAACAAGTTTGTCAGAGGAAAGATAGACAACACATTGTTTGTCTATAGAACCCAACAGGATGTGATACTAGTCCAAGTGTATGTTGATGATATCATCTTTGGCTCAACAAACTACAAACTTTGCAAACAGTTTGAAAAACTAATGACAAAGAAGTTTGAAATGAGCATGATGGGGAACTCACATACTTTCTTGGACTACAAATCGCAAATGATAAAGGAATATCCATCAGTCAAGAGAAATACACCCGAAATCTCTTGAAGAAATATGAGATATTTGACTATGCCTCAGTGAAGACACCAATGGTCCCACCTAACAACCTTGGACCTGATCTCACTGGCAAATCAGTCAATCAAACTCATTTTAAAGGGATTGTTGGATCATCAGATGTATCTAAGCTACTAGACCGGACATACAATTTTCATCTGTTTAATAGCAAGATATCAGTCCAATCCCAAAGAATCTCACCTCACTGCAGCCAAAAGAATACTCAGGTACACGAAGGGAACCCCAAGCCTTGGACTCTATTATCCAAAATGCTCAGGATTTGATCTTAAGGGTTACTCTGATTCGATTATCTTTGGCGCAACATGGAATGAAAAAGTACCTCAGGGTCCTGTCAATTTCTTGGAGGAAAAGCGTGCTTTGGAGTGCAAAAGAAGCAACAATCAGTGGCTATGTCCTCAGTGAAGGCTGAATATGTAGCTGCTGCAGGATGTTGTGCCAATGTATTATGGATGAAAAGTCAACTCAGTGACTACGACATCCATTACAAAATGGTGCCCATCTTCTGTGATAACACTAGTGCAATTGCAATCTCCAACAACCTGTCCTCTCACCAAAAGAACCAAACACATTGATATCAGATATCACTTCATCGGGGATCACATAATGAAAGGAGACATAGAACTTCATTTCATCCCTACTGAATATCAACTGGCTGATATCTTCACCAAACCTTTGGATGAACCCACCCAGGAGAATTTGAATTGGGAATGCTTGACATTGAAAGTCAAGTATCTGAAAACCAATCTCAGTAAGTTCTCTGAAATGGTTCATCCTCCCTGACACCCAAAATAAACCTCTCACTGAATGAGTAAGACTCATTCAGGGTCCTGACACTTGACAAAGAGCATTGAATAAGTAACTAAATGATCCAAGTATCGGTTACTTTAATGTCCTAGGTTGGTAACTAATGCCAATTTAATAAAGGAATATATGTCTCTTTGTCTTACTGTCATCCCACTTGGCATTTAATGCCTCTCACAAAAATATCAAATTGATATTTTAATCTCTGCAAAAGTGCACGTACCTGCAACATTCCCTTGAAAAACGGGATTTTGTTGCGGGTAATGGAGTGGTAGCATTAAATGTGGAAATTCAAACGCCTTTCAAAAACCAACTCTAAATATTCCCATTTGTGCACAAAACACCCTCTTATCACTCTATAAATACCCTCTTCAAACACAAACAAACACACACAAATCTTTTCTGCAACAAAACTCTGTCAAAATCATTTCAAAAAAAACATTTGTGTTCTCAAATCTTCAAAACCTCTTTTGGAAAAACCCTTCTTGTAAACATTTACAAAAGTTTTTCATCACAAACTTGAAGAGATCTAAATACTTTGATTGTTCTAGTCAAAACATTTTTTTAAATCCTAAAATCTTTGTTAATGGAAATGGCTAGAACACCATCTCTCAGGTTGCTTCTCATTGGGTGGGGATCTTACTAATGTTGAATTTAAAACAAATAATGTCATAGGAAATTTTGAATATCCTGAAAATGTCCCAACATATAAAGACATTATAAAATTTTTATTCAACTGCCCACTCAAAACGGCCTTTGTAAAATGTCCTTCAGTGTTGTACCCAAACTACCTCAGGGAGTTTTGGGCTCAGACTAGAGCCTTTGACCCGACACCTTCTCTACGGATGAGAATAACCTTAGACCTCTCAGGGAGTATCTCATCAGGTTCAGTCTTAATGAGGGGAAACAATACACCCTGGATTTCAAAACGTTTTGCACTACAACAGGGTTAGATTATAACAAAGGTGTTTATGTCGCCCATCCTGAACCCTCCACAGTGAAGGATGGGTTAAAACAAATCATTTTAGATCCAACTTTTTTGGACAAGACCCAGTCACTAAAAGCTCGTTCCCGTGGCTTGGAGGATCCTCTTCACTTTTGTGATTCAGGTCCTCGGCGGGAACCACTCATCCACTGAACACGTTAACTCTATTCAGTTGATGATGGCATACTGCTTGATGAATGGGGTCATTGTCGACATAGGGAAGATCATTTACAGTGATCTCGTACGAAGCTCAGAGCAAAACTAGGACGAAATACGTTTCGTATCCTAGGTTTGTCTCTTGTGCTCTGCAATCGTTACTGGGTTCAAATTATACTCAGGATGAAAAATTTGGAAATTTACCCGGCATCCTGAGCCCTTCAAATTTTCAAAAGAACCCATCCCTCGTCACTCCCATTGAATTGACGGCCTACATGATTGCTGTAAACAATCTAAGTGGATCGGTGTCTCAAACCCTGCTCCCAAAAGAAAAAGGAAAGTCTCAGCGGGACTAAGACCATACCAAAGTCTCAGGGCCCTGAGGCTTCAGGAGCACAACCTAAGAGGCACAAAAAGCCCGTGACCAAAAAGACACCCGCTGACCAGGTAACAATCACCCCAGTGACAACGAAGGACACCGATACATCACAGTCAGTGCCCTTGGTCACACCTACTACTCCCCAAGATCCAGAGGGAAACATACAACCCGCTGGTAGGGGGGCGCCTTCCACAACGCCCAGTGATGACATTAGCAAATCCAAGCCTTTGTCGAGGGCACACGATCTCTCCCAAAGACTCAGATGGACTCAAACAACCCGATAGGGATACAACTATCACGACTCTGCTAAAGGCACGGGAAGCCCACCAGGTGTCTCGGGGGTCACGGGGGACAAAGACTCGGAGGAAAAGAACAACCGCCGATATGGAACCCACAACCAATCGACTCCGGTGAAGGCGGGAAGCGCCCACCGTGTCAGAGGGTCAACGGGGACAAAGACTCAGAGGGATATAAACCACCCGTTGATATGGAACCCATAACCAACCCCTTGCTCACAATTGCTGATGTCACCGGGATATTATTCTCGAAGATGAGCTCTGAGACCGATGATGAAATCTTATCGATGGAGCTGAGAGAAATGGACGCTGAGGTTCAAGCTGAACAAGAGCCTCAGCCTGATCCAAAGGAGCTTGCTGAATCCCCATTCCAACATGATGATCATACTTCGAATCCTCAAGCTCGATGAATTTAAAGAGTTTGACAATGTTCTTCCCCTCATGGGCAGTTGGCTCAGTGGATCACCAGGCTTCAAGGAAGCTATACTCGGGGTGACTAAAACATTGTAGGAAAAACATCGAGGCTGCGCAAGCTACTTATTTGATCTAAAGCAGATGGGGCTTCGATGAAAATGTTCATGAGCACAGAGATCTGATGTATGACAACATTCACCGACTGGATGAAAACATGGCTAAATTCCTCAAGCATCTTCAGGGTGTAGGTACCACGATAGATGAAATCAGGGAGTTTGTCAAAGAAGCCCCAGCAACCAACTCTAAAGTCTTGGAAGCTACTTGGCGTGCACGAAACAATCCTCAAACCTCACTGAACGCTTCAATATGCTCAAGTCTACAAATGTTAGGGTCTTTCATCCTCATCCAGTCTCTACAAGCTATAATGGACTCTCTGAATACAGCGGTGGCTACATTGGCTCAGGCATCCTCATCTCGGCCGGAATCTTGGGCCCGAATGACGCTCTTGAAATTTCACAAGCTAATTTGGAAGCAAAAGTCATGGTATTCAAAACTGACACCTCAGACATGAAGGCAATGATCACTGAAATTTATCAAGCCTTCAAGGGTCAAGCAGCTCCGTCCCCCTCAGCATCAACACCAACTCTTACCTCATGGCCTCGGAAGGTTGAGGGGAGAATATCTTGAAGAAACTCCTCTTCACACTCGAGGAGCAAACATCATCAGTCTCTATAGCTCCACATCAACATCACCACCATCCACAGCAACTCCCATCTCATCCATCCCACCAACATCATCATCAACAACAGCATGTTATCACAACAACACCACCCTTGGTTGCATCATCTTCTTCAGGCGGGACAAAGGCAAAGGCATAATGACGACTGCTGAGCAGGAGAAGATCCCCTATAAAATCGGCGACATGAATACCTGCTCACACCTCAACAGTGAGTAAACATCTTGCTAAAGAAGAAAGAAGTTGAAACTAGCTGAGGAAGAGAAAAAGAAACAGAAGCAGCGGCAAAAGTATTAAGCTAAAAGTGAGAATATGGGATTAGATGTAAGCAAGCTTCCAAAGGGTCAGGAAGGACAAAAGTTCAAGGATGCTCGGTTGCTCAAATGGTTGCAATGAGGAAGCATATGAAGAAAAGAGAAAGCGAAGCTCTCGGAAAAGCAGGAATACAAGCTGGACAATGAGCAATAGAAGGAAGGCTCTGAAAAAATCACGATGTCAAGATTATTCCCAACACCAAACCATTGGCTATGAATGTTTACAGAGGGGATGACAAAAGACACTTTGAGGTTCATGATCCCTTAAAATTCAGTGACTTTGGGATCACTGAACTTGATGAACTTGGTCCAATCATTGGTAAGAAGCAAAATAAGGTGGTCAAGGAGCTGATGAAGATGCTTAGCAAAAGATATGAAAGGTGAGGGATGCACCATTGACTAGGAATTCAGCCGCCTTGGCGCACCTCAAGGATCTCAACCACAAACTTCCATGGCAAAAGGAAGAGTTGAGTTCCAACCTGAGATTAAAGTGCCGGGCGTAGTGTAATAGGGAGCTACCAGAAGGGGTTAAATTTGTGAACTGTCTAGTGATTGAAAAGCACGAAGAGGGCTATTTCACATTGATGTCTATGGAAACCTAACATTTCAAAAATGGAGTGATATTGATCGGTGGTGTAGCTGCAATGATCGGCTATATTCCATGGCCTCTCGGATCCAATCCCACAAATATCAGGTTACGCCAAGACCTAAATGCCAAGATAAGAGACCATCCTGACAGAGAAACACTCATCACCTAAAAGGTCAAGCTTGAAGCATTGGGAATCCATCTGGATTGACATCATTTTGTTTTATCTTTTGTACTAATGATAGGAACTATGTAATCTGATCAATAAACGATGTATGTTTTATTCATTTACTAAATGTTCCTTATTGTATCCTTTAGTACATTCAGTGTAGGAAGAAGCCATTTGCTCACCTATACTGATCAACCACTTAGGCTATTTGTATATCCAAATAGGAGGAGCTGTTGGGTTGAAAATACCCAAACCTCTTAATCTAGGATTTGAATAGAAAATAGCCTAAGTACTCATCCGATTAAACACAATCAGGTTCTTTGAGTGCATAGTTCTCAATGAGTCATCTTTAGGATACTCAGTACGAGGCAATGAAGTAGTCTCTCCACTCAGTAAGGCGGAACTTAAAGGGTGAAGACTGAGTCAAGAAGAAGATGATGGATTCAGGTGAGTGATGACAATAACTCACTGAATCCCTACTCCTCTCCAACTACTTACGAGACAAACTGAAGAAGAAGACGGAAGGATAAACAGTGAAGAAAAGCGGGACAAGGCGGGAGAAGTTTGAATCAGATAAAGAAGTCCTTATCAACATAAGTAAACTTTCCCTGAATGGCTAACTTACAAGCTCGGTGTCATCACGAAATATGGAAAGCAGACCTTGTCCTTTACTTAGAATAGTCTTTGTAAATGAGAGACAAAATACATCATATTTTGTCTTAGTATGATGTCAATTTGTCACTTAGGAAAGAGTTAAAACTCATACATGTATAAATAGCATAAGAGATGGAGTGAAAAGATTAAGCTTGTGAATTGTAAAACACACATACACGCAAGCCATCTTTTCACTCCTCCAAATACAACTTAGTTCCTGAGATAGCTTAGTGAGCTCTAAGAGTTGTGCTCAGACTTAGCCTGAGCTTAGAGAGGAGTCACCCAACTTTGTCATTTCAATCCCAAGTGCTATTCCGCAAGTACTTGGGTAACGTATTCATTGTTGATTTATTTCTAATAAGAATATGATGTTGAAAATTACTTAGTGTGTTTTCCTTATGTTAATTTCAGTCATAGTTCACTATTAACTTGTTTTATAAACTTAAACTGTTTTTAACGATAGTGAACGGGGAACAACAAAAACATACTAGACGAATACCCGTGCAAATCGACGGTGTATAGCGGCAAAAACTATACTTGAGAACTTATGTTTTGGGGTGACCCTTAATGCAATTCTGAGTTCAATATGTAGTCATTGCAAGAAAAAAAAGTTTTTGTTTATAAACGAAAAATGATAAAAGTTTTAGATTAAATAATATTTAAAATAGAGTAAAGTCCAAAAAACATCCCTGTGGTTTGCCCTGTGGGGTGGTTTTCATCCCTATACTTTTTTTTGGAACAATTACATCCCTCCGTTAGTAAAGTTGGCACAAAATCATCCCAAGGGGTAGAAACGAGCGCAAAAGAAGTGCCGTTAAGTCCCCACATTGCTCCAATGGCGTGAGGATAATTGATCCAATTATCACTCCCGTTGCGTGTTAGGGATGTAAACCAAGACACAGGGCAAACCACAGGGATGTTTTTTTGACTTTACTCTTTTATTTTAAAGATCATTTACTTTTGGGCAAACCACGGTTATCAACTATATAGTAAAGTTGTCTTATTCTTGGTTGATAAGTCAAGGTGTTCATTGTTAATCTTCTAAAAGTAGTGGTACTTGTTGATGAGTTTGGTTCTTTGCATTTCTTTTCTAGGTAACTCAAAATATGTGCTACTTTGTATGGTAGGAATGTGGGTTTATTTAACTATATACTTGTTTTGTTGTCAAATGGTATAAAAGAGTTTATTGTTGTTCCTACCCGGAACACTTTGTCATCATTGCTTATTCTGCGGAACCTCTTTAATAGACTTAAGCAGTGGTTGGGATCATGGGAGAGCTAAAGCATCATGTAAATACCAATATGAAATGGGATCCATACCCTTACGAGGGTTTTCCCACTCGAGAACAACCATAACCAACCATTTCAATCCTCTCTTTCAGCACACCTAGGGTTTCATCCAAAACCCGAAACAAACATAAACACGAACAACAATAATAACAAGAATCATAACAAGCACACCATGAGTCCTCACCGAGAGCCTAGGCTCTCAACTTGTGGCCAGCGGTGACACATGACCGCAACACGAGACCAAAAACACACGGATACCAACAAGTTTTTCTAACTAAACTCGACATCAAATGAGTCAACTCGTGACTCATACCACGAGTTACCAAAATAACGAGCTAAACCCGTGGATATAACCCTACCTTTATCTTTGTCACAAATAGAGACTGGTGGTGGTAATAGGGTGGTGATTAGGTGGCGTAGGTGAACGGGCGAGAGTGGGAGGGTTTACGTGTGCAGCGTGATGTTAATGGTCGGGAAGGAAATGATGTGGGGAGTCTTTTTTGAGGTGGGTGGTGTGTGGTGGAGGCCAAAGCAGTGTGTGGTGGCGGCGTCCTTTTTCGTGAGAAGGAGAGGGAGAGGGTGTGAGATATTAATGAGGTGGTGATGATAATGATGAGTTGGAGTGGTTGGTGGGTGGATATACCCGTTGGACAAAATACATCCTTTGGGGTGATAATTGGACAAAAATACCCTCACGTGACAAGCACGCGTGGGGGACTTAACGAGCACTTCTTTGCTGCGTTATGATCACTTAGGGATGATTTTGTGCCAACTTTACTAACGGAGGGATGTAATTGTTCCAAAAAAAAGTATAGGGATGAAAACCACCCCACAGGGCAAACCACAGGGATGTTTTTTGGACTTTACTCTTTAAAATATTAGAGTTATTTAGTAGTGGATGTTGTTACCATTTTTAATAAAGGTTGTTTATTAATTGAATTTTACGCATTTTTTTTAAGTTTTTCAAATTTAAGGAAAATGGTGTAAATTCTTTATAAATAGTATAGATATAAGTAAACAATTAAATAAAAATGAAGAACACATAATTGCTTCTACTTATGTAAAGTGATGTTTGAATTGGTTATTTAAAAGAAAAAGATAAAGGAATCCAAGGACACCCACTAGTCAAAGTAATACGAACAAATCTCTCATTTCTATTATTATTAGGTCATTTTTCATTTTAGCCTCTCTTGTAGTCTTTCTTGCTGGTAACAACCTGAACACCCCAAAAGATAAACCTATCTATAACAACCTGAGTTAAATGTAGTAAGATTTATAAATAGGTTTATTTATTGAATTGCTTGCAGGAAAGAAGACTTTTACTGACAATGGTGAATCATATTGTTGTTTCATTTGATTTGATTACCTAAGACTTTTACAAAGTGATATGTTACCTAAGGAGGGAGGGAAGCTAGTTTGTAGTTAAGGTGTGTAAAAATTACTTTCATCTATTTATTGTTGTTAATTAATATGCCTTTCTGACGTTATGAGATCATAGATGCCGTATATGCTACATACATTTCAAATATGTTATTTTTAGAAAGGTTTGTGAAATCGGTATTATCAAGTTTAATGTGGAGTTAATTACATAAATGGTCACTGTGGTTTGGCCATTTTTTCATTTTCAGTCACTAAAGTTTTTTTTTTACTAGTTCGATCAACTGCGGTTTGTATATATTCACAGATCCAGTCAATATCCGAATAAAATGACCAAAATGTCCTTGCCATCTTCTTTTAAAAATCTTTTCACAATTAACTAACGACCGTTAGTATAAAGGCATGTCGTTAGTTCTTTATCACGTTCATCCGTATTTCTGGCGTTTTCATCCGTATTTACGTTTTCGATCCGTTTTTACCGCGTTTTCATCCGTATTTACGCGCTTCATCGTTATTTACGTTTTCAGATCGTTTTACACCTTTTCTTACTGTTTTTACACGTTTAAAGTCGCATTTTACGTTTTCATCGTTTTTACCGTTTTGCGATGCTGTTTTACTGCGTTTTCATCCGTATTTACCGCGTTTTAGATACGTTTTTACCGCGTTTTCGTCCGTTTTATCACGTTTTATGTCACATTTTACTGCGGTTTCATCAGTATCAACCGCGTTTAGTCCGTTTTACCGTTTGCATCCCTTAATTACACATTTTTCGTCCGTTTTTACGCGTTTTCATCTGTATTTACATGTTTTCGTTCGTTTTTACCGCGTTTTAAGTCTCTTTTTACGTTTTCATCCGCATTTACCGCGTTTTAGATAGGTTTTACTGCGTTTTTCGAAGTATTTCCATGTTTTCGTCGGTTTTCACGCGTTTTTCGTTTGTATTTACATGTTTTGTCTATTTTTACGTGTTCATGCATATTTACCGCGTTTTCATCGTTTTTGCACGTTTTCATCCGTAATTACACGTTTTCGTCAATTTTCACACATTTTTGTGTGTTTTTACACGTTTTCATCCGTATTTACAAGTTTTCATCCGTTTTTACATGTTTTCGTCTGATTTTACACGTTTTCATATGTATTTACACGTTTTCATCAGTTTTACACTTTTTTTTCATCCGTATTTACATTTTAAGTCGTTTTTACACGTTTTCATGTCGTAATAACGTTTTGCGTCAATTTTACCGCGTTTTCATCCGTATTTACATGTTTTCATCCGTATTTACACATTTTCATCCATTTTACATGTTTCATCTCTTTTGACACGTTTTCATCGTATTTACCGCGTTTTCATCTGTTTTACACATATTCATCCGTTTATACGTATCTGAGACAAAAAATAACTGCGCAATATGTAAATTCGCATAAGCGTGCGCGAGCGAAAAACTATGTAAATACGAGCAGCAACTATGTAGCACGGCGAAAATGTGTAAATAGAGCGAAAATGTAAGCAGCAGCGTGTATACTGAATGGCAGCATAAACAGCGTATCCAGCGTGTAAATCTAGAGATGATAACAAATCGAGCGAAATGGTAAAAACACATGACGATGTAAATAAGATGATAGCGATACTCTATATGAAATGTGTGAAAATGGGCGAAAACATGTATTCTGGGATGATTATCGGATGAAAACTGTAAAGCGGGCGGCGTCTAATACGGATGGCGATGCGCGATAATAATTATCGCATGAACGTGTAAAAAAAGCTCAAACATTTACAGCTAACTAACGTGTGGCGGCAGCGTGAAAATACTGGGCCCAGCGAGTAAGCGGCAACATGCTACGTTTAAAAGCAGCGTGTAAATAGAGCGAGCGTGTAAATACGAATAACGTTTAACGGGCCAACGCATTACCGGAGGCAGCGTGTACGGACGCTTTATCTGATGAAAACATATTAAAAAGGACGAAAAGCGTATAAGCAGACAGCGTGTGTAAAAATGGATGACGTGTAAAAGCAGGCAGCGATGTGCGGGGTGCGGCGTGTAAATATGGGCCAGCGTGTAAATCGAGCCCGTGGCGTGTAAAAACATACGAAAATGTGTAAATACGGACGCAGCGTGTAAAACAATGGCGTGTAAAGCGGCGAAAATGTGTATACGGACGGCAGTGTAAATACGAATGGCGATTGTAATACGGCCAACGCATTAAATACGGAGCGATGTAAATGGATGGCATTATAAAGAACTACAGATTAGTCCTTTATACTAACGATGCGTTAGTTAATTGTGAAAAGATTTTAAAAAGAAGATGACAAGGACATTTTGGTCATTTTATTGGGATATGGATTTGGATCTGTAACATATACAAACCACAGTGACTAAACTAGTCAAAAAAAAACTTTAGTGACTGAAAGTGAAAAAATGGTCAAACCATAGTGACCATTTATGTAATTAACTCTTTAATGTGTTATTTTATTATTCCATAGATAGTGTTAGTGTTACTTTAAATTAGGAATGTCCTTTATCATTAATGGTTTTTTTTAAATTAGGAATGTCCTTTATAGATGCCTAACTGCTTTGTGTAATTAATTATGACAAGCCTTTTGGATGTTCATTACTTGTTGAAATCTTGTTGGCGTCTTTGCTTCGTTACATTCTGATCATTTCATCATGCTTGGCGGTTACTTTGGATAATCTGTAAATACAAACTAAAGTTTATCAATCTTTGCATATGCATCATCTGAATATGTAAATCCTTATGTTTGGAGAAAGTCATGAGTTTTTCTTAAAAAAAAAAAAAAAAACTTATCTTCACGACTGAAAGGATGTAATATATATAAAACATGAAAGTCTAGCATGTTGCAAGGCAAAATATACAATGTCTCAATTAAACCATCCAAAGTTTGGTTTGTGTGCAGGGTGGAGATAAGCTGTATCCACGGTGTTTCATATACCTTTCGGATCTCATTCCACTGTGATTGTGTATCTTAAAAGTGGGTAACATTCATTTGGTTCAAGAGCTTCTTTGATTCATCTCAACCTACTCTTTGTATACTCAGTTTCTTGGAAACAAAAATGATTCTTGAAGTTCAACAATTTGGCTGAAATACAGTTTTCTGCTTTTCTTCCAGATTGGCCAGGTTTAATATGCTTTTGTGGTGTTTATTATCTAACATTTGATTCTCATAAAAATTTATGTTGTAGTTGTTTGGAATCTTTCGATTACAAAATCAGTTTTTTTTTTTTTTTTTTGGGGGAGTTAGAGTTTACCCTAGCGGTAGCGACACTGTTTTAGTTGAAGATTATTCAAGTAGATGTTTTTTGAGTTATGTTCACGAGTTTGGACTTTAAAGTCCAACCGTAATCTAACTATAAATTGGTTTACATCGCTCCGTGTAGTTATGTGTGAGTCTCCATGGTGCACATGTGAACAAATTAGGGGGGGTGGTGCTTGTATGAGCTTCTGGTCGTGGGTTGTCCCAACCCAATCCCTAACTTGTTCCCAAAGTATTCCATCTACTATATAAAGAGGGTTAGGTTCTAGGGTTTCACACACTTGTGCATTGAATTAACCCTAGATCTCCTCTCTCCTCTCTTGTCCC
The DNA here is from genome assembly GCA_910596185.1 of Chrysanthemum makinoi. Taxonomy (NCBI): domain Eukaryota; kingdom Viridiplantae; phylum Streptophyta; class Magnoliopsida; order Asterales; family Asteraceae; genus Chrysanthemum; species Chrysanthemum makinoi. The sequence goes on along the minus strand of OU343225.1, from coordinate 82,947,784 downwards.
ATTTTCGGCCGAACCCCCCATTTGTAAGGGAGTTTGGTTTCGTTTTTCTTAAACGAGGACTTGTGTTAGATCTAGCAATCGCTTGATTCGTTGGTTAATTCGTGTGTACAAGAACGTGGTTGTAAGACATTATTCTTACACCAATTAGTACTTCTTTGTTTTGCTCAAAGGGATCGACATTATAAAGAGGTATGTTGCATACTTTCAGTTAATTATTTATTTGTTATGATCTTTAAGTCTTAGTTGTGTACTCTTGATGTCTTTATGTTTTATTGTATTTTATATATCATAAACTCAACAGTGGCATCACGAGCCTTGTATAACAAGTAATTAATTAATGAAACACATAATTAAAATAAACATGAATGTGTTATTATTTGTAAGCTTAGATCTAGGGTTTGCAAAACCAAAACCCTAATTTTGAGGGTTTATTTTGGTGCCCTAATTAGGGTTTTGTAAACTATTGTTTTAATTGGATTAGAAACCCTAAGATGCATGCAACTTTATATGTATATGCGTAACTTTGATTTAATTGCATTAATTGTTAAGTGTAATTTTATGTCCATGATAATTATCCGCATGTTTTATCATGGATCTGCTTTTATTGTATGTCTTTCTTGTTTAAGTGATATACACTAAATTTTGATAGATCTAAAATTGGGGAAGACCTCAATAATTATTAATTTAATCAATTATGTGCTATGTGGTATGTATTTAATTTTGACTTGCAATCGATGAATCGATGCATGTGGTTCACCTTGTACATAGATGAAAACGGGTGAAAGTCTTAATTAAATATATGCATATTGTCAAATCTAGAATTGGTTATTAATAGGATTTATCAAAACGTTTGCATGTGGCTATTTGATATGCATGACTTTTATTTGTTATGCATTCATTGTTTATTTGTTTATTTTTATAAATATTTGCTTGTTTGTTATGTGTAACAAGGGTATTTTTACAAGAAAAATAAACCGACCTAAACAATGGTGAAACATGTATTTTTAAGAATAGTAATCATAATCGTTTAATTGATTGATGACTTTGGTACAAATGGTCCGAAAGGCTCACCCATGAGAATGAACTAATAAAAGGGGTTTAAAGAAGTGCGCATAGTACACCTGAAAGGATGTCTAAGGTTGTGCTTTAGCGCGTGCACTGTCCTCGCCCTCTGTAAGTTCGAGTGGAGCTACTTAGTAAGCCATTAAATGTGCAAGCTCATCTTAAGGGCGAATTAATTTTAATTTCATGCGCCAACGGTGGTAATTATCCGAAACACTAAGTGTTTACACTTATGCAAAAGTACGGTATAATGGATGATAATTAAAACTAAATTCCTTAATTGGTGAACCCAATACCTCAGTTAAAGTTTGATGATGAAAAGCTTATACATTAAAACAAGATATAAATGTTTTAATAAAACTATGCTACAAAGATGAATGCATGACATCTTTGTACATATTTGATTTGACATCAAAATTATTACCCTTTATTTTAAGTTATATGCCATCCAACGAAACGGAAACACCTAAGATTACTTTTTATTTGCGTGAGATCGTGACTTAGATCGTAATCAAAGGGTAAAATGTCCACGTGACGTGAGAACGGGCATGGACGATTTTGCAGTTTCTTAAGTTGGACAACTTAATTGAGTTTTGTAGTGAGGACTGGCAACTCAAGGCATAAGATGGGATAAAACATGTTTACTTGGCGATTGATATTGGCTATATGTAAATCCCATAAATCTAGGAATTGCAATTGAAATTGGCAATTGAGCAATAGCTCTACCATTTTGTATAAGGTTCATTACTAGCAGATCAACCGACGTGATGAAATTATGACAATTTGGATCCTAGTTTTCAATAATAATTAATTGGTTATATGAATATGAACCTTGGGTATTTAATTGTTTATTGAAAAGGTTAATTATCGAAAATACTAAAATTGAATTTTGTAATTCTTTTGAATGTATAAATGCAACATTTAACCGTAAACGTGGTTTAGTCTTTGATTAGTAAATTGATCCATTCTAGCATTCAAACAAATGTTTGATCGAGAATAATTTACTGATAAGACAAACAAAGTCTCTTTTCCATGGGAGAAGCATGAGACTCAATCCTATTCCTTTTCATGAATGAGGAAGGTATAATAGGAACATTTGAATTGTCTAAATTCTAATGTAACTCTTAGCAATGAATTGCACATCTTATTTTTCATAAAGATTTCATTACCCTCATTTGGTGAATGAATCCTTTGTAACAACATGAATGTTGGTTAACTGGAAAACATGTATATGAGTTACTAGATTAGAAGCTAGACTAATTACCGAAAAAATTGGTAAAAGGAAAACTAGCATATTTTTATCTAGTTGTTTTGCTTTAGCCTTTAAAGGTACTACATACCAGTATGGGGATGGTAGGCTTGTTGAGGAAGAAATTGCATACCCAATTTTTCGAGTTAATAACATTGATGGATAACCTATCATTCATATAGTAGAATACACCTTTTAGTACCTTAGTAATGATTACGTATGGTTCTTCAAAGGTGTAGGAAAGTAAAAAGCAAGCAAGTTGTTTTCACTGGTTATGCAACACTTACAATGTTGTCAGATTCAGTGGGAGCATTTGTGTTGCATTACTGAATAAGAAGTTGTTTTATTGATTTCTAATTCAGTGGGAGCTACATGCCTTATTTCCTGTGTAGTAACCTAGATTATCTTCAAAGATAATTACTTTCCAATTGTAGGCACTTATGTTTTTTTTTAAGGAGAGTCATGTGCGTTTCCTTACTAATCAATATAGTCCTACATCTACTTGTTATATCTATGACACAAATCATATTAATCAAATAAACGAACGTGTATCGTGTTGTTTATATGCTACATGATGTTGTTCCATGCACAAGTGGGAGAAATCTTATTGTGTGCAAGGTACAACACATATTAATATGATTTAAAAGAATTCTCTTGACTGTAAAGTAAGAGAATAACGTTCTAATAGGAAGTATACATTTATATATGTATGATTGCCCTATTAAGAACATGTGTCAAGATGATAACAAAGACTACTTTATTTTAAATATTTATGTCATTCAATATTTAAGAAACACTTGTAGTTACAATTTATGTTACGTGAGAACGTGAACTAGATTGTAGCCCAAGGTAAAATATCCACGTGTCGTGAGAACGAGCATGGATGATTCTGCAGTTTCTTACATGGAACATTTCATGGAATGACATAATTAAATGAAGTAATCTAATACTACCTTGAATTTGAGTATTCGTTGAATGACTTAAATATATGTAGTAAATATTAACTTGAAATATGAATTGAAACCCGAGGTGGTGTTCATAATTACTTTAATTATAAATGTTTATGATTTTTTAAAGTCACAAACATGAAGTCTTTTAATACAAGACTTACAATATAAAGTAAGACGTTAACTTGCTATGTTTTAAGACATATGCATGAAGTCAATGAGTTGATCAATGACTTATAACGTATAGTGGGATTATAACTAATATGTCTTTTGACTTGGTAAAAAATATTTGTGTTATAATACATGCAATTGACTTGGAAATTCTATTGTACCATTAAGTTTTACTTTGTTGGTAAATAGGTAAGCCAAAAGAGTAGATGGTTATCTAAAATATTGTTAGATTTTCTTACAATATTAATTCCAAGGAAATACCATAGTTTTATGGTATGTTCCGTTAGAAGAATCAAAATCTGTTGGCATTATTTGATTCAAGATAACTATAGTTTCTTCCAAAAGTTATCAAGGTTAGTAGATTGAGTATAGATTGAATATACTCAATAAGACTCCAACCTAGAAGATTAATAAGACACCATTTGTTTATGGAATGTGATGAATCACATTAAGTCTTATAAATGAAGTTCCGAATTTGTTAAACTACTTATAGAGTGAGTTGTAACAAACTAATGTTAGGAACTGTCAATGTTTTTTGTAATATCCCAAAAGAGAACAATGTATTGTTGCTTTACTTGCTAAACTATTTAAAGGTAATCTTTAAATTTTTAAAGGCAAGTGGGAGTTTTGTTTAGATCTTGAAAGATTGAATTACAAAATACATAATCTTCTAAAATGCACTAGCAAATATCATGATGAGGCTAAACATGAAAATGATAGACCTTAATATGATGGAATTGTCATTCATAGATCCGTAAGGATATCTCAGATATTTAATATGCTGAGGAATATGAGTTACAGCATCATTGTAAGCCTGTAATCATAATGATAAATTTACCAAATGTTGAATTGTGGTAAATCAATCATATTATGAATGTAGAGATCTTTGTCCATAAAGATAATCAACTTTAGATACTTGGTTTATCTTAATAATGAAAATGAGTTTCTTCAAAGGATGGAAACCCTAGTGGTTTAAATCTTTGTGTAGAAATCATATGGACAATATTGTACATGTATTTAATGTATGTCTAGTGATAATAATATCAATCATACTTAAGCAATTAACTATGATTGAATATTCTTTCCTATATACATTAAATAGAAGTATAAAGATTATAATTGTCATACTTAGTTTCATTGATATGAAATTTTGACAATGAATGTCATAACTCTTTGTTGTGAAATTACTTTTTGCGAGGACGATGAGTAATACAAAGAAGTTTTATGAATTCAAATAATCCTTGGATATGTACAAACTGCAAGAATCCATGAATGGATATATGCAAGCATCTAGGAGATGTTTCTTATGTTTAATATTAAATCCATGTTTGATTTAATAATTAAAATAAGATTGCTCATAAGTATTTCTGAAAGCTAGTGGGAGTATTATTTATTTTTTCTTAAATCTTATATGTTGTATGGGCAACTACATTCCACTTAAATTAAGTTTTAGTTGGGAATGAAACTTCGTTTGTAAGATTTGGAAATAATATATACAACTTTGGAATATATGTTTATTATTATAAACTTATGCGGTAAATAAATGAGTCAAATAGAACATGATGAATACATATCTTTGACAAGATAGATGAGATCTTAAAGTTTAACTTGAAGATTCATCATGAACATCATGTTGTGTATAAAGTTGTTGTGTCATGCTTGATTAAAAGATGATTTGACAACATTGAAAGTTGTTAGTGTAATAAATATTTTAAAGGAATATGTTTGGATTTAGAATCACATTCCACAATCTGGAGATGCTCCTAGATTCTATATGACAATTGTTTCATAATTGTCATTGCCAACAAACTTGAGTTTTGGTAGGCACCAACATTACACTAGAACTGTTCAAAAGTTTACGGATATTTAAAGAGCATATTGTTGTACACAATGATGCTAGTATAATTGAGATGACACTCAATTCTAGTCACGGTATCCTTGATGATGACCATGTTGACTAGTTATGCTCAACTAAGAGCATAGTTGCATTATACATTAAAGAATAAAGAATACTTTAAACTTTAAAAGTTTTGAAAGATGATTGTCATATAAAAGGGTGGTTCAGGTTGTCACGCACCTTATGGAATGATATGACAATATCAAGATATGTGTAAACACATACAAGAAATTCACTTATTGAATTCTTGAAATAAGTATTCTCAAAATTCCTATAGATCAAAGTTAGTTGAAATTATGCTCTGTCAACAAGTATGATTATCATGACTTGAGGCAAAATTCATTAACTAAGAATTATCATGCATTGATCTATTTAGTATTTGGATAAAATGATATTGTAAACATTATTATTGAAATGAAATAAAATATTTTGTTATGTTTATTATTCATTTATTATGATGTTATCCTATATTTGCATGTTTAAATCCTTGAATAACTTAAGTTATTCTAAATAGTCCGTTGTCAATCAATAACATGGGAATGATATTGAATTAAGACAAATCTGAGTATTAGTTAGAATATACTTGAAAGTATATTGATGCGTAGCATGACTAATTTCAGATGATATTCAATGAATTGAGTATAGGACGTATCCCACCCATGGATCTTAGTCATTAAGTACATCATGAATATTTATCCTCCTCGACTTGAGATGTAAGAGATATGTCATGGATGTAGTGCATTTCTGTGAAGCAATCTAACGCTATAACGTAATGGTAGTTATAAGGGTTGTTTTCAGAAGTGTTGCGAAATTTATGAATCCTGCTTGTAGTCAAAATGGGATTTGTTTCCTTCAAATTTATTTTGAAGTATAATACTACTGGGCCCCTCGTAGGATTGTTAAGATGTTTGTATGGCCATACCCAAGGTCTTCTGGAATATGTTCAGAAGAATTGGTAATCTTAATCAATCACATAAAGCGAGAAACATAATAGTTAATTAAGAAATGAGTGAGATCCATATTCTTATTAACATGGTATTAGAAACAAAAGGATGAATATGATGATGAATCATCAAACTTGGTTTTTCTCCAGAAAACCATACACGAGTTGTACCGGGGCATTGGCGTGTTGCTAGACGCTAACCAATGTCATTTCACGTTTTGTATACATATCCAAGTGGGACTGTTGGAAATGTATATATTTACAAACATGTGAATGTCCGGATTCGAACTCGTGACCACGGGATTGCACACATTAGCGAATGAGAATTAAAGTAAATAATTAATGTTTATGTTTACGATTAATTATTGCACATTAAGTCCGGTTAACGATCGTTAAGTATTTAACGGAAAAATGACTAACGACCGTTAAATGAAAAGAGAAGGACTAGTAATGGAAAATCTTGAAAGAAAAAGTTATGGGTTTTCTTGTGGGCTTGTCCTATGGCCGGCCACAATGGGTTGTCCCAACCCAATCCCTAACTTGTTCCCAAAGTATTCCATCTACTATATAAAGAGGGTTAGGTTCTAGGGTTTCACACACTTGTTCATTGAATTAACCCTAGATCTCTCCTCTCCTCTCTCTTGTCTCATTTTCGGCCGAACACCCCATTTGTAAGGGAGTTTGGTTTCGTTTTTCTTAAACGAGGACTTGTGTTAGATCTAGCAATCGCTTGATTCGTTGGTTAATTCGTGTGTATAAGAACGTGGTTGTAAGACATTATTCTTACACCAATTAGTACTTCTTTGTTTTGCTCAAAGGGATCTGACATTCGCAAGAGGTACGTTACGCATACTTTCAGTTAATTATTTATTTGTTATGATCTTTAAGTCTTCCGCTGTGTACTCTTGATGTCTTTATGTTTTATTGTATTTTATATATCATAAACTCAACATGTCGGTTTATGAATTTATTTCTCGGGGAACACTATGTGATTGGCTTAATGGTATGGAACCTGCGAGACTTGATTCTTTGAATTTTACGGGTGCTTTGATGTGCATTTTGAAATTGAATATGTGCTGCATTTACAGCCAAATTCGGAGATTCCTTGAGCTTCCAAACGAGTGCCACTTCTCGTTTCAAGAAGTTTTACTCTTATCAGTCGCAAAACTTTCAATCAATATTGACGGTGTTAAAAGTTTCACCTTTCAAGAAATGGCACTCACAACTCAAAACTTTAGTAGCTCAAGTGTTGTTGGCCGAGGAGATTATGGAAAAGTCTATAAAGGAATATTATGGGATGGAACCGTAGTGGCCATAGAACGCCCAGAAGAAGGGTCATTACAAGATGAAAAGGAATTTTTAACATAGATAGAACTTTTGTCAAGATTACACCAACGAAATCTAGTATCGCTTGTTGGATATTGTGAAGAGGAACAAGAACAAGTATTAGTTTGGTTTCTTGACATTTAATTTAGTCTTAAGATTCATTAATATTTTAGAGGAACAAGAACAAGTATCCTTTCGGTTGGATAATATAAGTGTTCTTTGACTTATGCAGATGTTGGTTTATGAGTTTATTTCTTGGGGAACACTACGTGATTGGCTTAATGGTACGAAACTTTTGAGACTTGATTCTTTGGATTTTACAGGTATTTTGATGTGCGCTTTGAAAGTGATTGTGTGTTGCATTTACAGCCAAATCGGGAGAGTCCTTGAGCTTCCGAATGAGGCTAAACGTAGCATTGGATTCAGCCAAAGGCATTTTGTATATTCACACCGAAGCCAACCTATTCCACCGTGATATCAAAACAAGCAACATTCTCATCGACTCCAAACTAACTGCCAAAGTTGCTGACGACTCTCAAGGCTTGCACCACTATTGGGTGACTATGGAGTCGGTCCTAACTATGTATCTACCGTTGTTACAGGAACACCCATAAGTCTTTTTTCATCTTACTAGAAGGCTGAGGGACCCTGGTGAATGGACCGACGTTGTTGCTTTCCTTAATATAGGACAAAAGCTAGCTAGAAGACGTGGCAAAATGGGCGGGTCGGTCAATCGGTTAAATGGGAAATGTTTGGTAGGGAGTCAAGGCGGGCTTTATATAAAGAGTGAAATGTTTGCTAAATAGAAAATCTCATTCAGTTGTTTAGTTTGCTCATATCTTTTAACGATTTCATATTTTATTGCAGGACTACCTTGATCCCAAATACTTATTGACCCATAAGTTGACAGACAAAGTGACGTTTATAGCCTTGGAGTTGTACTTTTAGAGATCTTGACCAGCATGAAACCAATATCACATGGAAAAAATATCACATTGCAAAAATATCGTCCGTGGGTATCCTTTATTTCTCTTATACCTTGATATATTCATGTCACTAGATCGTCAAAATGGGTAACCTTTTTATACAAGCTGGGTTGACCCGAAACACTTTTTCATACAATTTTTTTTGTTTTAATAATTAGTTTAGTGGTTAAATATGATCATACAACGTAAGCAATTGGTTCGAAATCCCACCTCTAAGAAACCCGGATTTGTTATATATTTATTCTAATATATAATGTATTTGGCTAATCAAGCAGGAACGATGTTTTCAACCATTGATAATAGAATGGCTTCATACCCTTCTGAATGTACTGAAAAATTTGTATCTTTAGCTCTTTGGTGTTGCAACGATAAGCCTGACAAAAGGCCATCAATGTTAGACGTGGTCCGAGAACTTGAGCATATTATTGAAAAGTTGCCAGAAATAGGTCCTGACTTTTCAGAGCCTGGGTCAAGGTCATTTGTGGAATCATCATCAACGTCTTCATTTTATAGCTCTTCAAATGTGCCAGGGAGTGATCTGAGTAGCAGTGGTAACCCCATACTGTATCCTCGATGATACATTAAGAAATTTTGCATGAACATATACACAGAGTTGTATATTTGTATAGGCAAACATTGTGAGCAATGCAGTTTTTTCATATATATAGTCAAATGTAATTATATAGTTTCTCTTTTTTTTTTGTATATGAATAAACATCATATCAAGCCTAGTTTTTTGTCCTTTAACAATCACCGAACCATAGATTTCTCTAATCTTGACATTCTTTTTAGATTGTGTAACTGCAAAGAGACAATGAAGTCCTTTTTTTTTTTGAAATGTTTGTTATAATATTTTGACATGCGCTCGTTTTTGGATCCAAATTATGGGTGTTTGTGTGTTTAAAACATGGTTTGTTTGTATGAAGACCTCACAAGCAGAATGTGTTTATATCGCAACAGACGATACAAACAATCAAACCTGTAAAAACAATATAATATGATGCTTTAAGTGCATTCTAATGTACTAGCATGGTACCCGCGCAAAGCAGCGGGATACCAAATATGCAATTTTTGTCGTATCTTTATCCTTTAGCGATATGCAATGATAGTCGGTATATGACGGTTTACCGGGTTGATAGTTCTAAAAAACAAATGTGTGTCTAAATTTCCATAAAATATATTAATACAAATATAGATTTTCGTAATTATATTCATTTGAACTTAGTAAAAATTGAATGTATATGATAAATTTTAGACCTTTAAATTTGTATTATTGTAGGTTTGTAACATCTATTTTAATACTAAAAAATAATGTGTCATTAATGTACATTATAATGTAATTAGTGTAGTCTAGTATTTAATTGTATAAATTACTAAATATAGTAACATGTGTAAGCTTAAAAAATTAAGACTTCTATTTATAAATGTCCTAAATGCATTATAGATAGTTATAGATTATAGATTATAGATTATAGATTATAGATATAGATTATAGATTATAGATTTTACTAACATTGCAATTTGCAACAAGTCATATATCTGGAAAATATGTAGCAACAAGTCATATAGATGAATGTGATTTTTCCAAACCCTAACTGCAAAATAAGCCCTCCCTCCTTATGTAACGTATCATTATGTAAATCCACACGGCCGTCTTCATCTTTTTTATAAATTATCACCGCGATATATATGTAAATCCGAGTGATCAAGTAGAAGTAGCGATTTCTTGTAAAGGCCCATGCCGAATGTGGCTAAATGTTTATCAATCCCAAGAGTATAGATTTGTTGTGTGCACGGGTCATAAACATCAAGTGTGTTATACCATTCTTTCTTGTCCTCTGATTCAAACTCAATTTCAATTATAGGTTCACCACTCTCCCTAAATCCGAATATTTTATGTACCCGTGCGCCAATTGAGAATAGCTTTTTATAAGACGAATCATGCTGCATCACCCATACACCACAAGATTCTGCTCCCTCAGCATTAATGGATCCATACACAACAAGACACTCCCTTATCTTAAAAACGGACATGTGTGCGCCATTTGAGATTATCTCGTTTGTTAAGCCATCCGGAAGTTCTACCACTTTAAACTCCTTGGTAATCAAATCAAATGACAAAACCATACAATTTATGGTATCTTCACCATCATCAATAAAAGTCTTCTCACAAGCACCCCAATAGATAAACCTATCTATAACAGCCTGAGTTAAATTAACAAGTCTAATTGTTTGACGAGGCAAATTACAACTTGGAATCACATTCCAAACCCCCGAACTCAATGTAAAAACTTCAACATACCAAGGCATGCCAATTGTATGTTTTATTTTCACAATGGTAGGATCTTTAGCGACCGGACAAACCCCAAAACCATAAACAGTAGGAATCTGTGAGTAATCAATAGGGGCAGCAATACCAAATGATTTTCCAATTGACGGGTTCCAAATAACAAGCATCCTTTTATTATAACCTTCATGGAGACCATACAAACACAACAATCCATGACACGCACCAACAATATATGAAACATGATATTGTTTAAGCAAAGGAGACATAACAAATGGAGCAAGCTCTTGTTGTTGTACCTTAAAAGTTTCGATATCATCGTCCACGAGACAAAAATACTTTGCCTCATCGCGAAAAGAATGAGATGTGTAGCCTTGAATACGACTGTGTGGTTGCGTGTGGCAGGCGCCGTAGTACCCTTTGATAAACTGAGAGCTGTCGATAAAAGACTTCCAGGGTTTCGAAACAGACCTGAATCGAATCAATGACTTGACATCAGAAACCTTTTTGATGATTTCTGTTTGGATATCAAAAAGAATGTTGTCTGACATTTTAAAAAGTGTTTTTTCTAGGGTTTATGTAAACTTCTGAAATAGGTTGAATGAGTGAAAACGAAAAGTGGGTTATGGAGAAGAGGTGATTTTGGATCTGGGTTTATCATTAAGTGACATTTATATTTTTTAATTTTCTTTTGGTTTTACTCGTTCCTTTTATTTATATTTGGGGAATTGCATATATATCCTTCCAAAGGTGAATAATTTCATATATATCCTTCTTACAAGTTTTTGATGCACATAGTACAATAATTTTTATGCATGCAAAGGATATAGATGCAATTTTGCATATTTGGAGGGATATATATGCAAATGACCCTATATTTTTTATTCTTCAACCTATCTTTCTAAGCAATGATACTTTGTAAATACTAGCAGGGTACCCGCGCGTTGCAGCGGCGGGTACTCTGAAATAAAATTTTCCGGTGAATCATGTATATTAGTTTATTATGCTCATAAATTTACAGTTATCAAGAATTTCATGTGACATATTTTTAATCCTTAACTAAGAAATTTATTTTGTCTTTTTGGGTTTTTTTTTAAAGCGATTCGTATAACATGAGCCCGTTTGGCCCGTGTCCGTTTGGCCCGTGCCCGTTCGGGCTCGAGCCCCTTTGGCCCATGCCCATTCGGGCTCGAGCCCATTTGGCCCGTTGCCCGTTCGGGCTTGAATATTTGTATAATGTCCTTTATTATTTGTATTAGTGACATTTAATGCAGGAATTGTGTTCAAGTTGGTTGTATAATATGCTTGATAATTTGTATTTCTTATGTCAGGGGTGTTTTAATAACTGCATTAATTGTATTTATTGACCACATTAATAGCATTAAAGTGGTGTTTTGTCTTTTTAATATGTTCATTAATATGTTGTATACTATGCTTATTTGGTTGTAAGTCTGAAAATGATGTGCTTTCAAGTGTTGTACATCATGCTCAATTTGTTACAAGTCTGAAAGTCTGAAATTTTTTAGGAGAGAGATGCATCCATGTATTATAAGTGTATTATCAGTAGTAGAGATGTACACTGAATTTTTTACTTTGCACACGGTTAATTGATGTCTTAAGACGTATTTGCCCTCACAAATCATTTCAACTTTTGTTTTTTCACTTGTCAACCTTTTAGTTTCTCTTCCGCTTTTACCATTAGCATTAGTTATTCATGATGTTGCCTCACTTCCATTGCTACAACTATGATATACGGATTATATCACATGATTAGAACCGATCGATCAACTTGCTTACATCAGTCGGTTGAGAGGATGATGGATAGTTGAAAATAAAGGTAACATTCTTACACTCCAATACCTTCCTGACAAGACCTTATCATTATCAGTTGTAGAATTAAAACATATCATCTAACTTGTGTTCTGTTTGGCTTCAAATTTAAGACACGTTCATTTTTTTCCAAAAAACTTATTGAAATGCCATTTACGTTATATACATTAATACATGTTCGTAGCATAAATGCATGATCCATTATACTATGGTAGTGTTCTCAAATCTCTTTGTAGTTCCAACTATCATTTACTATATAAAAGGTTAACAATCGTCATCATCATTTCATGACACATAATCTCAATGTCGGTGTCATAAATGATGTTCAGTGGCTGACTTACTTTCATAACTGATGATAGTGGATCGAAGTTTTGCTCCATGTAAACCGAAATTATTGAACTATATATATACAAAAATGTTTCCGGCTTAATCGAGATTTTGTCATCGTAGATGGAACTGAATTCGAAGGACGAAGAATAACAGAGGCGGCAGTTGTGAATTTGTGATTAGGGAGTTTAAGGAAATATCAAATCTTTCAATCAATAGAAAAAGGAAGGTTGACATGTACAAGCCTGAGGGTATATTAGTCATAATGCATCAAATTTTTGTGTACCAAGTAGATTGATCCGTGTACATATCACTACCCTTTTAAGTATTAACAAGAATACAATATGCACTAAATAGAATAAAATACATATGGAATAACCAACAAAACATGGTCGCACAAAAAAAACTTCCCGCCACCTGTCAAGCAATTTAATACCGAGTTTTTAAAAACCTGATTATTTTGCCTTTTTTTTTACCGGAACCGGTTAACCCGGCCGGGTTGACCCGTGTTTCAAAACATTGAATTTTTCTATCATCAGTCTAGAAAAAAAAATGTCAAACGTGAGAACTACTTTTCTAATAAGACAAAACAAACTTTTCAAAAAAAAAAAAGTCAACTCGTAGGACACACTTGTGTAGTGAGACAAAAAATGTCTTGTCGGTTGTTCGCACAAAATGTCATTTCGGTCTAACGCAAAACATCTCAACTAACTTTGGATACGTATCACGCTTTGTATGGTGTCGTAAAGTCTAGCGGTCGCAAAAGACTAAATTTTGAAACTCTTTTTTTCTACCAGAAAATAAACCCAAAAACAAAAAATTGACTACTTCTAAAAATTTCTTTATATTGGTAGTTCGAAACACTGTAAGCTCTTTATAAACTTTCAGCCAAACATAACCTAAGTTGTAACTCTTACAAGTATAGTATGATATGTGATGCTTATCCTCATGGACTGACTCACTTGGGAGCCTGGTGTGACAGGGTCTACAATCGATTTTGAATCACGTAGTGTAATCTATTTTCAAAAATTGTTTTTTTTACTACGTGCAACCCTTGATAATATCTTTTGTTGGGATTTTAAAACAAGTTAACCATTAACCTCTACGAGTACGCAGCGGATAAGGATCTAGTAATCACAATTATGTTAAACACGTAATTAATAAACAATTTATTAATAAAAGGGATAAAAGAACACATAACCTTGCTTGGCAATTGGACTTTAATAACGAACAAGTAACCAATACAAAACCCGAGTATCAAAGATAGATACCTCAATGAGTATCACACACAAACCCGATAACGTATACGTTCGAATATGAAGCTAGTCGAGAACGTAATAAAGAACCAATCAACAATTTGACTACCTTGAATATTCGAATAAGAAAAACCACCCAAGTAACCTGCTTGCTTTCTTAATTCGAGTACACAAAAATAGCCTATGAAACTGTTTTAATCTTACCCGATACCGGACAAAAGTTGTCCGATATCCTCATGCTTCTTGTTGTCCGAGAAAAGTCCCATGACCAGGAAGCTTTTACCACTTTTGTTACTGTTGCACTTCAACTAGGAAACGCATAAACAAATCACCAATGATCTAATCCTAAACACTTGAATCTATGCAAGTTTAGGAACAAAGAAAACCAAAACCCTAAGTCGACTTTAAAGAAAATCGACTGGGAATTGATCAAGAACTTTTGATCGGTTGGAGTGATGTTTTAGGGATAGATAGTATGTCGTGTATTGCATGAGTTTGGCAGAAGTGGATGTCTGTTTATATATAAAAACAACCGACAAATACATGGGTCTAATTCTTGGTCAACAAGCTTTAAGCCCATGTTCCCATCTTTCATACTTGCCTGATCATTTGGAGGAATTCTAGGCCCATGGCACAACCAAACCGACCCATTCAATAAGCCTTAAAGACCATGGGTAGTTAACGGTGATCGGGTCAAGATTCATGCATAACGGGTATGAATATTCAAGTGTATTTACGTTCACCACGTATACTCGTGTTTATCGTGTGTGCCCCCATCGGCTCACACACCTTTAATCGTTTTGTCGTGTTTTCAACTTCCACAAACCAACATCTTTTGCTACTACCTTAGCTGCAACTTCAGTGAGTATAATATGATATGTTTATTGGTAATGCTCTCGTCAAATCGATAAATTATACGGCCGAAAATTACGTGAGCCTATCGGGAGACACACATATACATTTAGAGAGCGTTTATTAATAATGTTGGTATGATATTTTTGTGTAGCATCATGAAACGTATGAACAATAATTTGAGCAAGTGAAAATAACCAATGTTCATTAGAAATAAGAGTATGTTTACACAATCTTAAACTGAGTCAACTAATAATACCCATTTGTACATCACGATTGTATCAGTCTCACTTAGAGGTTAAGGTAAAGGCTTTTACAAGGGATAGTTGCGGAATACTATCCATGAAAAAGACAAATGTTACTCTTAAAGTTATGAAAAGGAAGATTCCAATTAGAAGAGGATGGTGTTTCTAGTGGTGGAATCTATTGCTTATCACTACTACTAACCTCCCTTTATATAATAGGGAGATTCACTGTTAGTAGTTATAAGAGAACAATGATATCCAAACTAGAAGCAAACTGGAAGTAAGGTATACGTGCATTTGTGTTGCTAGGGTTGCTTTACTGTGCTGACACCTCATGCAAGTTGCTTTCCCTGCTCTCGATGAGTCCTTATCTTCCCAAGGGCTTTCCTGCTTTACTTTATCTCAAATTACTCCCGCCTAAGCACGTCAGAGAACTTCAGCCATATCCTTGACAAACTTTAGCAAGTATGTTTAAGTATACTCTAAGTATGTCTAATCGATGTAGTTTGTTCAGGCTTCATGGTTCTTCTAGATGGCTTAAGTTGATAATCTTTCAAAGCCCTAGAGACATTTGTCATCCTCCAAGGCTCTGGTTGTTTGTATTCTTCTTGTACTTTGATAGCTGACTCCACATCAGGATACAAAGTGTTCATTCAGTTTTAGTCTTTTCCTTTCACAAAGCTATATTGTTGTTACCAAGAAGTATACAACATATCAGAGTAGTTTGAACTCTGATATGTGAAGCTACTCACAGAAAGTGATTTTTCCAAACCTTAACTACAAAATAGGTCCATCGGTCCTTAGGTAACATATTTACACCTTAACATGTAGTCGTTGCCATATTTTTTATTAAATATCATCACAATATATATGTAAATCTGAGTGATAAAGTAGAAGTAGCGATTCTTTATAAGAGCTCGTGGCAAATGTGCCATTTTCTCCATAAATCCCAAGATTATTGATTTGTTGTGAGCACGAGTCATAAACATCAAGTGTGTTAAACATTTTGCCTTCCTCATTTATAGTTTCAAATATAGGTTCACCAGTCTCCCTAAATCCCAATATTTTATATGCTCTTGCGCCAATTGAGAATAGCTTTTTAAAAAACGAATCATGTTGCATCACCCATACACCACAAGATTATGCTCCCTCAACATTAATTGATCCATACACAACAAGAGACCCTCTTAGCTTAGCAACAACACTGGCACACGTCCATGTGGCCTGTATGCTAAGCTATCTAGTAGGTCTACGACTTTAAACTTCTTGGAATCACATTCCAAACCCCCAAAATCAATTTAAAAACCTCAACGTGCCAAGGCATGTTAACCGAATATATAATCTTCACAATGGTAGGATCTTTAGTGATAGGACAAACCCCGAAACCAAAAACAAGCTGATCCCGAGAGTAATAATAAGAGACGGGGAGAGCAATACCAAATGATTTTCCGATATAATGGTTCCAAATAACAAGCATCTTTTTTTAATTGTCTTCATTATAACATGATAAACACAATAATCCATGACAGGAACCAACAACGTACAAAACATGATATTGTTTAAGCAAAGGTGACAACTTTTGAAACTTGGGGGACTAAAACTGCCAATTATGCAAATTTTATACGTTTTTCACCAGATTTTGATATTTTTGCATTTAAAACACATAAAACACTTATTTGTGATATTTTTATCATTTTGATATATTTCTGAGTGTTTTCAGATGTTTTTGCAGTTTAAATGGTACAAAAATGATGAGTATTTAGACACTCATCAAAAGGAGACACAATAACAGATGGAGTACATTCTTGTTGTACCTCAAAAGTTTCATTACTATCATAGTTTACTAGATAAATGTAATTTGCCTCATCTAGAAGATAATGTGATTTGTAGCTTAGAATACAACTATGTGGCTCCGTGTTGTAGGTGTCGTACCCATTAATAAACTGAGAGCTTTCGATAAAAGATTTCCATGGTTTCGAAACCGACTTGGACTGAATCGAAGGCTTCATGGGAAGCCTTTTAATGATTCCCATTTGAATTTAAAAAGGGATGTTGTCTAAACTTTTTAGCAAAAAAGAAAATATTAGGGTTTATAGGTTACATGAAATAAGAACAAATGGTGAAGTGATCTATTTTGAAAAGTAGTTTACTTCACTGACGGACCTGAAAAAGAATGTTTGGGCTATTTGAGATGTCTATTAGGTATGGGCTAGTTAACCCAATTTCATATCCACAGTCACACAAACGTTTTCTTAGTAATTAAATTGTTCAATTTTTTGACCGATTAATTAATAGGGTTTGAACTCACAGTCACACAAACTTTAATCAGGAAAAGCTCTCTACTTTCAAGAGGTTGGCTTAGCACTTCAGGGTTGTTTCTACCGAGCATGAATTGAATTTAAGATCTATTACATTTTTATGATGATAGTCATGCATAAACCTTTAATCACTTCGCTTTCTTGAGTGAATTTCCATATAGTTAAGATGATGTTTTTTGAAATGATTTGGAAAAATAAATTACTTTAAACCAATCACAGTCGAGTGTTAATTGTATATGAACGCTGTAAAATAACTATCAACCAATTAGATCAGCCGCAATGGTGGCCATGACCATACGTGAAAGGGCATGACCACATGAGTTACATTGTTACGCCCCTATCACCACGCGTGGTGTAACCATTTTTCCCTTGGCTATGTGGTGTAGGTCACGTGATGATAAAGAAAGAAGAACAAACCAACGCTCATGTGAAAAGTGGTGCGAAACGATGCTAATGTGAAACTTGTCACAACCATCGATGTTAAGTAATTAATAAAAGTTATTCCCTTGACTACATTACTTATAAGACTCTTATTATTAAAACTTTGTTTTTGTATAATATGTTTTCTTATTTAAATATGTTTATATTTTAAAGAGTAAAATACACGGTTGGTCCCTAATCTTGTACACAAACATCACGTTGAACCAAAACTTGGTGTTTTCATCGTAGGGAGTCCAAAACAAGGTTTTTATAGTCTAAATCAGTCCTTTGACCATTAATGCCCAGGTCAATATTTTTTTATTGAGGGCAAAACCGTCTTTCACTGTAGCTTACTTTATACAAACCGTTGTACACTGTTTGTAGTTGGTATATGTTTGTGTAACACGGCTTGGTCGTCACTTATCATCCCTAAACTATCCTACAAAAATTATCTTCTACAAAACGATAATCCTTTCAACATGGTACGTTCTGGTGTGGTAAGCAAGCTATAATTCGCACTTCGTGGACCTCTACCAACCCAGGGCGTCGATTCTTTGGTTGTCCTGTTGAAGTAAGTGTCTTTCAATATGTATCATATCATTTTTTTCGCAAGTAGCAATGGTTGTTGTTTAATCACTTGCCATAATCATGAATATGGTTCTTCTTGTCGGTGGATACGATGGTATGATCCTAAAATCTGTGCTTGTTCAAGAATGATCATACCAGACCTTTTGAGGGGGAGAAATGAGCTTGAGGCAAGATTAGAAGCTGCTCAAGGTGATGTGTGGAAGTGGAAGATTTACCTGGTGCTCAGTTGGATATTGTTCTTGATTGTTTATGCATTGGGATAACTTTTTAGCTTTTATGTAATGAGGTGAGATGGTTAATGTTCATTATCTTGAATGGTAGTAACGTTGTATCCCAGAAGGTTATGAATCTTGTTATTATGATCAGTTTATGGCGTTATGCACATGGTTAAGGTTAAAGTTGACTTTTAATTGTCAACATTGTTATGAAGTATTCAGTTTGGTTTGTTTTTGACGTTCAATGCCTTATGGTTATGCAGATGGTTAGCAATTTATTTAGGTTTGACTTTTAATTGTCAACATTCTTATGAGGTTTTGTTTAGCTTTGGTTACTTTTGATGCAAATTATTCACACATCAAGCTTATTCAATCTATAAAAATACACAAACATGACATGGTTCCATAGTTAATGCAAATGGATATAATTCCAAATGCATACAATTGCATACTTTTCGAAGCATGAGAATTAGAGTTAGACAGACACATATGTTTTTAGATTACATAACTTGTCCATAGGAAATAAATTAGATGAAAGATTGTCTAGCTAATTAGCATAACAGAATTGACCTATGGTGAGGCCATCATTCTTTCTAGTGCAGCCTGCTGCCTAGTCAACTGCTTGCACATCACTTACCTGCAGCTGAGAATTAGAATGTGATTGATCATGTTGTTGGGATTGACACTGGGATTGCTCATGTATGCTGGGATCAGCAATTGCTTCATCTTGATGTTGCTGGGATTGAGACAGGGATGCATCATGTATCATTGGATCTGCAGTTGCTTGATCTTGATTTTTAGATTGAACACCACTTCCTTGAACTGCACTAACTTGACTTGCAACAACACCTGTACCTTCAGCTTCTTTATCTGCTGCTACTTTGTTACCTTTAGGATGTGTCTTTTTTGCTGCAGCTTTTGTAGGCACTTGTTTGACATTTCCCTTATGGCCAGTTTGACTCCTTTGAGCTCCACCATTCCCTAGACATGTTTTCCGGTTGTGTCCAACAATGCCACAAATACTACACTTAACACTCTTCCAAGCCCTTGACAGCTTACCATTCTTCACAATCTCTTTACTTTCAGGAGCTATCCTAACTCTTTTTCTACCTCTTGACCTAGGCGGAGTTTTTTCGGATTTCGGTGGAACAATTGTTGTTGACAAAGTTGATTTTTCCCAATGTTCGTTGCTAGTTATAGGTTGGACATGGTGTTTGTAGGTTGCCTCCCAAGTGAGAAGATAGTAAGAAGGATGAGCCTATGTTTCTACAGCTCCTACTTGTTGCCCATTTAAAGCCATATTCCAATTGGTAGCAACAACATGTTTACATGGTAAACCTGTTATCTCCCATCTTCTGCAAGTACAAGACTTTTCTACAACATCAACTACACATTGGTCACCCCATGGTCCACTAACCTGAAACTTAGTTCCCCCATTCCATAAAACATTATACTTAACAATCTCTTTCTTAATACCCTCTAGCATGTGTTGTGCCGTTGGTGTTAGTGGCCCATCACTTTTCTCAATCACCATAAGAACATGCATTATCCTCTTCATACAATATTCCCTGATGTATTCTAAGGCTGTAATAATTTGTTTGTTTAAACCCTCAATTATTTTGTCATGAAACACTTGACACATGTTATTAAGTAACACATCAGAACGAGCTCTCCCTAAAGATTACAAATAAACATGTATTAATTATAGCTGTTTATACTGTATTAACAAACACAAATTAACTGAAATAGATAGATGACTTTCATGAAAAATGTGACCTTGACCAATGGATCGGTGCTATCTTACTTAACCAATCATGGGTTGGTTGATTAAATTTCTTGAAATCAGCCATAGATTTTTCAAACTGTACAATAGTTGAGGCTGTTGCACATTTCCATAGATGGTCTTTCTAGGCCCTACCTTTCCATTGAAGTTTCATTTACTCATGAATGCTTTTAATACAAAATATGTGTTCTGCATCTGGTAAAACATCTCTTAAAGCTCCACTGATATCCTGCACAAAATCATATATGTTTACTGTCTGTTTCAAAACAGAGAGACTTTAATTCATGAACAGATTAAGTGAGTATCTTTTGCATGTCAGTAATAAAAGTGATGATTGAGGTTGGCTCAAGTGCTATGTCATCAAATAAACAATGAAGAAACCAAGTCCATGATCCTATGTTTTCTGATTCAGCAAAAGCATAAGCTAAAGGGTATATACCATTGTTGCTATCAATTCACACAGTTGTCAGTAGTTGACCATTCAAAGGACCATGAATTAAAAAAGCATCCAGCCCCAACAACAATCTCCCACACGCTTTAAATCCTTCCTTCAGTGCACCTATACAAACATACATTCTCTTGAATTCTCTCGTTGGAAGAGCCTCATTTGCAGGTCGTTCCACATTGATCAGTACTGTTGTATTAGGGTTTCTCTTCTGCAAATCTTGAACATAATCTCCTAACATGGTAATTGTAGCTTGAATTGACTCCTGATGCCTATTAATGCTAAGTTTTTGGCCCTTAAAACCGTCTGCATGGACACTTCAAGCTCGAATTGGATGATAAGTTGATTATGAATAGACTTGACAGGAACCCCGTGAATTGTTTTCAATTTGTACAATAGTTTGCTTTGAGATATAGTTAAGGTCAAAAGCTCTGACTGCCCTTGATTGCAAACAAGTGTGTTGCTCATTATATTTACTGACTGACCATGGACTTGTCTCACCATTCCTGCCGACAAACAATAGCCATGGGCATAGTATTTGGGAAGGGTCCTTTTTGCCAAAAAGAAATTGTTGGATCGATGTACTCTAACCAAACTAACTTATATAGCTTGTTAAGGGTTTAATAACCTTGGATAAATCCTAAGTTATTAACAATGAAACACTGAGCAAACTCTATTAAGTATGCGGAATTTACTTAACAAAGCTAAGAAGATTTAACTTTAACAATATTATTAATAACTCTAAATCTGCTTGTTATGCAGATTCTTTTAACAACTCTAAAACTCTAATATCGTACTTCTCTAAAACTCTAATAATAAAACTCGTGAATTCATACTTATAATGCCAATCTAGGGATCCTTTTATAGGCTTAAGGATAACCCTAGTCGGTTTACAATTTGTAACCTTGTACGACAAGTAATCTAAAACAAAGAATATTCTAGAATAACAAAGCTTTCCGTAAATGAATATAGCAGTTCTTTAGCTTTGCAGTACTTTGACTTTTTACTTAGCAGTACTTTGAATCTTCAGTACTTCGACTCTTCAGTACTTTGTCAATCTTCAGCACTTTCATATCCCAACAATCCTCCCCTAACTTGAATTCTACTTGCTTGACTTCAAGTTCCTTTGTAAACTTATCTTTAACATCTCCATCTTCAAGGAAAGATTGTGTCTTTGTCTTTGGATTGTATCTTTGTATTCTCTGTGTTTATATCCAAGTATTCTTTAGAAATTATTCTTTACAAAGATCCTTAATCAGTAATCTCTTTTCAGCAACATTCAGCAAGCTTCATCTTTTCAGCAACATAAGACAATTTGTACATTAATTCAGTTTAAGTTTCAGTCTATTCTCATCACTTCCAGGTGTGTAAACTCCTGTGAGAGGTGAATCATTGAAATTTAATGGATTTTGATGTCTCTTTACCAAAGTCATTAACTTTGGAGTAGCCAAATGTTTTGATGTGTAAGATCATGGTACATTGATAACCATATGATTTTTAGCAAATCATCAGCTATCAACAGATTTGATTTGTCTTTACCAAAAGTTGTACCCTTTTGGACTAGTTAGTTCTTTCATCCATGGTAAACTAATTACCATATAATGGTTTTTCCACAGCCTTTACCACAAGCCATTTTCTTGTGGGCTAGTCAACTCTTCACATTAACTGATATGGTGAGTTGATTAACATACAACTTATTAGCAAGTTGTCAACTATAAAACGGATTTGAGATATCTTTACCAGAGCCGTTTGCTCATCGATTAGCCAATCCTTTTGTAACCATGGTGGATTGATAACCTATTGTTATTACCATCTCAAAAACCATTTATTTCTTTTAACCTTTGTTTCAAAATATTTATCACTTAACAAAAGTTTTCTTTTCAAAATCTTTAACTGGTTTAAAGCTGCAAGCAGTACTTTAATGAAAGTACTGTTTGATCAGCAGTACTTTGAATAAAGTACTGATACTTCAAAAATAATTTATTCAATAAAGATTCATACCAGTTATTCATGCATCATCATCAGCCATAGTAGTCCATCTGATAAATAATTTGATGACCATAAGTGCAGTTTCATTATCTTCTTCAACTTCCATTCCATGCTCTAGCATTCTCCTCATGAGATCTGATGTAAGCGGATATCTTCTATCTGCTAACATGTGAATCATAGTCCCATCTTCTAACTCTAAAACATGTACTCCAGATTCTTCAAAGAATCTTCAACTCATTATCTCCCAATCTTCTTGATTTTTCCAAATCTCATTAGTGCTCGTTTCTTCAGTTTCCCAAACAGTTGTGAGATCTCCAAGCAAGATTAAACCAACACCTTCTGATGGAATGTGTTCAAAGTATTCTTGCACCAAATGATATAGATGAAATAAATCATCTCTATCTATTATGTGCAATAGATCCCATAGCATATTAAACACTCTGAAGCTTTCATCTTCTCTATGAAACATCAGATAATTTCCATCTTTAGATTTTACAACTTCAAAAGTAGTTATTGGAGACTTTTTCTTCTTCTTTTCTGTCTTCTTTTCTGCATCATCTTTAGAATACTCAAATTCTACAATTCTTAAGTAATTCCTTAGTTCATCATTTGTATCAGATCTTAATTCAACCTTCTTTGATGGCTGTTGATCTTCAACTTCAGTTGTTCTTTTTCTTTTTAAGCTTTCTTTTCTATCATCTTCTTTCTGAGCATCATCATCTTTAAAATCTTTGATATTATCAACATTCTTCTGATAAGCTTCTCTAACAGCTTCATACAAACCTTTCATCTCAACATAATTCAACTTATTCAATCCAATATATCCTTGACCTTTTAAATAAGCCATCATTGCATTTCTTTCTTTTGCACGATTTGGTCTTCTTGGTAAAGCGTATAACAGGAATAGGTGACTGTAATGGTATAGCAGCTTCAGCATTCAATTCTTCTTGCAATTTCTCAGCTGCTTTTTTATTCTTAGCTTCTTCAATATCAGCTTCAGCATTCAATTCTTCTTGTAATTTTTTAGCTGCTTCCTCATTCATAGCAACTTGAGCAGCCCTTATTTGTGCTAAAGTGAGCTTCTTCTTCTTTGTTTCTACCATCTTACCTTTCCTTTATCTTTTGGATCTATAACAGGTTGAGAAACTTGTTTTTGTTCTTCAGTAACACCAGGAATGCTAACATCCCTTGGTCTTGATAAATTTTGCAATATTTCAACAACTTCTTCATCCACAACTTCAGTGTGCTCAACTACAGGTGTATCAGTCTCCTCTTCATGTAGAATAGTAGAGGGACCAGCTTCTTCATCAAAGTTTAACACCCTTGGTGTAATTAATTCTTGTCGAGATGTTTCTTGAAGACCAGTACTTTGATCAGCAGTACCTTGATCATCAGTACTTTGAACTCTAATGCTTTCTTCCTCAGTACTTTCAATATTAACTTGCACTTCAGTACCTTGAGGTTCAGCTTCTTTATCTGTATATGTTAGAGCATCTTCATTCAAATTCTTATCTTCCAATTTCCTCCCCAATTGGAATGAAGATTGTTTTTGAACCTTTTTGCTTTTGGTCTTCTTAAACGCGCCTTTGCTGCTTCTTTTTAGCGTTGACCCATAACCTGTGATGTTTAACCAAGGGCCAAACAGACTTCTTGAACTTTCTAAACTTGATCTTCAATAAGGCTATCTGAGCAGCTTGAGCCTCAGTTGTTTTCTTCAATCTGACCAATTCTCTTGTCAGAACATAATTATCCAACACTAAACCTTCAGGGGGTATAGTAGCTGGATCTCCTTCAGAGGATGATGAGAGAATAGGAACATCGTGTTCTGGTGATGCAATAGGAGGAGGAGAAGAATGGTGTGATAAGGTGGGAGAAACTACAGTACCTTCATTATCATCAGTACTTGTGAAGCAGTACCCTATGATGCAGTCTCTTGAGATGCAGTACCTTGAGAAGCAGTACCTTCAAAAGCAGTACCTGGAGTAGCAGTACCTTCAGAAGCAGTACCTTCTCTTTCATCACTAGCTTCAGCCTCATCTCTAATAGCTTGAACAATCTCCATCATTGAAGTAGTCAATGGAGTGTTCCTGCCAGTGAATAAATCACTCTTCCTAGTCATGAAAGTGAAAATCTTGGCTGGTTGTGCCACAATAGGTAAAAGACTTTTAGGCTTTGGTACATCTGAAAGTTGTTTATTCAAGAAGACTTGAATAAATCTTGGATACATTAACCATCTTGATCCATGAGAGATGTGTGAGAGCATTCCATCTAAGATTAGCCTTGAAAAGTTGAACATACGGTTTGTAGCCAATCCTACCAGTGCAGATGCAATGTTTGAACCAAATTGCTCCCAAGAAGTACTTTTAGAGCTGATACAATGAAGAAGAACATGTACCAAATACTTCCAATGTGGACTGAACAAGGGTTTCTTGAATCTTGTTGTGTCAACCAAAGACCCTTCATATCCAATATCTCTCAGTGTATCCCAAAGAAGCTGTTTATCAAACCTAATAGCTCCTTCTGCATCATCAAACAATAAATCTTCACGAATTGATGCTTCAGTAATCTTGACAAGCCTTCTAGCAACTTTAGCTTGAATATAAGATTCATCATTCTCCACATGTGTCCTTGCAGTTGCCCAAAACTACTGTATCCAGGGCTCAATAATATCAGGTTCCACTAAAAGCGCATAATTGATTGGTGAACCAGTTAAGAAATCAATGATGTCATGGAAGATGACATTGGCCTCTGTTTTATCTAAATTCACCACCATGTTGTGTTTAGAAACTGTGTGTAGGTTTGCCATGGATGATTGAAAAAGATATGAATTCTTGAATACGTAAGTGTGTGAGAGAGAGAAAATATGGAAAAGATTATAAAGTATAAAGATGAGAGGGAAATTCGGAGAGTAGTTATTTATAGGTAGGATTTGAAAAATCACAACCCATAATAACAAAGTTACCGTTATTTGAATTTACCCCTCAATATTACCGTTGGAACAGTACGTTGATAAGACAAACAGTTCTTTCCACGTGCGCAGTACTTTACAGAGCAGTACTTTCAAATAACAAAACAGCAGTACTTTTCCATCTTCTTCTCTATAATAACAAACACTCCATGTGGGCATTGGATTGCCTCCCCTTAAGCAAAGCACATGACTGTCTAACTAACTAACCAGTCCTCCCCTTAAATGTAGCTTAATAATTAATCATGCCAATACTCACCACCAAGTGATTAAATCTTGAAACATCAAATCCTTTGGTGAGTAAATCAGCTACATTATCATCTGTATGCACCTTGACAACATTAATGAGCCTATGCTCATAACAATCTCTGATGAAGTGGTGCCTAATCTGAATGTGCTTGGTCTTGGAATGATAAACTGGATTCTTCACAATGCAAATGGTACTCTCATTATCAATATTGATAGGAGTATTCTTGAAATTGAACCCATAATCCAATAGTTGATTCTGCATCCACAAAACTTGTCCACAACAGCTTGCAGCAGCCACATATTCTGCTTCAGTAGAGGATGTTGCTGCAATTGTTTGCTTCTTACACTGCCATGAAACTAATCTTCTTCCAAGATATTGGCATCCTCCAGTGGTTGATCTTCTATCATAGTTATCACCTGCATAATCACTATCTGAAAAAGCTTCTAAGTGAAAAGGTGAATCCTTTGGATACCACAACCCCAACTTAGGTTGTTGTTTCAAATAACTAAAAATTCTCTTCACTGCATTCATATGAGAGACCTTAGGTGAGACTTGATATCTTGCACATAAACAAACAGCAAACATGATATCAGGCCTAGATGCAGTGAGATACATAAGACAACCAATCATTTATCTTATAACTTGACTTCAACTGGTTTTCCATCTTCATCCTTGCCCTAAGAGTTGATAGATTTAATAGGTGTAGTAACAGGCTTCATTGCATCAAAATTGAACTTCTTAAGTATGTCAGATACATACTTGTCTTGACTTATGAAAATTCCCTCCTTTGACTGCTTAACTTGAAGTCCCAAAAAGAAAGTTAACTCACCCATTGAACTCATTTGAAATTCATTCTGCATCAGCTTCTCAAACTCCTTGACCATAGATTGTTTTGTAGCTCCAAATATGATATCATCTACATATACTTGAACCAACATGATATCCTTCTTGTCTCTCTTAATAAACAAAGTCTTGTCGATAGCTCCTCTCCTGTAACCATGTTGCAATAAGAAGGTAGAGAGCCTTTCATACCAAGCTCTAGGTGCTTGATGTAAGCCATAAAGAGCCTTAACCACTTTATAGACTTTGTTTGGATGTGTAGGATCTTCAAAACCAGGAGGTTGTTTAACATAGACCTCCTCAGTAATCCTGCCATATAAAAGGGCACTCTTGACATCCATTTGATAAACCTGAAATCCCATATATGATGCAAAAGCAAGGAAGATTAGAATTGCTTCAATCCTTGCTACAGGAGCAAATACTTCATCATAATCTACTCCTTCTTCTTGTCTCAGAGCCTTGTGCAACTAACCTTGCCTTGTTCTTGATAACATTCCCTCTTTCATCTCTCTTGACTCTGAACACCCATCTTGTACCAATGACCTTCTTTCCATCAGGTAGATCACATATTACCCAAACTTCTTGAACCTTGAATTGAAGAAGTTCTTCTTGCATAGCTTCAACCCAACTCTCTTTAGTTAATGCCTGACCTATATTCTTGGGTTCTTCTTGAGAGATAAAGCAAGTGAACAGGCATGTTTGATGGTCCTTATGATTTAACCTGTTTTGTTTATAAACAAAGCTAAGAAAAGCATTATGTGGTGTAGAAAAATCCTTAGCTTTGGTTCTTGTCATCACTCCAGAAGTAGAAGGACCAATTATTTGATCAGGATGATGATTCTTATGAATTCTTAAGATAGGAGTCTGTGGAACTTCATAATTATCACCCAAATTAGTGAAATCAGCATCTTCATTGGAATCTGAGAAAATACCTTCATCTTCAAACTCATCATCAGTATCTTCTAAACCAGGCATGGTTGGATCATCCAAATCATCCAAAGTCTTTGTTATCAGTGCGCAGTACTTTGTTCGAAAGTACTTGTGAGTGAACTCTATAGTCTTGTTCTTTTCTTTTGCTTCCTCATAAGCTCTTCTTTGTTCATCATCATAAGAATGTGCTATAATATCTTGAAAAAGCATCCGATTAAGTTCATCTTGAATAGATTGATCCTCAGCAGACAATGAGGATTTTGGCTCATCAATACTTTTCTCCTGCTCAACAGTTTTAGGTTCTTCACCATGAACAACATCAGGTCTAATATGGACTCCATGAACAACATACTGTAACTCTTCTCCATTGTGTATAGGTTGATTTTCTTCTCTAACAGTACATAGTTCATAGAAGGAGTCAAAACATCAAGATCAAACATCCAATCAGGACCTTTACCCTTTCGATTTTCTTGATCTTCTAAAAATTCAACATGAAGACAATCTTGAACCTTCTTGGTGACTCTGTTATACACTCTAAAGCCTTTGTTGTTGGTGCAGTACCCTAATAAGTAACCTTCTTCTGACTTGCCATCAAATTTGCCCAAATTATCAATGGTGTTGAGAATAGTGAGAGGGCATCCAAAAGGCTTCATAAAACGAATATTAGGTTTGTTGCCCATCAGCAACTCATAAGGTGTCTTCATCTGAGGTTTGGTGACTGATACTCTGTTAAGCACATAACAAGCAGTACTTACAGCTTCAGCCCATAATTGAATAGGTAATTGTGAATCTGGAAGCATTGTTCTGGCTACTTCAATCAAAGTTCTATTCTTTCTCTCTGCAACACCATTCAGCTGTGGTGTTCTTGCAATGCTGAACTCCCTCTTGATCCCTTTGTTAGCACAAAATTCATCCATAAGCTTGTTCTTGAATTCAGTTCCATTGTCACATCTAATACCTATAACCTTCAGTCTCAGTTGGTTTTCAAGTGCTATTATAAGATCATGAATAGCATCAAAAGTATCATCTTTAAATCCCAAGAAAAATACCCAACTGAATCTGCTGCAATCATCTATCACAACCAAGCAGTACTTTTTCTTGTTTAGACTTGTAACATAAACAGGACCAAATAGATCCATGTGGAGCAGCTCCAAAGGTTCTCTAACAGTTCTTTCCTCAAGCTTCTTGCATGAAGCTTTGTGTTGTTTACCCTTCTTGCACGCCAAACAGGAGTGATCATTCTTGTAAGTCTTTGAAGGTAAACCTCTAACTAAATTTCCTTTGACTAATTTGTTGATATTCTTGAAATTCACATGGCCCAATCTTCTATGCTATTGATGTGCTTCTTCAAATGATGCCTTTGCTACTAAACAGGTAGCTCTTTCAGAAGAGTGAAGACTCTTCATATCCAAACTATACACATCATTGGTTCTTGGTACTTTCAGTATCACCAAGTTATCATCATCAAGCTTGAATTCAGGTGAAAGAATGAGACATTCTGTGTCAGTGAATAACACAGGATGCTTTTTATCACAGATTTGAGAGGCCGACAAAATATTGAACTTGAGCTCCTTCACATATCTAACATTCTCAAAATCTATTCTTCCTACTTTGATGGTTCCTTTGCCGCTTATTCTTCCTCCACTAGCATCATTCCCAAATGCAACTCTTCCTCCACAATAAGATCTAAAATCGACTGAATCTCCTTGTCGCTTGTCATGCTTCCAGAGCAACCACTATCCACAATTAGATGATCTTTAAGCTCTCTCTTCGGGTTTCCCTGCACAAAGATAAGAGAGTTAGTGTCTTTTAGGAACCAAAGCCACATACTGACTTGTGTTCCCCTTGTGGAGTAACATACTCAAATTCCTTGAGTATGTAATCTTCACAGTTTTGTAGACAGAATCAAGCATTATCTTTTGTTTTAAAACATGTGGTGGATTTTCAAAGAAAACTTTCTTTTTCAACAAAAATCTCCTTTTCTTTTTTAACAAAATCATCTTTATCAAAAACCTCTGCTTTTACTCTCATTGTTGAAAAGTAATCGTTTGTTCCCATCAGTACTTTCCTTCTTAACCCATTTGGTTTTAACTTTTGGCGAAGAGTCTCTAGATCTAACTACGTTCTTTGAGTTATAACGCCTTCTAGATTGATAGTAATTAGATCTCCTAGGGTTTCCATTCCAAAAAGTGTTTACAGTACCTTGATTGTTTGAAAATCTAGCAGTACTTTGAGAAGGTACTGCTTGAGTTCTTTGAAAAGTATTTGAAGGTACTGGTGGTTTTGAAAACGGTCTTCTCTGGTGAGGGTACCTATAGTCTGGTGAGAAGTTTCTATGGTTAACCCTATGTGAATGATTCCAAGCTGGTCTAGTCTCCCTTGGTTTTTGGTTGACAGTTCTGTTCTTTGGGAACTTACTTAGGTACTCTGAATGTAAGTCACAGTCCTTAATCAAATGATCAGGACTAAAACGAACGAAACATAGTTTTTGATCTGTAATCCCAAAATTTCTTCTTCTATGTGTATGACCAAACCTATCATGTCTTCTAGGTGAATGACTAAAACTGTTTTGACCAAAATTATCCCAAAAAGGTTTAGCAGTATTGTGAAAAGGTTTTCTTAAAGGTACTGCTGAAGGTGTAGCAGTACTTTGAGGTGTAACAGTACTTTTAGGTGAAAGTGCTGCTTGACTTTTAACATCATCTACCTTAGGTTTTTCAACAGTTTCTTTGAGGTTTCAGCACCTAGATTGACCAATAAGCTTCTTCCTAAACTCTAGGTCCGCCTACTCCAAAACGAGAAACATTAGGCCTAAGAGGTTGATGACTACTGGTGGGATGATGGATAGCATGATAACCTTTGTCTTTCTTATATTCAGGAGGTTTTCACTAATTGAGTCCTCATTACTAGATGTATCTACATAATTAATGAGTTCATCATCACTAGTGGGTATATCCTCAAAATCACATTCATCCTGATCACTAGGTGAGTTTTCTATGCTATTAAAGTCCATACCAAAACCTATGCCGGTTTTAATGTAAGCTCTTCTCTGTTTTTCAACATAAGTGACATGAGAAAGACCTGATTGTCCCCAAGCAGCAAATTTGTCTAGCAATTCATCTCTTTCCTTAGTCAGTTTCTCAATTTCAGAAATCTTACAATTTAACTTCCATTCACTTAGTTTTAACTGATAATCATGTTGTTCATACTTTTCTGCCCAAGCCATTTCATTATTTTCATGTGTTATTATTTTGGCTTCCATAGACTCTAAAGTAATTTGATAACCTGCTACCTCAGACCTAGCCCTTTGATAATTATCTCTTTCAGTCACATAATTATTTAGCACTTTTTGATAAAAGTTATGATACTTAGAACATACCTCAGAGATAGGGGGTGAACTTGGTGAAGTAGCTACCATAGCAAGTAGAACAGGATCATCTTCACACTCCATGCTCCAGTCAAAGCTTCCATAACCATCTTTAGACTCCATAGCAGCATGTCCAGGTTCCTCATCAAAAGCTGTGCTCCAGTCAAACTCTTCCACTGAATCCTCCACAGTTACCATACAAGTAGGTTAACTGGTTCATCATCAAACTCAGCACTCCAGTCAACCTCTGATAGATTCTCTTGAGCAACCAAAGCTTTTGTTTCTGTAATAGGAATTTCTTTCAACTCTAGCTTCGGTTTCTCAGTCATCCTGTTTGCTTGATATTTAGCAAACCTGCATTCCCTTGCAAAATTTCCAGTCTTTTGATAGTTGAAGCATTCAATCTTGGATTTGTCAAAAGTGATTCCTGATGAGTGTCTAAATACTCATCATTTTTGTACAAAATAAACTGCAAAATCATCTGAAAACACTCAGAAACACATCAAAATGATCAAAATATCACAAATCAGTGTTTTATGTGTTTTAAATGCAAAAAGATCAAAATCAGATGAAAAACATATCAAATTTGCAAAAATTGCAGTTTTAGTCCCCCAAGTTTCTAAAATTGTCAAAACTAGTCCCTGAGTCAAAATTTCAAAAGAAAAGTCACCAAAGGTCCTTTTAAAATCATAACTTGTCAAATTTAGTCCTTTGGTGAAAAATATCAAAAGTTTGAGAAAATTACAAAAATGGTCCTTCAAGTTTGCAAATTGGCAGAAATGGCCCCTGGAAAATGTGAAAATGGCAACTATGGTCCTTGTAATATCAACACTTGTAAATTTCAGTCCATAAAACACCTTTGCAAAATTACAGGTTTGGTCCCTTGGTTTTGTGGAAATTGCATATATGGTCCTTGTGTTGTTACTTAGCCAAATGGACCTTTTTATTATCTTTGGCCCAAACAGATATCCCAATCCAATCCCAGGCCCAATTATTTACCCGGTTTAAACCCGAATCCAATCCACCCCCTTTGTTTAATACCGGTCAAACCCAGTTGACCCACTCATTTCCCTCTCTCCCTCACATGTTGCACCATTTCCATCATTCCAAACCTGCAATCCTCTCTGATCACACTCCACCTCCACTCCATCATCACCTACACCCCCCCTCCAAACACAAAGAGCCAAGGAAACATTTAATGCACCTCCAATCTCTCACTCAATCTCACTAACAGTTAAAAAGGTTTTGGCGCCAAAAAGGTTTAAACGGCTATGATCAAGTTAAGCCATCCAATGGTCATTTTTATTGGTGGGAACTATTCAGAAAGAGGAGAGAGACACTTGGGAGCTTATAAAGAGCCAAGAGAAGCAAGAAGAAAGGAGTTAGCTAGTTTTCTTAATTTTTATCTTAATGTCGCTTTTTATATAAATGTTGTAGTTTAATTTAAATCTTGTAATTTCAGTGGCTTAGTCTCAAATTTATGTTAAAGTTTCTTTGTAATGTGTTTGAACATCACCAAAGTCTTTAATCAATTCCAAATTTAATGTTTATCTTGATGAAAATTTCCATCTCAAAGTATCATTCAAAAGCCTCAAATAATCTCTTTTCATGTTCAAGTAAGCTTGTTTAAGCTTGTTAAAATCTTTCATAAGCTCTTATTGCGGTTCAAGCATTTTGGCTCGTGGTCAACAAAAGTCAAACGAGCTTAATCTGGATTTGGAAAAGGGTAATCGTGTTGCAGACTTGGATATTGGGTCAGAAATGGTTTAGTATAGTGGTCTTTTGGTTTGGTTTCACCTCCGCAACTAGTTGTATACAAGTGAGTAAGAAATCATTCATATTTCAAGTCATATTGCAGCCTTTTGCTCATCTCTGTATATCTGTGGTCACAATTGCTCTCTATGTATTTATATAGTTGTAATATGTTCATAAGAACTTAGTTTGATCCTTAAATCATGTTTGTTCAGCAGTTTGTCCATTTTTAGTTCACAACAGTTGGTTTAAAGAATGTTTGGTTCAATAGCTTTAACTGAGTTATAGGTCTATGCAAGGGTAGGTTTCTATTGTATCATGCTTGTTTATCCATTTCATGCTCATATCAGTCTTACTCTTTTGTATGCAAGGTCTCAAAGTCAAAATGATACCTTAAACCTTTTAGCAGCTTACTGTTGAGTTTTTTATAAGATCCAAAGCTTGTTTTATGTTCATAAATCTTAGAACTAGCTTTCATTAGTGTTATTTCACCTATTAATATCATTTTCAATCCACAAATTGGTTTCAAAAGTCAAATTAGTCAAACCTCAAGTTCTGTCCAAATAGTCAAAATGCATAATTCTCAGTTTTTGTCAAGATAGACAGATTTTTAGTGGGCTCATTCTTGGGTCAATCTAAATGAAATTTGAGGCTTTTAAAAGTTCTATTGCTCTAGTTTCTTGTTGTTATTTTTGTACAATTTAGTGAATTTTCTATAAGCTTCTAATAAGCCTGTCACAATGGCTTAAATGCCCTGTGTAAAACTCAGCTTAAGCTGAGTTTTCTCAGCTTGTGCAAGCTCTTGCACAGAACTCATTTGAGCTTGTGTAAGTCTGAGTTTTGGGTTTTAGTTAGTCACCCAGGTTATCTTGAGGTTCCATTTATTGTTTTTCAATATTAGCTTATTGTGTGGCTTATGCATAAGCTCAGACATACCACCCGTGTCACTGTTTTCTGCCATTTACTCAACACATCTAATTTGTTCAATTTGCTAATCCAGTGGTTAGAGCTTGTTGATTTCAGTTGCATTTGGTCAATTTTAGCTTATTATAGCTTTCATATCAGTTTGGTAGCCTTTGGATTCTATTTGCTTAATCAAGTGCTTATTTCATAAGTACTTTCCACCTCAGTTTCAAATTCCTCCACACATGCACCCTTTTTTCTATTTTTCCTTTATTCCTAATATTATTTTAGAGTTTCCCTGAAATTTTCAGATTTTTCTAAGGTGTTTAGCTATTTTTCTTAATTTAAAATAGTTTTTAAGCATTTTTAATTAGTATTTAATATAAAAAATTAGAAAAAGGTTCAAAAAAATAATTTTTCAATTTTCTTAAGTTTAGATAAATATAAAAAGCCAAAAAAATATTTTTCTAGATTTTTCTTAGTTAAATTTGTATTTTTAAATAATTTAATTAGTTTTAAATAGTATTTAATTCCTAGAAAATAGAAAAATAATCTAAAAAAATACAAAAATAGTTTTGAAAATTCTAGTTTGATATTTTAGACTTTTCCATTTCATAATTTTATTTTTCTAGCTTTATTTCCTAGTTTCTTGAATTTTAGGTAAGTATTAAATAGATTAAAATAGATTTTTATTTAATAATAATTATATAATTAGTTATAAAATAATTTTTCTAAAAAGTTTATTTTATCATTAGGTTTGTAAAAATATCATTTTCATATTTTTAGGGTTAATATTGTGTAAGTTTCACTTTTTTTATTTTGTCGTAAGTTTTAGTTTAAGTTTTAAACGTTCATCATTTTAAAAATAGTGATAAAGTTTATTTAATATTTCTTATCTTTTTAACTTTCTTTAATTTGCATTTAAGCCCCTTTAGTTTATGAGCTTTTTCTGTAGTTATAATAATTCAAATCTCTTTTCCGTTCAAATCTCCCGATCACTATACGTTTGATAATCCATTGCATAGCTCGTTGGGACATAACGACCCGGGGAGACCCTATACTCCTCAGATCTTCATTGAGTTCGTTCCTGAGCCGTTTTAAGCTGGTTACGGTCCGCCATTCACAAGTGGCGGGGTTGTGTGATTTAGCTTATTTGTTGGGGGCGCATCAAATTTTTGCATTGCCACGGGAGTTGTGCTGATTATCTTCCGTCCTAGCATTAGTGATTTGGATATTCACTCCTTGTTTATACCATCTGTATGTGTTTATATTTTCTCTTAAAAATCAAAACCCAAAGATTTTCATTCTTTGTTTTCACATCATGTTTTTCAAAAATACCAAAAATAATCCTCTTTACCTTCTTACCCTTTTGAATTCTTTATCCCTACCCTCTATCCATTTGATTCTAACTTCTTCTATTCTGATGGAATCATCGATTCCTTGTGTCGGTCGTGGAGAACCGCTTTTGGTTTGCCACCGTGTCATTGGTGTACGTGCGGCAAACGATGCGGTAATGACATTCATAACGGAAGTTGTTTGTTTTGCGGTTCGAGGAATTCATGTTCTTATGATCAAAATTTTTTCAATGAGCCGAAAAATTTCTCCGACTACCCACCCCAACCCCAAAATTTTTCGTTCAATCAGCAGTATTGCTATGGTTGTGGGGATCCGTTAGTTGATTTTCGATGTCAAAGATGTTCTTGCGAGAGGTGTGGAAATGATCTTACGGATGGATTTTGTTCGCTTTTGCTTGAAGCTGAAAACTCATGCACTTATCCGAACTTTTCCAATTATCCTCAAAACGATTTTAGCCACCCTCCTCAATATTCATTTGAGCAAGAACCGTGCTATCAAAGTTTTAATGACACATCGTTTCAGAATGTACCGAATTGTTCTTGCACAAATTGTGGAGGTCCTCTTCAATGTCAACCGTGGAATCAAAATTACTATACTTGGGTTTGACAATTCCAACCTCCACAGCACTATACGGTTCAAACTCCACCTGAGCCGTTGTCTCAAGAAATCTTCCATGATTTTGAAACCGCAATGAAAACACTTGAGGATATGATGATTAACTTTAAGAATCAAGTGAGTGGTGAGAAAACCATAGGAGAATTGCTAGCGAAGGCGTGAGGCCCGCCTCGAGGGAAGAACTATTAGCCCTAGAGCATGCTCTAGGGCGTTCCAATTCTTAAGGCAGCTCTTTATGATGATGACGCAGGAGGTTTTATCCTTTTAGAAATAATATTTCTCAACCTCCTCAATCAGTTGATATCCCAGCAGTTGAGATTCCATCTCAAACAACTGCTATCACACCCGATATTCCCACTCACTCTGAACATGGGGGCGAGCATCTTGACCTGTTCCCGAAAAGGAATCGGACGACTTCATAAAGTCTAGTGTTGAGAACCTTGTCCCAATCCGAGAGTCACAGGAATTTCTGATCATATGTGTGATTCTTCTTCCCTCTCTGAGTGTTCAATGATCATTTGGAAACTTTCTCCGATTTTAGCGATGATTGTGCTTCCCATGGAGACATTGAGTATGTCGAGGCATCACTCCCACAGTCTGATCCTCTTCGAGGAGTTCTCGATGAACTCACTCACATCAATCCACTCTTTGATTTCGAAGCTTCGATCTAGAGAGATTGAAAGTCTCCTTTATAATGATCGTTCACTCACTTCTTATCCCAACAATCCAATAGAGAATGTTGATCACTTTGTTCCCGAAATATTCAAAACTACTTTCACCAATCCTCTATTTGAATTCGACACGAATTCACTTCAATTTCCGAGAATCCACTCTTTGATACTCAGATTGAGGATAGTGATGAGCCCACAATGGAACAAGAGTTCACTATTTCACATCATGTGAATGATTCTCTTCATGAGGAGTTCGCCGGTGAACTCACTCATATCATGACTCCCGTGAGGGTATGATTGCTTGGATGGAAAAAATCATGATCGGGGGGAAAAGTTCTCAATCATGAGAGTTTGTATTTCTATGACAAATTTTTCAACCCTCCCTCGAGATGCTTTCAAGCCAAAGAGCTCAACCAACAAAATCCAAACGAGTGCAACTGCACTTGATCTTGAGGAAGAAGATCTTATCATGATCGTCATCATGATTTTCCTTCTTTTCTTCACCTACCTGGTGACTTCTCTTCTTCTTCACTCGTTCGGAGGTAGGACACTATCTTTGACCCCGGCATTTTCATTTATCATTTTTGAGCCGGTTCTATGTATATCTCATCGATGTGGAACTTTCACGTGCTTCAAATGTTTATCCAAACATCTTGAATGAAAGTCCGATGGAGATTGTTTTTTTTCCACTTTGCTTCCCATGAACCATTAATTGGGGTCGAGTCAAGCTAGCGACTCGGGAATCAAAAACAGTAGCACACAATATGGGTTTTCACCCATATTTCTGACTTCTTTCTATTTTCTACCACCCTAGTGTGGGGGAGTTGCCCACATGTTAAAAAAAAAAAAAAAATCTTTCGGAATAATGGTGGCCGTAGTATTTCCCTTTACGTTCTTTGTTTCGGCATAACTGGCCTTACTTTGAATATTGAGGGCAATATTCATTTCTAAGTGTGGGGGGATTCTCACGAATTTTATCATGTAATTATACCGCCCAATTCCCCGCTTTTGGCCAAATTTTTTGGAGTAAGTGTTTTCACTTACTCAATTGGTTATCATCCGCTTGTCTAATAGACAAAAGGATTGGCTAATCCAAGAGCAAACGGCTCTTGGTAAAGATTTCTCAAATCCGTTTATATGGCTTGCAATTTGCCCAAAATTGTATGGTTCCCAACTCACCATATCCTAAAAAGTGAAGAGTTGGCTAGCCCGCAAGATTATGGCTTGTGGTAAAGGCAGTGGAAAATCCATAATTGGTATTCAACTCACCAAAGATAATTCTGATAATTTATCTAAGAGTTGGCTAGTCCAGAAGGGTACGGCTTCGGTAAAGACACATCAAATCTATATGGTTTATGATTTGCCAATAAATCGATGGTTATCTGTGTACCATGGTTCTTACTTGAACTGAAACATTTGGCTACTCCAGTAGTAATGGCTTTTGGTAAAGAGATTAAAATCCATTATGTTTTCTCAATCATTGCTAAGGGACTAGCAATATCTCATGTGGGGGATTGATGAGTGTCTAAATACTCATCATTTTGTACAAAATAAACTGCATAAAATCATCGAAAACACTCGAAACACATCAAAATGATCAAAATATCACAAATCAGTGTTTTATGTGTTTTAAATGCAAAAAAGATCAAAATCGATGAAAAACATATCAAATTTGCAAAATTGCGGTTTTAGTCCCCAAGTTTCTAAAATTGTCAAAACTAGTCCCTGAGTCAAAATTTCAAAAGAAAAGTCACCAAAGGTCCTTTTAAAATCATAACTTGTCAAATTTAGTCCTTTGGTGAAAAATATCAAAAGTTTGAGAAAATTACAAAAATGGTCCTTCAAGTTTGCAAATTGGCGTAAATGGCCCCCGGAAAATGTGAAAATGGCAACTATGGTCCTTGTAATATCAACACTTGTAAATTTCAGTCCATAAAACACCTTTGCAAAATTACAGGTTTGGTCCCTTGGTTTTGTGGAAATTGCATATATGGTCCTTGTGTTGTTACTTAGCCAAATGGACCTTTTTATTATCTTTGGCCCAAACAGATATCCCAATCCAATCCCAGGCCCAATTATTTACCCGGTTTAAACCCGAATCCAATCCACCCCCTTTGTTTAATACCGGTCAAACCCAGTTGACCCACTCATTTCCCTCTCTCCCTCACATGTTGCACCATTTCCATCATTCCAAACCTGCAATCCTCTCTGATCACACTCCACCTCCACTCCATCATCACCTACACCCCCCCTCCAAACACAAAGAGCCAAGGAAACATTTAATGCACCTCCAATCTCTCACTCAATCTCACTAACAGTTAAAAAGGTTTTGGCGCCAAAAAGGTTTAAACGGCTATGATCAAGTTAAGCCATCCAATGGTCATTTTTATTGGTGGGAACTATTCAGAAAGAGGAGAGAGACACTTGGGAGCTTATAAAGAGCCAAGAGAAGCAAGAAGAAAGGAGTTAGCTAGTTTTCTTAATTTTTATCTTAATGTCGTTTTTTTTATATAAATGTTGTAGTTTAATTTAAATCTTGTAATTTCAGTGGCTTAGTCTCAAATTTATGTTAAAGTTTCTTTGTAATGTGTTTGAACATCAGTCAAAGTCTTTAATCTGAATTCCAAATTTAATGTTTACTGATGAAAATTTCCATCTCAAAGTATCATTCAAAAGCCTCGAATAATCTCTTTTCATGTTCAAGTAAGCTTGTTTAAGCTTGTTAAAATCTTTCATAAGCTCTTATTGCAGTTTCAAGCATTTTTGGCTCAGGGTCAACAAAAGTCAAACTGAGCTTAATCTGGATTTGAAAAGGGAATGCTAGTGTTGCAGACTTGGATATTGGGTTCTAAAATGGTTTAGTATAGTGGTCTTTGGTTTGGTTTCACCCCAACTAGTTGTATACAAGTTGAGTAAGAAATCGATTCATATTTCAAGTCATATTGCAGCTTTTGCTCATCTGTATATCTGTGGTCACAATTGCTCTCTATGTATTTATATAGTTGTAATATGTTCATAAGAACTTAGTTTGATCCTTAAATCATGTTTGTTCGGCTAGTTTGTCCATTTTAGTTCTACAGTTGGTTTAAAGAGTGTTTGGTTCAATAGCTTTAACCTGAAGTTATAGGTCTATGCAAGGGTAGGTTTCTATTGTATCATGCTTGTTTAGCCATTTCATGCTCATATCAGTCTTACTCTTTTGTATGCAAGGTCTCAAAGTCAAAATGATACCTTAAACCTTTAGCAAACTTCTTTGTTGAGTTTTTATAAGATCCAAAGCTTGTTTTATGTTCATAAATCTTAGAACTAGCTTTCATTAGTGTTGTTTCACCTATTAATATCATTTTCAATCCACAAATTGGTTTCAAAAGTCAAATTAGTCAAACCTCAAGTTCATTCCCAAATAGTCAAAATGCATAATTTCTCAGCTTTGTCAAGATAGACAGATTTTGATGGGCTCATTCTTGGGTCAATCTAAATGAAATTTGAGGCTTTTAAAAGTTCTATTGCTCTAGTTTCTTGTTGTTATTTTTGTACAATTTAGTGAATTTTCTATAAGCTTCTAATAAGCCTGTCACAATGGCTTAAATGCTGTGTGTCCCACTTTTTCGAAGTTTTTCTCGGCTTTGGCAAGCTCTTGCACAGAACTCATTTGAGCTTGTGTAAGTCGAGTTTTTGGGTTTTAGTTAGTCACCCAGGTTACCTTTAGGTTCCATTTATTGTTTTTCAATATTAGCTTATTGTGTGGCTTATGCATAAGCTCAGACATTACCACCAATTCGCGGTTCAAGCCGCCATTTACTCAACACATCTAATTTGTTCAATTTGCTAATCCAGTGGTTAGAGCTTGTTGATTTCAGTTGCATTTGGTCAATTTTAGCTTATTATAGCTTTCATATCAGTTTGGTAGCCTTTGGATTCTATTTGCTTAATCAAGTGCTTATTTCATAAGTACTTTCCACCTCGAGTTCAAATTCCTCCACACATGCACCCTTTTTTCTATTTTTCCTTTATTCCTAATATTATTTTAGAGTTTCCCTGAAATTTTCAGATTTTTCTAAGGTGTTTAGCTATTTTTCTTAATTTAAAATAGTTTTTAAGCATTTTTAATTAGTATTTAATATAAAAAATTAGAAAAAGGTTCAAAAAATAATTTTTCAATTTTCTTAAGTTTAGATAAATATAAAAAGCCAAAAAAATATTTTTCTAGATTTTTCTTAGTTAAATTTGTATTTTTAAATAATTTAATTAGTTTTAAATAGTATTTAATTCCTAGAAAATAGAAAAAT
Source organism: Chrysanthemum makinoi (assembly GCA_910596185.1). Classification (NCBI taxonomy): domain Eukaryota; kingdom Viridiplantae; phylum Streptophyta; class Magnoliopsida; order Asterales; family Asteraceae; genus Chrysanthemum; species Chrysanthemum makinoi. Next base: position 82,906,710 of record OU343225.1, on the reverse strand, counting down.
AATCTAAAAAAATACAAAAATAGTTTTGAAAATTCTAGTTTGATATTTTAGACTTTTCCATTTCATAATTTTATTTTTCTAGCTTTATTTCCTAGTTTCTTGAATTTTAGGTAAGTATTAAATAGATTAAAATAGATTTTTATTTAATAATAATTATATAATTAGTTATAAAAATAATTTTCTTTTTCTAAAAAGTTTATTTTATCATTAGGTTTGTAAAAATATCATTTTCATATTTTTAGGGTTAATATTGAATAAGTTTCACTTTTTATTTTGTACGTAAGTTTTTAGTTTTAAGTTTTAAACGTTCATCATTTTAAAAATAGTGATAGCGTTTATTTAATATTTCTTATCTTTTTAACTTTCTTTAATTTGCATTTAAGCCCCTTTAGTTTATGAGCTTTTTCTGTAGTTATAATAATCTCAAATCTCCTTTTCCGTTCAAATCTCCCGATCACTATACGTTTGATAATCCATTGCATAGCTCGTTGGGACATAACGACCCGGGGAGACCCTATACTCCTCAGATCTTCATTGAGTTCGTTCCTGAGCCGTTTTAAGCTGGTTACGGTCCGCCATTCACAAGTGGCGGGCTTGTGTGATTTAGCTTGACTGTTCGGGAGCGCATCAATTCCCTGTTTTGGTTTGAAGTCAATGCCTCTTCCTGTCTTCTTCATAAACTTCTTGATCCTTGCAGTGATCATAGCAACTTGCCACCTGATATCAATTTCTTCAAGAGCATCCTCTTCAATATGTGAGATATCTTCTTCATAAGTAACTGTAGAGTAGTTTCTTTGTGTAAAGAAAGAGCATACAACTTCATCTGAGTGGATGGTATTTGTTGGTGTAGGTTTTTGAGCAAAAGGGGTAGTGTGAGGCAACAAGATTACTTTGAGTAGAGAAGCAAAGTACTTTTAGTGGAAGTATTGCCTCTCTTTTCAGAAGACACAAAAGCTATACTATGAGACTTTGAACTTGTTTGGCCATTCATCTCATGCTCATAAACCTTCAGATGATTGTAGAGATCATCAAAGTCTATAGTGTCCAATCCAGGTTGTCCTCTGATCATTGTAGCAATCACATGCCATGTCGATGGCAAACTCTTTAAGAACTTTAGGTTAGCATCTTCAACTGAGACCTCTGCTTTGTACAGCTCCAAAGATGCTGAGAAGATTTTGGAATCTGTCATAGGCAACATCAAGGCTTTCTCTTTCTCCAACAGTAAAGGTTTCAAACTGCTACTTCAACAGATTTCTGTGCATCTTCTTGGAAGCATCATTGCCTCCAAACCTTGTCTTGAGAGCAGCCCATAGTTGCTTTGCATCCTTAGCATCATGGAATTTGAGTAGGTATCCATCAGGAATAGAATACAAGAGTATGTTAAGAGCCTTCTCTTGATTCCTTATTGTGGCAGCTGGCAAGATGGGTTTAGGTGCTTTAGGTTGTCCAGGTATGTCTACAGGTTCGTCAACAACTTCATTTCCATTGACAATCACATTCCACAGTGCATGGTCTGTAATTGCAATATACTGCCTCATCTTCATGCTCCATAGGTCGTATTCTCCCTTCTTAATGATTGGTATTCTTAGTGAGGTGATGGATGGGGGTGGAACAGCTTCAGTCGACATCTTTAGGTTTTTGTTGTTAACTAGGTTTTAAGGTTTCTTCCTAGTCAGAGTTTCCACACAAGCTCTGATACCACTTGTTGGATCGATGTACTCTAACCAAACTAACTTATATATCTTGTTAAGGGTTTAATAACCTTGGATAAATCCTAAGTTATTAACAATGAAACACTGAGCAAACTCTATTAAGTATGCGGAATTTACTTAACAAAGCTAAGAAGATTTAACTTTAACAATATTATTAATAACTCTAAATCGCTTGTTATGCATTTCTTTAATAACTCTAAAACTCTAATATCGTACTTCTCTAAAACTCTAATAATAAAACTCGTGAATTCGTACTTCTAATGCCAATCTAGGGATCCTTTTATAGGCTTAAGGATAACCCTAGTCGGTTTACAATTTGTAACCTTGTACGACAAGTAATCTAAAACAAAGAATATTCTAGAATAACAAAGCTTTCCATAAACGAATATAGCAGTTCTTTAGCTTTGCAGTACTTTGACTTTGACAGCAGTACTTTGACTTTTTACTTAGCAGTACTTTGAATCTTCAGTACTTCGACTCTTCAGTACTTTGTCAATCTTCAGCACTTTCATATCCCAACATAAATGCATTTATACCCCTTATGGTTAATGGACTTCTAGATGGGCCTATATCCAGTCCAAGACCTTCACTTGGGCCTGAAAGTGGAACACAACCCTTACATTTGACCCTTATTCTTTTTTTGTCATTCTTCATAAAAATCAACTCCCTCGTAGTTTCTATTGAATGCTCTCTTACCTTATTTTTGACATCCATTGCAGTAGGAAAGTCCTGACCACAATAGAAGAATGTGGTATAAACTCCATTTGCAAAGTCTGCATGTGGGTAAGAAACATACTCACTGTAAAAGACGTCATCAACCATCACAGGTAAATCATTTTCCAAATGCATGTCATCACTCATATTAGATATTGTTCCTGCTTCACCTAACTCATTACTCTGACTTACTTGGACCAAAGCAAGTCGTGCATCATTCTCCTGATAAGTATTATTTTCATTTGCTTGAATTGAATCATCAACTGCATTGCCTAAGTCATTAGTCTCACTCACTTGGAACAGAGTAACATCAACAATAGGATCCTCTTCCATGTTATTGCCATAAACAGATGCGCTTCCTACTTCCCCTAAATGCTTATCCTGAGTCAATTGAAACAAATTTACATCAACATCAGGCTCCTCAAACCTGTTATTGACATCAACTAGTGCTCTTCCTACTTTCTCTAACTGCTTCCCCTGAGTCACTCGGAACAGATTAACCTCAAAATTATCAGGCTCCTTAATAGCATTGTCCTCATCAATAAGTACTAAAGCACGCTTACTGTTATGAACAAGTTGGCTAGCAAATGATGTGTCTAGGGTGGAAAATACAGGCTCAATGTTTGGCAAATTGCTAGATTCACCAATATAATTGATGTCCATAGGCACTTGTGTAAGTTGCATAAAAGGATCTAGTGCAGGCTCATTATCAAGATCATCTAACACCAATCGTCTACAACAAGATTGAATAGCAGCACTAGCAACTTTTCTACTATTTTCATCCATCTCCCAAAAAACAGTCTTAATAGATTGTGGGGACATTTCAGACATCTCTAATCTTGTCTTACCTATTTCCACATACACATCTATCAACTTATGGTCTTTGACAAGGTCTTTCAACAACTCAAGATTAGCAGCTTCACGAAAACTAAACAATCCATCATCCAATGTACTACCAGGCTTAACAAAGTAGTAATCTTGGTTTAAAATTGCTTTTTGCGATCCGATGCGTTAAAGGTCCTAGAGGCCGATGCGCGATGCGTGTTGCGAATGCGAGCGCAATTTGGACGCGATGCGTTTTATATTAAAAAATACATAAAGTATTTATATGTAGTAAATTAAAAAAAATATCTAGTAAATACAATAAATTTACAAATAAGTCATAAAGATATTAAAAAATATGTAAATAATCTATTCGTAAAACAAATAAATCGCTAAGTCAGGACATAAAATACTTAGAAACAATATTATAAACCCCAAGTAAATTTTACTTTAAATGAGAAACTCCTTCTTTAATTACTTTCGAACAGGATGAACATGTAAATTTATTTTTAGTTTTAGGATCTTGAATTCCATAATTTCTAGATTTTGTTATTGTTAGCAGTAATGCGGTTGAACATGAAAGATTAAAGTCTATTTTATATATATACATGATTTTATACATACACATGATGACATGATATTATAATGTGTTAAAGGTGTACTGATAAGTTATACGAGTGGCTAACAATCATAATTCATTGATTACCAAATCAACAACAAAAGTCAAAACTAAAAATTTTAGTCAAATTTTAATCACACATATGATTTCCAGCTCAACTATTTAACATATATGATTATTTATGATCAAATAACAATAAAAACTATTGCATAACATGAAACTGTAATAAGATGATTGTTTGCGGGATTTCAAATCATGTTAATGGTGCATGATCTTGAACCGAAGAGTAATTTGGATGTAGGGTGACTTGTATGTTGTTATTATGTTTGTTTTAAACGTCTTTCAACAACTTCTATTTTTCAAAGTCCATTAAAATATTTTTATCTTCTTTTAAATGGTTTTTTTCTTTTTCAAAATGACCTAAATTCCATATTGCGACAATTGCGACCGTTGCTAGCATTACACAAATGCGGCAAATTGCGGTCTAATTCGAGTGCATTTTGGGATGGCCTCACATTAGGCATCATGATGCGAAATCCTAAAAGAAATGCAATGATGCACGCAATTTACACAATGATGCGTGCATTTTTAAACCAAGGTAGTAATAATTGGTTTGTCCATTATCATAACCGAGTTGGGTCATGAGAGCATCCATTTCATCAACAGATACCTCATTGATTTCAACATAATGAACCAGGCATTCCTTACCTCCATCATATATTCTACCTAGCCAGTATTTGAATGTACCTTGATGATGGAACCTCATGCTAAAGGAACCTGGTTCATCCGCTGTATAAAAAATGTAAAAAAAACACTGTTACGATAAAGTTACCTAAAAGGGGAATAACTTAAACAATTGTACTAATATATAGGTGTAGACGATAACAAAAAATGCAAAAAACACTAACCATATCTCCTGATTACAGAGTTTTCCTCCTTCTCATGGTTATCAAAGAAAGGAGGTTCTCTGATTCGCCATAAAGTAAATCCAAGGTTGTTGCTTGTTATTTTCTTACTTAGATTATTGGATTTGATGATTGACATTGCATTAGGGTTTTTGGGTAGGCTTCCGAAACAAGTTTCGGGATGAGCAATGAGCACACAACTTAGTTATATTATACATTATGGCGGGAAATTGGATTAGACATCTGCTACATAGTGCATTAAGGTAATAAGACGATTTTACCCTCCACAATAAACGGATATAGGGATTTTATGGACTGTAATGGGACTTTGACATGGGCATTAATAGTCAAAGGACTGATTTAGACTATAAAAACCTTGCTTTGGACTCCCCACGATGAAAACACCAAGTTTTGGTTCAACGCGATGTTTGTGTACAAGATTAGGGACCAACTGTGTATTTTACTCTATTTTAAATAAACTACTTGTATTCTTGGTTGTAGATCTAGTTGGTAGGTCTATTTATCATATTTTAAATGTCAATTGTTAAGAGCAATCGGTACGCTTGAGCCATAGGCTCGTGCCATCCCACCCGCTTAAAAATGCTGACGGAGCACGATACAATGGGTGGTGCCATGGCTCGTTGCGCCATGGTAACCAGCCCACGCCGTAGTCCTTTTTTTTTTTGAATTTGAATTTGAATTTGAACATTGGGTAACGGCTAGTTTGCCAAGAAAACCACTTTTTTCAAAATTTTACCCTTTTAAAATCCTATAAATACCTCCTTATTCTACCATTTTTTATAGACTCTTCCAATTTAATTTCTACTTCAATAATACTCAACTTTCTTTCAATTATAGATCCAAACAATCCCAACAACACCTACACCTACGACCATTATGATGTTTATTTTCAAGATGACCGGGAGCGATATCTTCAGGGTTATGCGGCGTATGAACAATTTGTAGCTTTGTGTGATCAAGAAGTCGGGGGATCGGGATCGTGTCTTAAGAGGACGAGGACATACATGCCACGTGAACGAGAAGAGGCAGAACAACATTTAATCGACGACTATTTTGGCGACGATGAGACTCCTCCTAAATATACCGAAGAGAATTTAAGGCGAAGGTATCGTATGAGTTCTAGACTTTTTCATAAAATACTCAATTATATTCTAAGTTATGATGTTCACCCTCTTCCCGAGTACTTTTATTTTTTTAGACAACATTACGATGTTGTTGGTCGTAAAAGTATTGGTCCTCTTTTGAAGTGCACATCCGCATACGCCAACTAGCGTATAGCACTGCGCCTGATGCGTTTGATGAGTACTTTCAAATTGGTGAACGTTGTTCACGACAATGTTTAGAGCACTTTACTAAATGCATACATATTTTATACGTTGAAAAGTGTTTAAGAAAGCCCACTTCAGCGGATGTTGAAAATATATATGCATTGCACGAAAAAGAACATGGACTCCCGGGAATACTCAGGAGTATTGATTTTATCCATAGGGATTGGAGAAATTTCCCAAAGGCCTTACAAGCTCAATTCAAAAGACGTGATCATAAATACCCAGCTCTTATGTTAGAAGCGGATGCGGATCATAAATTATGGATTTGGCATGCATATTTTGGGATTCCGGGGGCAAATAATGATCTTGATGTGTTATATGGTTCCCCGTTATTTGTTGATGAACTTGCCGGTAGAGCAACGAAATGTCCATTTGTAGTAAACGGACATACATACAAGAAAGGTTACTATTTAGCCGACGACATTTATCCAGCATGGTCTGTGTTTGTCAAACGTTTACTGTTGCAAGGAATGAAAAAACATTGAAATTTAAAAAGTTCAAGAAAGTTTTAGAAAAGATATTGAACGAGCTTTCGGAGTCCTGCAAGGTCGTTGGGATATTATACGACAACCCGCACGTGCTTACGAAATCAACGCGTTGAAAAGAATAATGTATTGTTGTATACTATTACATAACATGATATTGGAAGACTAGGGATTCAAAGTGAACTTAAAAGATATGTTCGTTGATCCAAGGCCGAACATTCCAGAGACTTGGACCGAAAGATGTGATTTGCATGTTAGAAAAAACAAAGAACTTCGAGATAGACAAGTGCACGACGATCTTCGACAAGACCTTGCGGAGCATGTATGGAACGTTAATTACTAGTTTGTAATTTATATTTCTTGTTTACGTATTACGTTTTTTACTTTTATGTAACTTTTTATTACTAATGTAATTTTTTTTTAATTCAATGAAGTTTATTTTAGTTAATATTGTGTATGTTTTATTTTATGTAAATGAATGAGAGAAATAAAATGATTTCTAGCCACACATTTTAAATAGGAGTGATAAATTTAAAGGAAGATGCATCTATTTTTGTAGATGCATTTAAAATGAGTGGTTGTAGTTTCTTCTCGCCTTTTTCATTTTAATTTTTCTTCGCATTTGATCCTAACTCGTATTTGCAAAGGCAAAAACGTTTCTCAAATAACAAATGAAGCTTATAGAAAAAAAGCATCTCTGTCAGGATGGAAGGAATTCGGTGTTTGGTTCATTAGAATTCAGTGTAATTTGTTGTAGTTGCAATATGAATTACAATCGAATCCTGTTTGGTTGGCATGATGGAAGGAATTGTAATTCAGATTATATTGGGTCATTGTTTGATTCGTAATGAAATGTAATCGAACGACAATAAATTACATATAGTGAAAGAATTCGGATTACATAGAAAACTTGATGGAATGTGTTGAATTACGTTAGAATTCATATTTTTACAAGTTAAATATTAGTATTTAACTTTTATCATTATTATTATTATTATTATTATTATTTTATTATAAACATCACTTTATTAGAAACTCATATGATTTACAAAAATTTAGTAAGGAGCCAAAATACTATCTGAGCCCCCATTCATCTAGTTGTTGTTGTTGTTGTTGTTGTTGTTGTTGTTGTTGTTGTTGTTGTTGTTGTTATTTTTATTAGAGAAAATTACCAAAAGAGGCAAAAAATTCAAGGTTTGTCAATTTTCTGGACACTTTTAGCATCTTTTTACCATTTTAGCCATCTCAACTGATCAAGTGTTCGACTCCACCCCTTTTGTGACATGTGTCAATTGCAAGTACAAAGTTTAGGTATGATATTTTAATATTTTATTATCAAACTACCAAAACACCCTTATGCTTTATTAATTACTAGCAGGGTACCCGCGCGTTGCAGCGGCGAGTACCATGAAGTAAAAGTTCCCGATGAATCATGTATTTTAGTTTATTATATTTTTTTGACAATAAATTTACGGATATCAAGAATTTTTTTTAACCAGTGCCCGTTCGGGCTCGACCCCGTTTGGCCCGTGCCCGTTTGAGCTCGACCCCGTTTAGCCCGTGCCCGTTCGGGCTCAACCCCGTTTGGACCGTACCCGTTCAGGCTCGGGCTCATTTGGCCCGTTGCCTGTTCGGGCTTGAATATTTGTATAATGTGCTTTATTATTTGTATTAGTGATATTTAATGCAGGAATTGTGTTTAAGTTGGTTGTACAATATGCTTAATAATTTGTATGTCTTGTGTAAGGGGTGTTTTAATAACTACATTAATTGTATTTATTGACCAGTTAATTAATTGACTTTGTTAAATATCTTGACCACATTAATATTATTTTGTATTTTGTACATTAAGCTTTAAGATTTGTAAGTCTGAAAATTAAGATTGATGAGAAAAACCATTAATAGTGCATTGTGTATAGGCTTTGTATTTTGTAAGTTTTAATTTTAAGACCATGAGGAGAGATTCATTCCTCTATTATAAGTAGTATAGATATTTTTTAATATACTTGTACCTTATGCTTTATCCTCTTATATTTTGTGCTTATTTACTTGTACCCCTACCACCACCCACCTCTTTCACCACTCCCACACTTACCTTATCCCACTTATTATACGACCTATCTCCACCATTCTTATCATATATTTACACACTCACTCTCTCCCTCACTTTGCAGCCGCCGATAAGAGTAAGCCGCCACCACCACCACCTTGTACCACCGCTCCTCCACCACGTACACCATCATTCTCAATTTGTTTTCAAAGAGATTCGTGTGTTTTGGAACGTTTTGAGCCCTCATTATTGTGTCACCGTCGCTCCATCTTTTCGTTTTATTCTTTGTGAGTCGTTTGGGTAAGTGTATATAATGGTTATGAAAAGCTTTGTCACGTTTTCTTTAAACGAGTTTAGCTCTAAAACGGGTTTTATAAAAACGATTTGAATCGTTGTCCTTTTGAAAATAAAATGCAAATGAAAAGATTTATGGTATCATCGTGGTTTTATAAAAACGATTCGAATGTGTTTTTATAGATCTGAGATATACAAACGATTTGGTGTGATGTTAATTTCTTGAATCGATTTTTAAGATCTGAGATATATAACGAACGAAAAATCACTTTATGCTTAAATAGATTTGAGATATATAAACGATTTGGTGTGATGGCATATTTAATAAATCTTTTCAAGATAGGTAATTTTGACTTTTGTTCAAGATTGGTAATTTTCTCTTTTAAGAGACTAGGCGAATACCCGCGCCTAGCGACAGACAATTAACGATATGCGATATTGACGTAGGTGTTTCATATAACGTTCAAAATAGAACGTGAAAATATCAAAATTTAATTGCAAACGGTTGTAACATGTGATAATTCAACTCTAGCAAAAATTGTTAGCATGTATCAAACGACGTATAAAAATATTTAGTGAGGCTAAAAAAAAAACATTACATCAATTGTGAGATACTAGCTAACAAATGCATGCACGGGCTTTTTTCCTTGCACATGCAAAAAACGTTTCACTAATTGTGATTTTTCCAGCCTTGAACATTAGGGAAGGTGTTTGAAATGGAAAGTCAACATTAACTCATTAGCTCAATTAGCTCTTCTATGTTTATAATATGTTTGTAGAGATGACAGTTGACTTTCAACAATGATATTGATATCATTGGTTTTAATATTGACAGCTAGACACATTCAACATTTAATTTTTATTTTGGGGGAATTATATACATCCCACTAAAACTCTATTAATTACATACTCTTTCCGTCTCATATTAAGTGTCCACAATAGAATCTTTAGATTTCCCAAATTAAGTGTCCATATTATATTTTAACCAATGAGGTGAGACTTTAGTTGGTAAAAATGATATTTGATTGGTGGAGAGTATAGTTATTGGAATTTTCTAAAATTTTGTGCATGATGAAAGCGGACACTTAATATGGGATGGAGGGAGTATATCTCCAATCTAAAATAACAAAAAATACCCATCTTCATATATTGTGCTAATTAAGGACGATCATACCCTTCCCATTTTCATCAACTGTGAGCGCCAAAACATTTTTATTATGCTGCTTTTCACCTTTTTAATGTGCCATAATATCTCTTTTTAATGAAGGGGTAAACAATTAATTTTGAAAAATTGATTGTATGAGTAACAAACACGATCAATTCATGTTTACAATTAAAGTGTTTTGACTGCTCTTTAATTCATTTCAAAATTGGTTGTCTTCTTGTATACTCATGTTTATCAATATTTTATATCACTAGTGAATATAATAATCTATAAATCATGTGTATGTCTCACGAAATGAATAAATTTGTTTTATATAATTTTCTTCACTTAATCAATATTAGTCTTGGTAAATTGGCTAAGTAAAAGAAAAGGCTAAAATAGGCATATTGGGTATATATGTTATTTTAAACTTTACTTGGGGATATATGTAATTAGTTAGGTTTTAATGGGGATATATATAATCTCTCCTTTTATTATTACCTTTTAAAGTGTTTCAACAATATTGACTTTCAACATTTAATTTTCAAGTTTTCATTTTAACTTTGACCATTTTTACATTTTATATAGTAAAGATAAAGATATATAAAAAAGCTTAATGTGGGACCCAAATCCCTTCTTGTACAATTATTAAATACCTATCACTCAAATTTCAAGTAAAAAATGGCTCATAATGATATAAAACACTTAACCGCACATTTTCTTTTTTTGTTGTTTCTTGGTCGCAGGCATAGGTTTGGATTTGGTGCTAAGTTAGATTCGAACGTGTTTGTCAAAGGGTTTCGACACTGTCATCCAAGCAAAAAGCTGCTCTCAACAGCAATCCTAACACCGCTGCAGTTGCCGGATTATGCCACACCTCTCTCGCTGCTGTCACGGGTTAAAATGTAGATTTTTTAGAGTTTAATACTGTAAATTTGTTGTAAATTTATTTAAAGTTTGTGTAAATTTAGTTATAAAATTTATATAAATTTGTGTATTTGTTTTTAGAGTTTACATAAAATATCTTATAAAGTTTAGGTGACTTTCCGATCTGTGTAAATGACCAGAGTTGACATCGGAGTTGAGCGGTGGTGGTTGAACAGTTGAGAAGTGGTAGTTGAGCAATAGTGGTTGATCACTAGAGTAGTTAAGCAGTGGTGGTCGAGTATGTTAATACAAATAAACCGTAAAAACGTTTATTTATATTTTACGATCTTCTAATGTTTTGTCGATAACAAACGTAAAATCTTGTTAACGAAACAAATAAAATACGTAAATGGTTTGAACTAATAGTTTCTAACATATTCACACTTTCACATAAAACACTAAAACAAGTATAAGTGATTTTATGATTTAGTAATATATATGTACAACAACTAGTGTTTATATATTTGGGTATAATATACACATAACTAGTATGTAGTATACTGGATAATATAAATGGGTAGAAACTTAAGTATCACAACCCATTGGGCAAATACATTGAATGTAGTTGGGTACAACCCAAAGCCCATAACCCATGGATCTTGACCCATAACCCATTGCATGACATCATGCTTATATCTTACATGGATAATATCCATAACCTATGGATCAACCCATACCCAAGTGACCAAATGCATTGCACTCAAAGATACATTGTATCTAGCCAAAGATCCATGGTTCAACCCATGACCCATAACCAAAATACTCATGGGCAAAGAGGAGTGTTCCACGGATCCCTAGCTTTGTGCTAGCCGGATCCCTTGTGGTAGGGATCCCGGGGAACAGTAGGATTTTTCCTCTATAAATAGTGAGCCATTTCTTCGTTATTTCTCACCCCTTTCTAACATACTTTCTCCCTGAGTTAAAAACTCACTAACCTTAGATCCAAGAGATCTATGTTTGTAGTTTTGTTTTTGTGTGATCTTTTAGGTTCCACTTAAAGGCAATATCACCACCTTTGAAGTCGAGCAAGCTCAAGTCCATGAGTTGCCATGCTTCCTCATCATCAAGGCTACTAAAGTCTTCTTGTTGATGATTCCTTTCTTTCTTCAAAGAAGTATAGTGTTGAAGACATTTGTGAAAGATGTCTCAAGTGTCAAGACGAAGATATTAGTGAAGGGTATCTATCGTCTATAGCATAAGCACTTGTGGTAGGTGCTTAGAAGTCAAGACAAGAAGCATTAGTGAAAGGTGCTTAGAAGTCAAGACTAGAAGCATTAGTGAAAGGTTCTTAGAAGTGAAGACACAAGACATTAGTGAAAGGTGTCTTGTAGATCTAGCCAAAGGCATTAGTGAAAGGTGCCTTAGATGTACATTCGATATGGTGTGTTTCGATGTACAATATAGACTAGTATTAGATCCAAGGATATTGATATCCTTGATGATGTTGTAAAGGAGTAGATCTCCTTTGGGATTAGTCATTGGTGTAGTGTGGTAGTAGTTCCTCCATTGCAATGGAACTAGGTGCTTAGCCTAGTACCTAATAAAGGGTAGGCAACGTTGTGAAGGTGTAGTTCACCTTGGAGTGAAAGAACTAGGTACTTAGCCTAGTACCTTATAAAGGGTAGGCGACGTTGTGTAGGTGTGATCCACCTTGGAGTGAAAGAACCCGGTGGTTAGCCTAGCACAGGAAAAAGGGTAGGCGACGTTGTGAAGGCTTCTCCGCCATAAGGAGATTGGTGTAGTGATTACGAAATCTCGAGTAGGTGACTCGGGGAGTGGAGTAGGGCAAGGAAGGTGTCCTTGTAGCCAAACCACTATAAATACTCGCGTTGTGGTTTTGTGCTTCTTACTCTTATCTTTTCATTACTTACCTTTATATGCTTGTTTATCAACATCCAACACACACATCCAAATGGATTGACATAAGTCGATCTAAATAGTTTAAAAGGAAGTTTTAATTGGCAAAACTATTCAACCCCCCCTTCTAGTTTTCCACAATTGGCATCAGAGCCTCGTTACCAAGTTTCTTGAAGTATATTGTACTTTAAAAACTTGATACGATCCATGGTTAATTGAAAACTACAAAGAAGGTTTTTCACAAAAACAAACACCATGTCTTTTAAAACTATATGTTTGGATGTTGATTTAATAACAACATTTTTTTATTTTTTACTTGTTTCATTTAATTGCACTAATCTTCTTTGTCATGTTGATTAGTCAAAGCTCATACCCACCAAGCTATAGGAATCGCTTGGTAACAAGAATACCTTCCTTAAGAAGGTATCTTAAACGCAAAGGAGCGGGTCTAAGTGACATTTGTTGTGTCATTTGTAAAGACATTCCTAAGTGCGCTAGAGGTATGATTTTCTTTTTATTTTTTCTTGATAATTAAGTATGCCTATTTAGGTATTTATATGATTATCTTTTGTGCTTATACATGTTTTACATGAAGCTTCATTAGGAAGCCTTTTTCTCACATACGTGTTTTATTTCTCATCTTAAGTCGTGGTATATAAAACTTATGTTTTGTTTCTTTTAATCCAATAATAAAACAAAACACGAATTTCAAAAATTCCTCCTTCCCCTTAAATAGTCCCACCGTCGACCACTCTATCAAATCCTCACTTTTTCAAATCTTTCAATTTCAAAAATTTCCCCTCATTCAAAAACTTCATCTTCCTCCTCATTCCATCTCAACCGAAACCAAGAAGATCCGTCATCAAAATGGTTTACATCGCACTCGTGCTCATCGCCTTAACACTCATTGCACTTGTGTTCCCTATGATGAAGTTCACATATGGAGACATTTACTTTGTGTTGTTAATCTACATTGGGATCATATACCCAATCCTTTGTATCATCCTTGGTATTGAAATGCAATATTACTAATAATCTAGTTATCTAGGTTATTATTATCATAATATGTTTGTCATTTCTTTTGATTTATTTGTTTCATATTCTTTCATGATACATTAGAAGTCATGTATGCATGTTAAAAGAAAATGTAGGTTAAAACATATATCTTGGTATAAAACTATGAGATCTAAAAACCTATGCTTTTTATAAAATCTGTTTCTGTAATTACAGATCTACGGATCCAGGAAGTTATACTAGCCGGATCCCTTTTGAAAAGGAACCGTGGGATCCGTCCTACTGGAAAACAGTTTTTCATGCAAATTAAAAACCACTTTCCTTCTAAAAGTAATAATCCACTAGAAAGTCAAAACCTTGAGTAAGTTAGAGTGTTAAACACCATTGTTAATAAAAATCTAGTAAAAACATTAGATAATCATAGGTTGACCACAAACATCTCTTTTTATTAACTTATCATTTCTATAAGTTCAACTATGACGCATGAATATGAGTTTGATTTTTCACTCACTAGCGTCTACACTCCGAACATCTCTCTTGAACCAACACACCTGGCAATCATGTCCGTGGGTTCAATAATCTCGAAAACCGTCACTTCCACGAAGGACGTATTGTAGACACCTCTCTACAATTTGAAGAAGGTATCAATACCTCCTTCCGAGCCATAGGACTAGAATGTCTTCTTGAAATCAATGAGAAGATAAGTCCAAGGCTCATAATGGAATTCTTCCGTCAAGTCGAACTCGTTCGTAACGAGGATCACTCTCTATCTCTTTGGTTTTATATCAAAACCAAAAGTTCACTCTAACCCTTGGGCATTTTGCTCACATCCTCCTGATTCCAAATCATGGACAATGTGCCTTCACCGAAGATTGGTCTCTTGATTCTCTCTTCAACTTTCGTGAAGAAAATAGTCCATATTGTTCACACATACCTCTCCGGAAGATTTAAATCGCATAATATGCAAACCTCGACCATATTACTCCGATCCAAACATTATCTTTACAAGGGATATCCGAGAAGAGTACAAGCCTCTTGCACTCATCCTACATGAAAATGTTTGGAGCCTTAGGGGAAATCGAGAAATCCTTCCCGCTTTGTTGTGCTCACATGTTGTACTGTTTGCTAACACAACAACCATACAATCTCGCCTACTTCTTCGCAAGGCTAATTGCAAATATTCAAGGCTCCAAGAATAAACTCATCCCTTATGGAATGTTCTTGACACGCCTCTATCATAATTTTATGCACTTCCATCCTCATTTTCAAAGTCCGTTGTAATGTACGTGGTGAACAAGATGATGGAAACCGCTAAACATATCTCTCATGAAGACTTTCTTCATTCTTGATTCCACCAACACTCATCAATCACATAATGATCCTCCTAGCGAAAACACTCAAGGAACCTAGTAGTATTCCAAAATAGGATCAATTCTCTTGTACTCGTGCTTTATCAATGTAATCTAATTTCTTTCATGAAATAAAACATCTTACATTTGATATCTTAGTATTAGAACTCTTTTTAGACTATCCTTGAAATATAATGCATTGTCAATATCATTACATACCTTTAGTAAAGGTCCTACTGAGCAGATGGGCGGATCCCAAAGATTGTGTTAGATGGATCCCTACACTTAGGGAACCGTGGGATCCGGCAAACAGAAAATGCAATTGCAAGCATTATATTTCAAACATAACCTTAGAACACCTCACACTAAGCTAAACATAGTGTCTTAAGGCAAATTAAGTCCTTATCAAGATAGGTTGATCTTTCGTACTCACACATAACTTACCTAGATCACACTCTAAGACGCTTGTAGATCTACTGTTTCATTTTTAATCCATTACTCTTCCGCTCTCAAACTCACACTTCATTTTTTACTTGATCCCTCACATTTAGCCTTAGAAATCTTTCGATTATAGCAAAATTGAACATAAATCATCCTTACCTCAAAATTGATCAAAGTTGATCAAACTCTAGTTTTCCCCATCTCAAAGCTTCTAGGATATTTTCCAAAACACTATCCTAAGTCACAACCTGATTTCTAGGATCATTTAGCTTCAATTGACACTCTCATCTTTAGTGTCATCCTTGCTCATCCATTGGTACTCTTGAAAGTTCCAAATCCTTCCATAAAAGACAATCATTAGCTACATCTCTCATTACCTTCAAGTACTTAAGCACCCCTTCATTTAAGACACTTAGAAGGATGAAACACTCAAGATGTTATAGGTCTTAGATCTTAGAAACATCATTTCCACTCTTTCATAGCTGCTGATAGCCGGATCCCTAGGATTAGCCTAGACGGATCCCTCGATGAGGGAACCGTGGGATCCGGATGATAGTTTATGTCAAATCTTGCTAAAACAATCATTTCAACTCATCTTCCTAACTCAAACACTCCATCTCATCTTAAATGAGTTCCTAGATCAGTGCAAACTCTGAAGTTGACTCTTATGCATGTTAATCATCACATTCCAATGAATCCTAGTGGCTTAAGGCTTAAATGCACTTCCCAAATCTCTTGGTTTATAAACCACTTTGTTAGGACCTCCATAGTCATCACTCTCATCCTAACTTTCAGCACTTTAGAAACCTTTGCAAACCTCTTGAAATCATCTCATCATGAGGAAAACCCCAAGTAGTAACTTATCCACCAAAGAACCACCCATGAAAAAGGCGCGTGTTATACACGAAATCTCTTCAACCGAATCATCTCCGGTCAAGCCAACAAAAGATAGGATCCTTCCTCATCCAATCAAACCAATTCCTAAAAGGATAGTACCCACAAAACTACCAATGCCAAACACCACCATACCTCCTAGGCCAAACAATATCATCTCCACTAAACCATCACCATTGGTTCCTAGAGCTATTTCATTTACATCCCCACTATCATCACCACACCTCTACAATTTAGAGGACTTGCCTTCTAGGCCGTCTCATCCGCTTCTCCCGACAACATTCTCCTCATTAGGAGGAATAATGGTACAAAATCAAGGTATTGAGTCAACACTTGCTCCGGCTTCCTTTTCACCGTTTCCATCATATAATCCCATTTGGATTATGAGAAATCATCAAAGTCAACCACCCGACCATATGGAAGTTGACACTTCTCTACCACCACCATCATTCTTGGTCGAGCCATTCTCAAATGTGCCTCCACCAAATCCTCCATCGTTTGAAGCTCCACAAGCCGCTTCACTTGATCTTTCGCATCAAGCCATTTCATTTCCTCCACCACCACTACCTAGCCATGACAAAGATTGCTATCATTGTCAATATGTTGAAAGTTTGATACATGAAGTACGAGAAGACCAACGTTTCATGTTCTATCATCTCCTTGAACGTTTCGACGAGATTAAACCTAAACAAAACTTGAGCTAGAAGATTTTAGTGGTGTCCTAGCATCAAGCGATAGTTGGTCTAGAAATTCTTAGTCATGTATTTTCTTGTTTTCTTAGTTTTTAGAGTCATGTATATCATAACTCTAGTTTTGTTAAATGAAATTACATGCTACTTGTTATGTTTCTGAGCATATGATTACATTGTATTCATATCTCATTTTTGTGATAACATTACTTGTTATATCACCATTGGTGAAATTGATCATCAGAGTTTATACAGATCCTCAGAATTGCCTAGACGGATCCTACTAGGAGGGAGGGCGACCGTGGGATCCGTGAGACAGAAAGCTATTTTCTACTAACTTGGACCACATTTGCAAGAAATTGTGAATTATACTTGCTTTCTAACCTTTGTTTTGTAGTTATTCAATTTACACACGAAGACTTTGACATCCTAAAGCTAGGGGAGCTTTATGTCAAAGCAATACATTGCAAATTACTTGCAATACTAGGTTTACTTTTCGTGACATCCCCTTGCAAAATTGCAATCATCAAGGGGGAGCACATTCGTCACTTAGACGAAATCTCTTGCAAACTTACTTGCAAACAAACTAGATTAGTATCACTTTCTTGACGCCCTTACATAGGGATGGACTCGTCAAGGGGGAGTAAAGACGAGATCCTTTCCCGTTACTTGCTCTCTATTTCTTTTTATTTTTTTCTTTTCACATGTTTTTCTTAAAAACGATGTGTTGCCTTCCTTCAAACACTTTTTTTTTCGACAAAAAGGGGAGAGAAAGTAAAACTACAAATTCAAACTTTTACAAATTTTAGCTTTTCCTTAAAATAATTTTTATGTTTGTCATAAAAAAGGGGAGATTGTTATACAAATAAGCCGTTAAAACGCTTATTTATATTTTACGATCTTCTAATGTTTTGTCGATAACAAACGTAAAATCATGTTAACGAAACAAATAAAATACGTAAATGGTTTGAACTAGTAGTTTCTAACATATTCACACTTTCACATAAAACACTAAAACAAGTATAAGTGATTTTATGATTTAGTAATATATATGTACAACAACTAGTGTTTACATATTTGGGTATAATATACACATAACTAGTATGTAGTATATTGGGTAATATAAATGGGTAGAAACTTAAGTATCACAACCCATTGGGAAAATACATTGAATGTAGTTGGGTACAACCCAAAGCCCATAACCCATGGATCTTGACCCATAACCCATTGCATGACATCATGCTTATATCTTACATGGATAATATCCATAACCCATGGATCAACCCATACCCAAGTGACCAAGTGCATTGCACTCAAGGATACATTGTATCTAGCCAAAGATCCATGGTTCAACCCATGACCCATGACCCAAAACCAAAATACCCATGGGCAAAGAGGAGCGTTCCATGGATCCCTAGCTTTGTGCTAGCCGGATCCCTTTGTGTAGGATCCGTGGGATCCGGGGAACAGGAGGATTTTTCCTCTATAAATAGTGAGCCATTTCTTCATTATTTCTCACCCCTTTCTAACATACTTTCTCCCTGACTTAAAAACTCACTAACCTTAGATCCAAGATATCTATGTTTGTAGTTTTGTTTTTGTGTGATCTTTTAGGTTCCTCTTAAAGGCAAGATCACCACCTTTGAAGTCGAGCAAGCTCAATTCCATGAGTTGCCATGCTTCCTCATCATCAAGGCTACTGAAGTCTTCTTGTTGATGATTCCTTTCTTTCTTCAATGAAGTGTAGTGTTGAAGACATTTGTGAAAGATGTCTCAAGTGTCAAGAAGAAGATATTAGTGAAGGGTATCTATCGTCTATAGCATAAGCACTTGTGGTAGGCGCTTAGAAGTCAAGACAAAGAAGCATTAGTGAAAGGCTAGGTCAAGACTAGAAGCATTAGTGAAAGGTGCTTAGAAGTGAAGACACAAGACATTAGTGAAGGTGTCTTGTAGATCTAGTCAAAGGCATTAGTGAAAGGTGCCTTAGATGTACATTCGATATGGTGTGTTTCGACGTACAAGATAGACTAGTATTAGATCCAAGGATATTGATATCCTTGATGATGTTGTAAAGAGTAGATCTCCTTTGGGATTAGTCGTTGGTGTAGTGTGGTAGTAGTTCTTCCATTGCAATGGAACTAGGTGCTTAGCCTAGTACCTTATAAAGGGTAGGCGACGCCAGGAAGGTGTAGTTCACCTTGGAGTGAAAGAACTAGGTACTTAGCCTAGTACCTTATAAAGGGTAGACGACGTTGTGTAGGTGTGGTTCACCTTGGAGTGAAAGAACCGGTCAAGTTAGCCTAGCATCGAAAAAAGGGTAGGCGACGTTGTGAAGGCTTCTCCGCCATAAGGAGATTGGTGTAATGATTACGAAATCTCGAGTAGGTGACTCGGGGAGTGGAGTAGGGCAAGGAAGGTGTCCTTGTAGCCGAACCACTATAAATACTCGCGTTGTGGTTTTGTGCTTCTTACTCTTATCTTTTCATTACTTACCTTTATATTCTTGTTTATCAACATCCAACACACACATCCAAATGGATTGACATAAGTTGATCTAAATAGTTTGAAAGGAAGTTTTAATTGGCAAAACTATTCAACCCCCCTTCTAGTTTTCCATAGAGTAGTTGAGCGGGGTGGTGGTGGTGGTGATGGACTGGTGAAGTAGGTGGGTGGAGTTATGTTAGGAGTTAGTGGGGTAGGAGGTAATTAATAAGAGGATATAACATAAGGGTGTTTTGGTAATTTGATAATAAAATATTAAAATATCCTACCTAACCTTTATACTTGCAATTGACACATGTCACAAAAAGGGTGGAGTGAGCAGTTGATCAGTTGAGCATGGCCAAATGGGAAAAAGATGCTAAAAGTGTTAGAAAATGGACCAACCTTGAGTTTTTTGGCCTCTTTTGATAATTTTCTCTTATTATTATTATTATTTATTTATTTATTTATTTTTTTATAAAAACATCACTTCATTAGAAAATCATAGGAAATTACAAGAAATTAGTGGGGAGCCGAGAGACTAACTGGGCCCCCACTCCTCTAGCAATAGCAAAACAAACCCCACTAAAAATATAGTTAGCACCACGCGCGCCAATATCTTGAGTGACCGAGAACTTTCGGATTCGCTTCAGCAAGGTCACCGCCTCCTTCTCGAGTTCACCGAAAGAAGAGAAAGAGAAGGGGATGAACCTATATCCAATATCACAAGATTTGGTTTCAGTACTTGACACGTTTGTGCTTGCCAGTACCATCACGAAGCGACTGCCACAAAGTCGGGTCATACCAGTTTGCGTCAAGGCGATGACCCAAGAAGATCAACACACACATCAAGGTCTCTCTCCCACGAGTAAAGTAACAAGTCACCAAGAGAGGTGTTTGTCCTCTCTCCAGAGTCTCGATATCAACTTCTTTACGAGCTAAACCCCTACCCGGGAGCAAATATCAGCGAGAGTATCACACACCACATTATGTCGATGTTTAATACCACAACTCATATGATGATACAAAGATGATCCCCATAGATAACACCCAGAAAACCTGGAAAAGCAGAGCACTGAATCTGAGTGGAGAAAAGGGGAACACCTAGACGATATCATAAAACACACCGGTAGGTTTTAGCATTCATAGTCTCCCCAGCCCAACCATCGGGACTACTCGATCCAAATTCGAAGTATGGTCTTCCATTTGTGATCTCCATAGGGCCATCTGTCAGTAGCAGAGGAGCGTAAGGTGGATTCACCTTTCAGTGACACGTGTGAAATATAAATCTGCTAATTTCTTCATGAGTTGGGGGCAAAGCAATTTCACAAGAGCTACCCAAAAGGTCGGTCTCCATTTTCTCGTTAAAAACATGTAGGGCATCATCAAAGGAAGATCCAGAAGCACCAACACCAGATCTGTCGAGAAGTTCACCTGAAGGCTGGCCATTGGAGTCTAGAAGCAAGGAAGGCATAATTCAAAACATCACCAGCAGAAATGTATACACCAAGCCCCAAATTCAAAAAGGAAGAGCCAGCCTCCATTGCCAATTTCCAAACCCGGCCCAGAGGCAGCGACATCTGAGCACGCTCAAAGACACGGGGAACAAAAGCGATAGAGAAATATAGCTTGAAATGCCAGACATGCACGGAGAAGCAGCAACTCACATTAGGGATCATTAAGCTTAGCAACAGCGTCCATAAGTTCAATGGTTTTAGAAACTCGTTTCAAAACGAGCTTACTGCTAAACTCAAAGTCTACACCAACAGGCCCACCCAACAATTTTACACCATGCAGGGCCGGGCAATATTAGGAGGGAAAAACACATGCGAAGTTTGCTTCTAGGATCTTCCTCCTTGGCAAAACCTCAGTTTTATCGATGTTGAGGTGCAATCCATAACGAGGTCCATCTATCATAATGAGCTCCGTGGCCTCCCAACAAACAGAGTATCACCAATGATTGTACCATCATCTAGGTACCAAGCTTGAAAGGGGAGATAAAATGAGTCTTTGATCTTGCGAGCCAAAGGATGTAGCACCAACGCTAAAAGGAGAGGTCCAAGAGGGTCACCTTGCTGCACTTTGGTGCACCATAAAGTGTGTTCCCCATAATATAATCCGGTGGCCGGAGTAGCAAAATTCAACCCAACGTGATATGGCAGGGCAATGGAGGCGAACCTCTTGTAACATAACCTCACGGTCCACCAGATTGAAGGCGTTTTTGAAATCCACCAACAACATCGAAAGACCCACATCATTTCCACGGTCTTCAATAAACCGATTCACGGCATGAAGAATGGCCTCCCTCCTCCGTAAACCCCAACTCCGAATGTAGATCATTCAAGTATCCATCTAAAGAGTGGCCAATCATAGAAGCACTCACCTTGGAGACTAAACGCCTCCAGACAGTCCCCACCGCAATAGGACGGATACCACCACTGGTTTGATCACAAAGTGAGAGGAGCACTCGAAATATACTCGCCCAAAGCCTTAGGACACTTACCATCAAGAAAAAGATTTACCACTTGGGTGATGGAGTTGATTAACTCATCAGATATAGCCACAACAACACCGCTAAACAATCTAATAGGTGTTGGGCAGAAACCTCTCTACCACAAGAGTACCACGGGGAAACTCTTAATCATGTCAAGAACCACAGCAGGAGATGCAATGAGGTTATGATTATCAATAGGTATATCAAAGCAAGGAGCGAACAAGGGATGCTTAGCCTTTAGGTCCTGAAGGGTAGTATCATTGTAAGGAGCAACACTGAGAAGAAGAAGAACTCGACAGCAGAAGATATAATGACCATCACAAATCTTCCTCCTACATTGCTTGACATTACGCTCACCCAACTCCAGGTTTCCCTCCTTAATATTAGACCAAGTACGGAGGGTTCACTAAAACTCTCTAACAAGATGCAAACTACCACCGACGCACCCCAAGACTCGAATGGCATTAGCGATATATTATTCTTGACGCCATGGCGCCTAGTAGCAGAACCTACACTCCATGTTACTCCTCGGGCAAAAGGTTTTAAGGAGACAAAGAGGCAAGGCTAACTGGCTAACCCAACAAGAAATGTCTTCAGGTGTGCGATCACCTTATCAAGATCTCTTTCAAAACATCGAGAGAATCCCAAACGGCACTTTGGAGGGATGGATTTGACATTGTGCAACCTTTTAGCGAGCAAAGTGTCAAGTAAGTGTAAATCAAAACTAGAGTGCTCTTCCAAACCTAAATCTTCAACGCAAGCTGAGCTGGAATCGAAGAGGGAACTTGGGGCTTAGCGAGATCAAATAACACAAATCTAACAACACCATCACAGCAATCGGGGGGTGGCACAAAATCAGATCCATGCCGACATTTAGAGCGAAGAGTATGCGTCTTAAAACAAACCCCACATAACCAAACCCCACTTTATTATTATTATTATTATTATTATTATTATTATTATTATTATTATTATTATTATTATTATTATCACTTTATTAGAAAATCATAGGATTTACAAGAAATTAGTAGAGAGGCAAGATACTAACTGGGCTCCCACTCCTCTAAACTATAGCGAAGCTAATCCTACTTATTATTATTATTATTATTATTATTATTATTATTATTATTATTATTATTATTATTATTATTATTATTATTATATACCATTTTTATATAAAACTGTTTAGCTTATTATATAAATATTTTATTTATTTTGGTAAGATTTTATTATCATAGTAAATATTTTATTTTTATTTATTTATATATTAGTTAGCATAAGTTTAATATTTTCATAATAGAATAATATAAAAATAATAATTTAGATACCTATATTTTTATTATATTTAAACTTTTTACTATTACTACTTTTGTAGTTACAATTATTTATTATACATTTAAATATGGGTTATTATACAAAAAAGTCACTAAAGTTTGCGGGAAATTTGTCCTAAGTCACTAAAGTTTAAAAGTTGTCATTCAGGTTACTGAACTTATGAAAGTTGTCAACCACGTTCTACGAACTTATGAAAGTTGTCATCCAGTTACTTCAACTAACCTGTAAAGACATGACATTTTTACTTAACATATAAAAAGATAAACGTAAAAATCGTTGAATTTATAGACATGTTTGTTTTTTAACGTTGAGTAACCTGAATGACAACTTTTAAACTTTAGTGACTTAGGGCAAATTTCCCGAAAAACTTTAGTTACTTTTTTGTATAATAACCCTTTAAATATTTATTCTTACTATTAATTTGAATTAACTTACTTTCAACCAACCAAACATGTGCAATATTTTCCTTTGTCATGTTATTGTTACTTCACATTATAATTTTGTTGAAAATTGTTATGACATTTTTACTTGAATCGAAAGGTGCACTTTGCTACAACATGAACTCACTTTCAGGTTGAGCTTACAGGAAAAAAAAATTGAAATTAACCTCAACATATGCAATTATGGCCTTATACAAAAGTTGGTACAAATGTAGGATATTATCATGCAAAAAGTTACTTCATCACATCAATATAAGTTAAGAGTAGTGATTGGGATACTTAATTTTAGGCCTAATTTTATGCTTAAAGTTGCATGTCAATAATTCATTGGTTGTAACTATAAGGCCCACTGAATGAGGTAACTCCACATATGTTAGGACAAAATTAGGCACAAGTTTTAAGTCCCTCAATCATTTTCCATAAATTAACAATAGGCATCAAGATGCGGTTTTGGATAATCTCCCTTAAGGATATTCATTATCTTTAGGGATTTGGAATTCAGAGTCAAGTTTTCTCTTCAAATGGGTTTTGTCAGCACTGGATGGTAGAAAAATGGAAAACTGATAAATGGTAATTAATATACGTGCATATTAAATAACAAAAAGATAGATATTTTACATATTTTGATTACACTTACAACTATGTTACTAAACGTTTTTATAAAAAAAACTGCTACTGCTAGCTTATGGGTATGTTTGGCAAAACTAGCTGTATGCTGTAAGCTGTAAGCTGTAAACTGTAAACTGCAAAGCTGTTAACATGAGCTACAAGATGTATTTTTTTTTCAATAACAGTGTTTGGTAAATTAGCTGTTAAATATAATTATTAGATGTAAAATGACATAAAAGGACAAATCTATAATTGTAAATAAATGTTTGGAGGGTATATCAGTAATTTAAAGTTTTAACAGCTCCAAGACATTTAAAAAGCTTCATGAATCAGCTTTTTATTTTGAAGCTATTTGTTTGGAATAAAAGCTTGTAGCTAATGCATCCAAACGAAGCTACTTAGTTTATATGAGATTATTATGTAACAAAAAGCTAACAGCTCCTCCAAAAAGACCCTGCCAAACAGGCCATAGCTACCGCTCACTCATGTTACTGCTATTTTTGACAAACACACTCTACATAGTTAGTTGTATTGATATTTGAGACTTTGCTTATTATACTTTCATTTTGCTTTGATGTAATTGTAAATGGCTTGTTTTTTTAAAATCATTATATACAAACAAAAAATATATGGATAAGAATATGGGTTTACAGGCCCATACCTAGTAGATGTATGATGTATCAAATAGCCCAACAATTCTTCTTGAGGCCGAGTAGTCGAGTAGACTGCTTTTCAAAAAGTTACTTCATCTCCAACTACACACACCACCACATCTCCGGCGTATCACGACGGCGCACGACGCCCTTCAAAACCCAGATCCAAAATTACCTCCTCTCCAATACCCACTTTCAGTTTTCACTAATTCAACTTCTTTCAAAAGTTTACATAAACCTTAGAAAAAGCCTTTTTAAAATGTCAGACAATATCCCTTTCGAAATCCAAATGGAAATCATCAAAAAAGTTTATGATGTCAAGTCATTGATTCGATTCAGGTCCGTTTCGAAACCTTGGAAGTCGTTTATTGACAGCTCTGACTTTATCAAAGGTTACGGAATCCGCCACACACAGCCTCATAGTTTTATTATAAGCTACAAAGTCGTTTTTTTATCGGATACAAAGTACATTCATTTAGTAGAAGATGATAACATTGAAACTTTTAAGGTACAACAAGAGTTAGTTCCATCTGTTGTGTCTCCTTTGCTTGAACAATATCATGTTCATAAGGTTGTTGGTGCATGTCATGGATTACTCTGTTTGAATGGTTATAATAAACATAAAGATCCTTATAGAAAGATGGTTGTTATTTGGAACCGTTGTATCGGAAAATCATTTGGTATTGTTGTCCCTGGATATGTCCCTGTATATGGTTTCGGGGTCTGTCCTGTCACTACAGATCCTACCATTGTGAAGATTTTATGTACAGATAACATGCCTTGGCATGTTGAAGTTTTTACATTGAGTTCGGGGGTTTGGCATTTGATTCCAAGTGTTAATTTGCCTCGTCAATCAGTTACACTTGAAAAGTTATCAACTCAGGTTATTATAGATAGGTTTATTTATTGGGGTGCACGTGAGGAGACTTCTACTAATGATGGCGAATCTACCAAAAAAGCTATGGTTGTGTCATTTGATTTGATTAACAAGGAGTTTAAAGTGCTAAACCTACCAGATAGCTTAACAAACAAATTCATCTCACGTGTCTCAGTTTCTAAGCTAAAGGGGTCTCTTGTTGTGTATGGATACATTTTGGCCGAGGGAGGAGTTCATTCGGGTGTATGGGTGATGGAGCATGACTCGTCTTTGAGAAAGCTATTCTCAATTGGGGCACGTGTAAATAAAATATTATGGTTTATGAAGAATGGTGAACCTATATTTGAAAGTTACGAGGCGGGTGGACAATTAACTACCACACTTAATGTTTATGACCCGTGCTCAAAACAAGTCAAGAATCTTGGGATCTCTGGATTTGAGTACTCATTTTTCATGGGCTCTTACAAGGAATCCGTACTTTTACTTGATCACTCGGATTTACATACACATTCGGACCATAATTGATCTAACGGCTACATTTTAAGGTTGGATTTACAAAATGGGTGTTACCTTAGGAGGAAGGGTCCTAATTTAGTTAAGGTGTGGAAAAATCACTTTCATTTGTTTTAGTTGTTTATTACTCTATTTAATGTTGTTAATTAATGCCATTTACGGAACATTAGGAGATTGTAAATGTCGTATATGCTATATATTTTCCTAATATGTGATTTGTAGCAAGATTAGTAAAATCGGTATTATCAAGTTTATTGTAAGTTCTATTGTTCCATGGATAGTCTTACTTCTGCTCCTTATCTATGATGGTTTTTTTAGAATGGGGAATGTCCTTTATAGATGCCTTATTGCTTGTGTAATTGGTTATGATGAGCCTATGTTCATTACATGTTGAAATCTTGTTAGCGTTCTTTGATTCGTTACTTTCTCCTCTCATTTTGCTTGGGAGGCTATTTTGGATAATTTGTAAATACAAAGACAAGTTTATCAATCTTTGAATATGCATCATGTGAATATGTAAATGCGTGAACGAGAAATGATTATTCATTTATTTTGACTCAGGATTAGAGTAGTGAATGCATTAGTAACGGTTAGGCTCCACGAGTGCTGCAATGTAATTAAGCTCTTATTGCACCTGCATTAGACGTCTTACCAATAGGTTACAACACGAAGTAGTGATAGTAGGTTCAAGAGTTTCTTTGATTCATCTCAACCTACTCGTTGTATGCCCAAGTCTTTTGGAAAACATATTTGATTATTGCAACTGAAGTTCAACTGTATTGAATATTCCTTCACCACAAGTTTCCCCCCATTATTCCCATGTCCGTTGAACTACTTAATGATCTAATAATAGTATAATACTTGGTAACTTTCAAAGCTTATTAAGCGTTTGCGGCGGTTATTTTCCAACATTTGATTCTCATAGAACTTTATGTGGTTCTGGAATGGATATTTCTGTGATTCTCATAGAAATTTCTGGTAACTATAATCAGTTTTTTGTCGTGCTAGATGTTTTACCTGGTATATAAGAAACTGTTTTTGGGTTATGGGATTTATCCTAACATTGGGTAGATAACATATTTTCAAAGTATAAGTTGCATCCTAAGTCAAGTCGATGTTTTTATGTTCATGGGTTTGGACTTTAGTGAACTCCAAAGCCAAAACCGTGAGCTACCTTGTAAATCGGACTCGTGTTGTTATAGTTGCCCATCTATCTGGTAGTCTAGTGCACATGAACAAACCAGGGGATTGTGTTTGGTATGAGCAGCACAACTCTTCCCAGCATTTCACTTTTCATAATAAAGTATCTGTCGATGCGCAAATGACCCGGTACTTCCACAACCCAACCATGATCATCAGAGACTGGCTTGTATATTAACATCCAATAGTAATGAATGCGACAAAGTTCAATAACATCCATAGCAGGCTGAAAACCAGTTCAAAAGATTGGATACTAAATGACCGCCGTGTACGTGACACAATGGAAATAAACACAACCCTTTGACTCGTAGAGGCAACTGATACTTTTTTTCTTGAAGTTATTCTTTTAAATGTTAGAGCTGTAATATCTGACCACCAACTTGAGTACCCAACTTATTATAAAGAGTGTACAATGTGACTTTTATGCTATCCTTTTATTTATGGGCCTTTCAGACATCTATCACGTTTAGCCAGTAGGGGTGTTCGTCGGTTTAGGTTTCGTGTTATTCGGTTCGGGTTGAGAAAATTTTAATGCAAAACTGAAGAGAATCAGAATGTATCTTCTAATAATCAAATTTAAACATAAACCCACTTTAACGAAATCAAACCCATATATACTTTAAGGCACCTCTAATATATTTCATTTTATAAGGTGTAGGTGTTTTGTCTTTGGATATGATAAACATTGATGGTGTTTGTGCTTGTGGTAGGGATGTGTTTGTGTTTTTGTGCGGATAAGAACCAAATTCGCAATTATCAACAGTGACGGTCGTTACACTTTTGAAAGGTCAGGAACTAAACCTGCGATTTGGCCAAACCACATAGACCACTTTTGCAATTTAGTATGTATATTGTATAGTATTAAAAATAATTTTTATATATCGAAATTCTTACGGGTGGCTGATTGCGAAAGCTCAAACAAATATGATGGAAGTGACATAATTGATAATGCTAAGGTAGGATTGAGGTAAAACCATGTTAGGCTGCACACAGCGGTCACCTAGGTCGACCGTGTCACATCAGCTTTCTCTCTCCGACGACCTGACGACGACCTAGTTGCCACAGTGGTGATCTGGGATTTTTATTTTTTTTAATTCAAATATTTTTAAAAACAAAATTAAACTTCATTAATAAAAATACTTAAACATTACAACAATAATTAAAAACTTAAACTAATAAAACGTAGACATTACAAATGTGTTTGAGGTTAGTATTTATAATGTTGTAAAAGAGGTACAGTTTTTTTTTTTTTTTTTTTTTTAATGCCAAACGGCACAAATGGTGCTTTCCAAATCGGTTGCTCAAGCAACCTAGTTCGTCCAACTTTGCATGCTCGACCGACCAAGACCACACACCCACAATGCGGCAACCGATGCTCAACCCAAGAAAACCCACAAGGTCGACCAACCCACTGTGGGCAGCCTAGACATGATTATAAAAATAAAGTTTTTTGGGAGCTTAAATTGAAAATTTTAATCAACAAGATATGAATGAATGGGGATTGAGAGGCCACAAGAAGCATCTGTTAGGAGAGTGGAAGATGCTCATATGCTTATGTCTATGTTTGGCGACACGTAGCAGTAAGCAGTAGCATTATTTGTTTAAAAAACGTGTTTGGTAACGTAGCTGTAATTATGAAATGTAAAATTACGAAAAAGGGCATATATAAATCTGTTATATACTTATGAATGTTAATTTCGAGGGTAAATTGGTAATATTAAAAATAAAATGCTAGCAGTATATTGGAATGCTTCTTTAAGAAGCATTAAGATTAGAAGCAGTTGAGGTGTTGCTAAATGCTAGCAACAGTTTTGCCAAACAAGCATTAAGACTAGAACATTTGTCGCTTAACGCTCTTAAACGCTTCCAAAAAGGTGTTGCCAAACATGACCATATATAGTCTCTATGCGGTCATTATACGCTATGCTCTTTTGTGTTGTATACTTATATGCTTGTATTTTTCTAAGCTTTTATGTATTTGTCATTTGCTTTGTATTCTTGCTATGTGTTATATATGGTTACATAGTTTCTTTATTCATGTAATTTCACACAATCACATATTCAATCATATTTTAGCATATTTACCACACTGATTTACCGAAGGTATTCATGGAACCAGCTCCCTGCTCTCGGGTTTATCACAAGGTGGATGTATGATTTATCAACATTTCATCTCCCCCGTACCTCACTCTGAAAAGATATTATCGATGTTGTTTTACTTTTGTATATTGAAACATTACCAAGTAAAAACATTTCTTTTATATCACTATTTTTTTTTACCTTATAACAATATTTTTGTACACACTAAGATTAGCGAACTAATAAATAAACCCCAAATATTGCATATAAACTAATTTTATAAAATAAATTATGCGAACTAATAAATAAACCATAAACAACAAAAAGGCAAATGTGTTTTTAGTTGAATGGCAAAATAACCGAAAGAAAAAGTAAAAGACATGAAGTCTTGGTGTATACACAAATAATAAAGGAAACTAAAGTAATTATGAACGGTGTATTAATCTTGTTTATGTGATCTTTCTAACATGTTAGTCAAGTCAGATAGTGTATACTGTTTTGGTTGTTGTATTATGGGAAACTTACGATTAGTCTGTTTTAAGAAAATCGTGTCAAACACTAACCTCAACTTTTGATTGATTAATCAAAATCGTAAGTTTTACTAATAATTTCTTTGTTTAAATACTGTAATCGAGCCTGTGTTATGATATTCTAAACATTCTGCCCATTTATCTGTTTTCTTTGATTGTTTATTTAATTTATATATACGGATTTATATTAATAAAATAAATATGTTTCTATACATCTCATAACGTCGGTTCTCACATATCTCGACTAAATATTATTAGAAACTTGCGGCATACCATCACGTATTTGGGAGCATTTGTAGTTTCAATATTTTTTGGCGTGTATGTTTTTCTGTGAATGGAAGATGTATATCATTTGTAGTTGAAATATATTACATGTAACCATCCTAGCTTAACGACGAGACTTACTTACAAACAACTTAATTACAATGAATTAATTTGATCATGACAATATGACATTATCACATTTGAATGTTAAAAATAAGGAATTTGAAGAGGCTCCAGAATATTGCATTCATTGGATAATTGTAGCTTTGTTACAATAACTATAATAAAAAATGGCATTAACGGACACATATTTTTTCTCAATTGTAGAACATTACAATCGTTTTTAAAAAAATATATATAAATATAATATATGTTTTGGTGTTACGTTTAAGAAATTTATTTCGTCGTTTTGGGTCTATTCTAAAACGATTCGTATAATATGAGCCTGTTTGGCTTGTGTCCATTTAGCTCGTGCCCGTTTGACCCGTGCCTGTTCGGGCTCAAGTCCATTTGGCCCGTTGCCCGTGCCCGCCCGTTTTGCCACCTCTAATTTTAGGTATCACTCGTAAATCAATTGTTCCAAAAACGTTGTACTAATTTTATGATTACATGACAAAATGACATCATATCTTACATCTTATAAACATACTATGGACATTTTGCATTCATGACAAAATGGCATAAAAAGACACTCAAGTTAGGGTCTATTTCCAATCAAGGTATTCCATTTTTTTCCCTCATATAAAAGCGCCCAACTTTTTTTAGCAGATTTAGTTTTTTTTTCACTTTTCGTTAACCAACTAACAAACATTCGTTAATTCTACAACTTTTTAAACTTTTTTAAAACTTAAGGGTCTAGAAATGATAAATTAGGATCTGAGTTTATATTTCAACTGTCCCAAA
Organism: Chrysanthemum makinoi; assembly: GCA_910596185.1. NCBI lineage: Eukaryota > Viridiplantae > Streptophyta > Magnoliopsida > Asterales > Asteraceae > Chrysanthemum > Chrysanthemum makinoi. The sequence continues at coordinate 82,875,067 of OU343225.1, read as the reverse complement.
ACTCTTTCTTTACAAAAACCCTAAATATCATATGTTCACAAAGCCTAATCGATTCACAAAATTGAACCACCTTTCCTCTTCGTTAAGATAAATTAAAGTTACTGTTGTTTTTAATTTTCTTACTAACGGTTAAGTTAAGCACTCATTTGTGTGAATTACTTTGTTTAGCAGGATGGCTTCTTCATCCTCAACAGATCTATTATCGTTGGATCTTTATTACAATAGGTATTTCAATCTTAAGCCTTTAACCTATTGTAATTGTGACATGTTAACAATGAATGTTGATGTCACTGGTTTGAAATTTAAGAACTTGAAAGATATTGTTGAAACCAAAAGGTTTGAACACTATTAAGTGTGATGCTGATGTTAGTGTATTTGTGAAAAGTAGCAAAGTATTGAAGATAGCATAAAATTATATGTTGGTCATAAAAATGAAGATTTAGGTGATTGTATTTGTCATAAGAACGAATGTTTGGGTGATCATATTCAGGTTGATGATGTTGCAGATGAAAATGAAGCTACAAATGTTAATGTTCAAGCTGCTGCAGATGAAAATGCAGCTGCATATACAAATGGTAATGTTTGATCTAGTGCTGATATTAATGCTGAGGATGAGACTGCTAGGCTTAAAAGGAATCATGAAGAATTCTGGGAAGCTCAGTAAAAAGCATGGTACAAGAAGCCTAGAAGGACATATGAAAGATTGAGAAACAACAATTAGAATACGAAGATAGATCATGCCTATGAAGGTGAATGTACCACACCAGATACAACATTTGATGTGGAATAAGTCATAACAGTCTATGTTAGAACATCTTTTGTGTTTGTAACAGTCTATGAAATAGGGCATATCTTTTGTGTTTGTAATATTCTATGGAATAGGGCATATCAGTCTCTGTAAGAACATATCTTTTGTGTTTGTAATCTATGCAAATTCCTTTGGTAGATTCGCATTTCCATTACTGCACTCTTTTTGTTGTTGTACATTAGCATTTCCATTACTGCAAAACACATATCAGCAAAACCATTTTCATTACTGCATTTTCCACTCTCTTTTGGTGTACATTAGCATTTTCGTTGCACTTTTTTTTCTTTTGTTTTTGTAAATAACAAACTACTGCACTATTGGTGGTTGGTTCCCAGCAGCAGGGTGAGACAATCAGCAGCAATGCAAATACTACTAGGTGGTTATCGGATATCACTTGGAATCGAGAGATCACTTTCCAAAGTAAACTATTCGACCCTATGCCTGGGTTACACGAATATCTACTTGGGATAAGACCAAATGTTGGTTATTGAAATAGGCACAAATCAATAACCCTTGCGCATATAAGTGTTTAAGCTTTCAGTTTGTTTCTCCTGGTATTGTTCTTTTTCAGTGTCTTCGTGCTGATGAAGTCCATCTCTATTTATAGTAGAGAATACTCACTCCTAGTCAATGGACATTATGAATGATTAACGGCCAATTAATCACCCATAATAAGCCTCCATTATCATAGGAATAGTGGTTACATGACCAATTAAACGTGGTCATAAAGCAGTCATAACAACCAATTGAATGAGTAAAAGTTGTTACAAATAAATCACTGCAACACTACCAATAGGAACCATTACACTAGCAGCAGGAACCATCAGCAGGAACCATTACACTAGCAGCAGGAACCATAACACTACCAGCAGGAACCATCAGTTACTACACTAACAGTAAAAACCAATACTACCAACATTTGCCACTATTGAGTCAGGGGGTTCAGGGACCTCATGGGTGTACACTCCGTACCTCCTTACCCAAAACCAGGTGTGAACTAATCCCACAAGTGAATTAAATTTTCCAACAATCCTCCCCAAATTTAGTTCACTTCCTTTTCATGAAAAACAAACATCAAACAAAACATGTGCATAAACGAAAATATCCCGAGGATTGAATTTCCATCTTAGTACATTACACGTTCAAATATTCGAGAATCAGGGTGTTCTAAGAATTGAACCCTTCAACCCATTTGAATACCTGAAGATAAAATACACACAAGTTTTCAAACACTTAAAAGCTCCTGACACTAAACAAGCCATGTGTCCATATCCAAATTCATAAATGTTGTAAGAGCCAAAAGTCCAAAGCTCCCTGAAGCGGCAAAACTTCAACATTCACATAGGTGGTTCCTCTTTATTCATGCTCATGCCAAGCACTTTTTCAAAGAAAATTAACCATTAAGAAGTAAAGACTTCATAATCCTTTTAGCAGGTTCTGAGCACAACCTTGGGATGTAAATAAAACATGTGCTCCAGTCTACTGAATGTTCAGCTTTCCACATTGAACTCAGCTCCCAAGTTTCCTTAGGAGGGACTTGGGTGTCTTAGCATTCAGTGACTAAGTTGGACTTAAACCCATCCCTTTAGCAGAATTTATAACCAAGTCTCTAGCTAATCCCTTCGTCAAGTGATCAGCTAAATTTTGTTGAGATCTAACAAACTCTTTAGATACCACCCCATTCATGATAAGCTCACGAATCATGTTATGTCTGACACCTAAGTGTCTAGACTTCCCATTGTACATCTGGCTATAAGCCTTTGCCAATGTAGCTGCACTATGACAATGGATAGAAATAGGTGCTATAGGTTTAGGCCACAATGGAATCTCAAGAAGCAAGTTTTTCAATCACTCAGGTTCTTTACCAGCAGCTGCTAAGGCCACAAATTTAGATTCCATTGTTGAACTGGTGATGCAAGTTTGCTTCTTAGATGCCCAAGAAATTGCACCTCCACCAAGTAGGAACACCCAGCCACTGGTAGACGAATTGTCTTCAGTGTTACTGATCCAACTTGCATCAGGTATCCTTCTAATATGAAGGATAACCAAGATATGAGAGACTATAATCCATAGTTCTCTTCAGATACTTCGTACCCTCTGAACTGCTTGCCAGTGATGAGCACTAGGATTGCTAGTAAACCTGCTCAGTTTACCCGCTGCAAATGCAATATCAGGTCTTGTACAAGTCATGGCATACATCAGGCAGCCATTTACCCTAGAATACTCAAGTTGAGATACAGCCTTGCCTTTATTAGGCATCAACTTCTCACAAGTATCCATAGGTGTACTCACTGGAGTACAATCAAACTAGTTGAATTTCCTCAATACCTTCTCAATATAATGAGACTGAGAGATAGAAATTCTTTTACTTTCATGTTTAATCCTTATACCAAGGATAGCATTAGCCTCCCCCATGTCCATAAAGAGACTTAATCAGTTTACACACCTTGTTTATGCCATTGCTTAGGTCCCTGTTTGAGTCCATAAAGAGACTTAATTAGTTTACACACCTTGTTTTCATTGCCAGGCAAGATGAAGCCCTGCGGTTGGTTCATATAAACCTCCTAATCCAATTCACCATTCAAGAAAGCTGTTTTCACATCCATATGATGAATAATCAGATTGTGAATAGATGTCAAAGCAATCAGCAGTCTTATGGTATTGATACGAGCTACAGGGGCATAAGTATCAAAATAGTTTATTCCTGACTTTTGTTTAAAGCCTTGAATAACTAGTCTTGCCTTGAACTTTTCAATAGTTCCATCTACCTTCATTTTCTTTTTGAAAATCCATTTGCAACCCAAAGGCTTGCAACCAGGTGGTAGATCAACCAACAACCAAGTGTTGTCGCCCATGATGGAATCCATCTCATCATTGATTACTTCTTTCCAGAAAGCAATATCATGGGACTTGATTGCTTCTTCAAATGTCTTGGGATCATCTTCAACAATGAAGCAATAGGAGTATTGGTCAAAGACCTCATCCCTTGTTCCTTCAATTGAGTATAAATGAAACTCTGGTCCAAATGACTTTGGAGTCCTGACCCTTTTTCTCTTTTTGAGCACAGGTTCAGGTTGTTGAACCACAACCTCATCAGGGACCTCTGATGGTTTTTCATCAGGGATCTCTGATACACCAGGGTTATGAGTTCCATTAGAAATTCTCTGACTTGGTCTAGGGACTGATGAGAATCTATTCTCATCAAAGTTTGCATCCCTTGCTTCAGTTATGGAGTTAATTGAAACATATTCATTATGTTCAATAACATAGAACCTAAAATCTTTGGAATGCTCAGCATATCCAATAAAGATGCAGTCAATGCCTCTTTCACCCAAAGTTTTCAGCTTTGGATCAGGGAGTCTTACAATATCCCTACAAGGACCTTGAGATAGTTCAGGTTGGGTTTCCTTTTAGTCCAGAGTTCATACGGGGTAATTTTGTTCCTTTTGTTGGGAACCATATTTAATAAATAGCAAGCTGTTAACATAGCTTCACCCCAAAACCCTTGACTCAGTCCTGAATAGGACAACATGGAATTAACCATTTCCTTCAGCACCCTGTTTTTCCTTTTAGAAATACCATTTTGTTGAGGATTATAGGGAGCGGTCGTTTCATGGATTATACCAACAGACTGAAAATATAGAGTATCCATGTACTCACCTCCCCTATCCGTCCTTAATCTTTTGATCAAAGACCCAAGTTGTAACTCAACTTTAGTTTTAAATACTTTAAATTTATCTAATGCTTCATCCTTAGTATGTAATAGATAGACATAAAAAAAACCTAGAAGCATCATCAATAAATGTCACAAAGTACTTCTTATTCCCCAAAGAGGGAGTGGCATGCAAGTCACACAGGTCATTGTGTATTAGCTCCAAGAGCTTAGTCTCCCGTTTAACACCCTGAAAAGGTTTCTTAGTTATCTTGGTCAACATGCAAGTTTTACACTTTTCAGTGTCCATGTCAAATGCTAGGATTAACCCATCCTTAGACATATCTTGCATCCTTTTATAGTGTACATGGCCAAGTCTAGCATACCAAAGGGTAGAGTCAGTCAGGTCAAAGGCCGAATTAACACTATCAGTGACAATATTAAGCCTGAATATTTGATTACATAAATAGCCAAAACCAATAAAAACACCACTTTTAGACAAGACAAATTTATCAGACTCAATAACTTGTTTATATCCATGATTATTCAAAACACTACTTGAAACCAAGTTTTTCCTTATATCAGGAACATGAATAACATTAAACAAAGTTACAATGTTTTCAGAACTAAATCTAAGGTCTACACAACCACGACCATGCACCAAGGCTGTTGACTCACTTCTCATGTGAAGAATAGAACCATCATTCAGTGACTCATAAGTCTTGAACCAGCTTCTACCTTTACACACATGAACTGTTGCACCAGATTCAACCCACCACGCAACATCATCAACCTGCACATAATAGGATTCAGATACATATGTAACATAATAAATCTGAAAAGAATTGTTAAACATATTCTAACCTTTCAGTGAGTTGGTAGAACCACCACTCCCTGAAACATTAGTGCGTGATCCATTGGCTTTACCACCAACCTTAACACCTTTGCAATCCCTTTTAATGTGACTAGATTTGCCACATTTCCAAGAAGTAGGTATTGCCTTCTTGTTAGGATTTGCCCTTGTGTTGTCATGATATTTGCGTTTGCCTTTGTTGTCATTGTACCTGGAGGAGGTGCTATGCTCCACCATATTGACAACAGATGCACCATTAGCATTGCTACTCTTTGGCTTGTCATTATCCTGCACCTTGAGAGATTCCTCAATGTGCAGATGACTGCCCAACTCAACCAGAGTTAACTCCTCTTTCTTATGTTTCAAGGTATGCTTGAAATCTTTCCAAGAAGGAGGAAGTTTATCAATAACATAAGAGACTGAAATAGCCTCATCCATGTGCATACTATGTTGTGTAAACCTTCTAAGTATTCCAAGAAGTTCATTGTATTGTTCCATGACTGGTCTTGAATCAGTCATTTTGTAATTTGTGAAATTACTTACAAGAAACTTCTTACTTGATGCATCCTCAGCCATATATTTAGCATCCAAGGAATCCCACGGTTCTTTGGAAGATTTAAAGTTCTGATAAATGTCAAATAGAGAATCAGACATACCATTGAGAATAAAGCCTCTGCAAATGTAGTCATCATTCTCCCATTTGCTCCTTCTCCTGATCTGCTCCACTGTAGCATCATCCTCATCATCAGGAATAGGAGTGGTTAGCACATAGACCACACTCATGCTTGACAGTAAGAAGTGCATCTTCTTCTGCCATCTCCTAAAGTCCACCCCTTCAAACTTATCAAGCTTGGCAAAGTTTGAAGCCATGTGTTTCATTGCAGCAGCAGCCATTGATTATCACAAATAGTTTACTTTGATTATTGGTGGTTGGTTCCCAGCAGCAAGGTGAGACAATCAGCAGCAATGCAAATACCACTAGGTGGTTACCGGATATCACATGGAATCGTGTGATCACTTTCCAAAGTAAACTACTCGACCCTATGCCTGGGTTACAGGAATATCTACTTGGGATAAGACCAAATGTTGGTTATTGAAATAGGCACAAATCAATAACCCTTGCGCATATAAGTGTTTAAGCTTTCAGTTTGTTTCTCCTGGTATTGTTCTTTTTTAGTGTCTTCATGTTGATGAAGTCCATCTCTATTTATAGTAGAGAATACTCACTCCTAGTCAATGGACATTATGAATGATTAACGACCAATTAATCACCCATAATAAGCCTCCATTATCATAGGAATAGTGGTTACACGACCAATTAAATGTGGTTATAAAGCAGTCATAACAGCCAATTGAATGAGTCAAAGCTGTTACAAATAAATCACTGTTGGCCCGTTTTTCTGGATCTATAATCAAAATATAGCAAAATACAAGATACAATTGAATCTGTAAAAGCTTTTTATTTATCAGTCATGAATCTGTTTGAATACATGTTCCTATCTATTTATATATTTCGAAAGGGTACAAGTGAAGAGTCATGTTGGTTCATGTGAACCAACAGATATGTCGGTTTGGGGCATAACTGCTAGAAAACGGTTATTTTGTAACTGCTATATCATAACTGCCATAGGTTGACTTTCTTCTTTGACTTTTGGGTTGACCAGGTCATATGGGTGTTGACTGGGTCGATTTAGGTATTGTGATGGGTCGATTGGGATTAACCCAATATTTTCCCCCTTAATCACAATCGCTGCGACGTAGGTCTTTAAGTCTTGATTCATCTTCTGGTTAAATCCACCATCTGAGCTTTTAATTTCTTTTAGTGCTTGTGATCATCCTTATATCCAGGTAGATCAAAATTGCCTTTGGTTACTTCCACCTTTTCTGCTGTGATCTTCATTATGTCGATGTTGGTCATATTTTTTTCTTCTGGTTATTTCCACCTTTATTGTTGTGATCATCCTTAAGTCCAGGTGGATCATGTTCTTCTGGTTATTTCCACCTTCATTGTTGTGATCTTCCTTAATTCAGGGTTGATCATATTTTTCTGGTTATTTCCACTTTCATTGTTGTGATCTTCCTTAATTTCGGGCTGATCATATTTTTCTGGTGCTTCTTCAACAGTTGCCATAACCAATGTTGGTTCTAAGTCTTCTTCAATGAGATTAGATTGTTCTTCTTTCTTTGATGGACATTTGTTTGCAAAATGCCCATACTCCTTGCATTTAATACACATCACCTTACTCTTATCACCATGAGTAAATTTATTTGAGTTGCTGTTTGATTTTTTCTTGAAATTATTTTCTTGGCCTCGCAACAAATCATGTCCACATTTTTCACAGTGTCTTCCGTGAGTAATGTTATTGTTGTGATGTGTAAACAATAACATATATTGATCATTATTGTCCTTATTCTTCACAAACTTTATTCTTTCCTCGTACGTCTTGAGTCTCCTAATTGCATCGTCATTTCACTTAGGTCGAAGTATTGCTCTATTGATGCAACTATTTGCAAATACCTATCGGGTACAGGTTTGATCTTCAATAGTGTGTCCTAGACTAGCACCTTTGTTTACGAGTGTTGTTAGTTTTGTAGCGAAGGTGTCGATTGTCTCGTCTTCCTTCATTTGTAACATCTCAAAATCAGATTTGAGTGTTTGTAGTCTTGCTTGTTGAACTATGTCTTCGCCAACGTGTCTAGTTTTCAAAGCGTTCCAAATGGCTTTCGCGGTTTTGTGCTTTGTTACTTGAAGTAATTGTTCCTCGGGTAAGGCTTGATAAAGGAAAGCAATAGCGGTTTTCTCTTTTTTCTTATCGGGTTGAGTCGATTCAGTCAGCTCTATCGTTTCCCATAAACCATTCGCTTCAAGAATGATTTGTATTCGGATTGCCCATAATGAGTAATTCTCGGGTTTTAGGATTGCGCATTGGAATTGAGGTGTACTAATTGTACTAGGTTCCTTATTTCCACTTCCTTTCGTCATATCTTAAATATATTGACAATAATCTAAAAAAAAACCTTTTAACACTAGGTGTGTTGAAAATTTCTATATCTAGCGAGTTTTTTTGTTTTTTTCTTATAGGCTAAAAAAAATTTACGGGACTAGTTTTTAAATCCAAAACTATCCTTAATCAATATAATAAGTAGTATGAGTACTAGGTTATTATATTTTCTAAAATTTGACAAGATACTAATTTAAAATAAAGAAGTAACTTATCTAAAATTAAACTATACTTAATAAAACTAATATACACTATATAAAAATAATAAAGTAGAGGGGTTGTTTTGCAAATTTAGAACCTGGGGGGTTATAATAAAAAAACTGGTGCCTTTTTTTTATCCCTTGTCAGTGATACGCCTCTTTTTTTATTTCTTCTTTCTTTCTGAGACAGAAAAGAGAAACGTCTCCTTTGTGAGACTAGTATACCATGTCTCTTTCTTCTGGGATAATTCGTTCCTTTTCTCTTGATCTTTATGGCTTGTTGGCCTTCCTCTCTTCTCCTGTGTGTGGTGTTCTTCGCGAGCACTCGTTTCCTCAATTGAAACTAGGGTTTCAATGGATTGGGGGTTTTCTATCCGAGAGTGAATTTGAATGGTTGGAGATAAGATTGAATTGATTGATGATTCAATCGTGTGCTCTGGGCTTGATTCCTTAATTGAATAGGTGTGCTTGTTCTATGTTGAATCGTTTATTTTCTGCCCTAATTTGATGACTGAGTTACCAGATTGGTATTTGATTTTTTTTGTTTTTGAATCAAAGGGGTAAAGGATTTTTAATCGTTTCTGATCCTTTTGGATTGGATAAAGAAACTGTTTCGATGTTAATATTGTCTATTGACAAAAATATTTCCTTTGCAAACGTAATCTGATTGCCGGGTTGAGTAATCACAAGTTTGTGATTGTTCCCTTGCTGTGACACAAACAGAAACACAAAAAAAATGATTTTTTTATTTTTGTGTTCAATTTTGGTTTGCAGGAAAAGATTATTTCCGAAACAAAGTTTTGTTCCTCTTTGATTCTGAAACTGAAAAAAAACGAAAGATTGGTATATGATGATTTGTGGCTCTGATACCAATTGTTGGCCCGATTGTCTAGATCTATAATCAAAATATACCAAAATACAAGATACAATTGAATCTGTAAAATTTATCAGTCATGAATCTGTTTGAATACATGTTCCAATCTATTTATACATTTCAAAAGGGTACAAGTGAAGAGTCATGTTGGTTCATGTGAACCAAAAGATATGTCGGTTTAGGGCATAACTGCTAGAAAACGGTTATTTTGTAACTGCTATCTCATAAATGCCATAGGTTGACTTTCTTCTTTGACTTTTGGGTTGACCCGGTCATATGGGTGTTGACTGAGTCGATTTGGGTATTGTGATGGGTCGATTGGGATTAACCCAATAATCACTGCAACACTACCGGTAGGAACCATTACACTAGCAGCAGGAACCAAACACTACCAGCAGGAACCATTACACTAGCAGCAGGACCCATAACACTACCAGCAGGAACCATCAATTACTACACTAACAGTAGTAACCAATACTACTAGCATTTGCCACTATTGAGTCAGGGGTTCAGGGACCTCATGGGTGTACACTCCGTACCTCCTTACTCAAAACCAGGTGTGAACTAATCCCACAAGTGAACTAAATTTTCCAACATGCACTACCACATTGTTGCAATACCTTTTGCTTTACTGCATTTCTATTACTGCACTACCACATTCTACATTAGCATTTCCATCCATTACTGCATAACACATTGTTGCACTACCTTTTGCCAAAACACATATCAAATTACTGCATTTTTTACTCCATTCACATGCCAAAACACATATCAGGTCTAAGAACCAAATGCCAAAACGCATTTCCATTCATTGATCAAACTGCAACCTTTTGAATACATTTTAGATCCAAAACTACAAAGATTTCATAAACATAATGAAAAGCATTCCTAACAGTACACAAATAATTTTATTTTGCATATTAACTTTTGACTTCAACACTGCAACCTCTTCTTTCAAGTACTTTTTATTCAGCTCAAAATCCACATTTTCTGTTTTCATTCTTTTTTTCAGATCTACCAATCTAGCTTTTTAATACTCAGCTGCAACATCTAGATCCTACCAGTGAAAGAAATCACATTTCTTTCTTACCTATTTTAAACAAGAAAGTCAGAACATGTGTTTACATACCACAAACATCACCACATAACAAGAAACAAGCTAAACTTATGTAGGATCGATATATTTATTGTGTTGATGATTCGGGTGGTCTTGGATGATCAAAATACATGTTTACCATTTTAGAGAGAGAAAGTAGAGAGAGGGTGTTCTTGCTTAGAGGTTTACACAAAGGAAAGGTTAGATTAAAATGAGAAGCACCACCCCTTCCATGGATGGAAGGGGTATTTATAGTTACAGACATAACGACCTCCTATCGGCCTGTGGATCAGGGATACAGTGGGTAAAGACCCGTCCTTCCTCCACGGTGTTACACTATGCTAAACTAAACTAATAACTAACTAATAAACTGATAAATAACGTAAAAAATGACAAATCTACGAGCTAACATATGCTAGACCATTATTGGGGTGACCGACTCTTTAACATGGAATTTCCAATTCCTAACAATCTCCCCCTAAGGGAGGTCACCCCATGAAATACATTTTGCTTCCTAGCATTCTATCTTTGACTTCGTTCTTGAGCTCGTAGACTTGAATTCTTCACTTCCGCAATCTTTGTGCTTAAGCAGTGACACTTCATAGTCCGCATATTTTGTACTTTTAGTGGAGGCCTTTAACTGATCCACATCTTTGATGATCTTCGAGCTTTCATTGAGATCATCAGCCACAACAAATCTCTCTGGATCACCCTTTTGTTGTGTTGCCATCATGTGAAGTTGTGACTTTCGGACCGACATGCTCACACTTTTGAATCATGACATCTTTCCATCAGAGTAGCGGAAGCTTTTACTGGTTCAAGATATTTGCAGCAGCGCAGCACGAACATAGTATAGAAATATTTGAGCCATCTATGTAGATATGCACCAGTCATGATTTCTTCAAATTAAGTGTGGATGCTGTGAGCATGCGGCTTTGTAATGACTCCTCAATTCGATCATTTGCAACCGTCCAAATGTACCTGCAAACAACGGTTAGCAATAAAACACACGAAAGTGTCTTTGATCACTTTCGTTGAATTGAGGTACACGCCCACGGTTCCCCGTTGATCAGTACAAGTACTGCCTGTGATCGGGTAGGATTCCTAAGAATCTCCTTGACAGGGTTTCGTACTGTTCTAGTTGTTCTCAAACCGGAACGTCTCAAAGAAGACAACACGGAGTGAGTGAACCAGCGAATTGAGATTCACTGATTGATGAAAAATGATTTAAAAGCAATCGCGTATTGCTTAGGAGAAAGAGTTTTGCAATACGACGAAGGTTTTATGAGAAAGATCAATTTTCAATCATAAATACTTTTTGTATTTAAAAGAGTACACATTCGACGTGCTAGAGAAAAGAAGATTTGCACATCGAACGGTTTTTCCAAAAGTATTTTTCAATTAGAGATACTTTTTGAGTTTGAAAATGAATACACATTCGATGTGCTAGAGAAAAGAAAAGATTTGCACATCGAACGATTTTTCCAAAAGCATCCGCCAATCCATTTCTGGACCAAGGTTGATTTACGAGTGAATCGCCCCATCGTTTCTATCCAGTTGTCACATGGTTGATCTATAGAATAGATCGTACATGCCACCTACCAGAGCTTGTTTGATGTTGGCTCCATAAGGCTTTCCATCTTCATTGTGAATATGTTTGCATATCACTCGGATGTTCCGGCAATACCACAAGGATAATGCGTAGGACTCTTAATTATATTCTTACTTTCCACATAGTGTGAAACAACAAGTCTTCATTAACTTTGTGTCCTAATGAGATATTGTGGATGATCTCTTGGCTCTAGACTCAATAGTGCACATTTGGTTCCTATCTGGAGACTAGGGAGAGGGTCTCCTTCTTCAATATCAACAATCTCTAAAAGAAAGTTGATAGATTATGTAGGTTCCCCGTGAGAATGAAACAAGTCCTTTTAAGAGAAACTTGAGTAGTTTGGGAAGTTGTAGTGCAGTGCATCACTGGGTCCATGATGTCTTGTCTTTAATACCAGTGTTACCTTAGTAAACACCAGTAGCATATGTATTGGACCCGGTTTCTGCCCTAAGGTTGAATTATTGGAGGGCTATTTCTTTTCACCCTTTTCACATTCAATTCTATTTCATTCTTCAACCCCCGCTTATTCCGAGACTTCATTACTAGAACCTTGTTGGGTTTATTCCAGTACTAGCTCTGTCTCAGTCCGCACTCTTCCCATTCCTCACTTTTCTCCTTTTTTCAATATACCTAAGGACTCTACACTATCTAGTGGATTGTCCTTGGGTAGATCCCTCCGGTTCTGGCGGATCGTGGGAACGAATACCTAACCTCACCATCCTTATAACTCCATACATAAAGTAAAATGGTCGGTCTTTTGGTACAGTTCATTCCTTCTCGAAACCAATTGAAAAATCATTTGGAAAAACAATCAAGGTACTTGTGATGCGAGATCAAAACATTTTGTACCTTAATAGTTTTGATCATTTAGAAAACCTTCCCCTCAACATGTGCATATGATTTAGAAATTGTTTAGCACATGGAGGCAAGAGGAATTTGAAATATTTTCTTTGATCACTATTTTCATAGAAAAAGCCATTTGATTTTCTTGGTAAAATTCTCCCCCTCAATATGTGCATAGGATAAGAGAAATCATTTTAACACATAGAGGCAAGAGTTCTTTTGAAGCACATCCACGAACACACAAGCCATTAAGAAACCATTTAAAAACTCAATCAAGGTACTTTATAAATCACTTTAAAAACTTTGTACCTCGATAGTTTATTTGCTCCCCCTCAATATGTGCTTCGAGATTCGAAAGCGTTTAGCACATATGAGAGCCTGCACAATTAAATCAAAACGATCACCTTTTATCAAATTTCATTATTAAATCACAAATTCTCCCCGATCAAAAATATCAAACCCTTTGAGATTTTGGATCCCAAGTGATTTAATAAGATTTAGAAAACATGGGAGAATATGCGGCCAGGTTTAAATACTCATTATGTTTTTGGATAAATCCTCCTCCTCAACATGTGCATTGTGTATGAAATCGTTTGGCACATGGAGGCAGGAGTGCCTTTAAAGGACTAAAATCAATTCCATTTAAACAGATAAGAGATTTAACTCACGATCTCTACCCCGATCAAAATTTCAAACCTTTTGAGATTTGTGACCCCAATTGATTTAAATCATTTAAAAGATTTTGGGGAAAGACGTGGCTTGATTTAACTATGAAAAATGACAGATAAGGACCATTTTAAGACATTAAAGATTGTTAGTGTCAGGTATGATTGTTTTAAAAGATCTTTTAGGTAAAATAAAATAATTTCACAATCAAACAAGAACAGAAAAAATTTCATTTTGAAAGATCTTGATTCTAAAGAAAATCATACCATGACATAACATTAAATCTTTAGATCACCACTTAATTATTGTACAAAACGGAACTTTTGTGAAGAAATATCGTTTGAAAATATTTTATTTTAAATCACTCTCCCCCTCAATCCATGACAGAAGTCAATAATTGAGTGACTTAGGTTTTGATAAAAAGAAGTCCGGTGATTTTTAAAATTTAGTCCAATATATTTTCAAAACAATATTTTTCCATTTTCAAAAACAATATTTTTCAAAGTTTTAGAAAAATGGTATCATCACGATTATCCTGCACAAAGATATGTTAGGTGGTTGAGAAGTTTCAGTTGTTGCTGTAGGGCTTGGAAGAAAAAACCGTCTGCTGATGCAGTGAGACTTCTTCTTACGTTGCATTTTGAATGCCAACTGAGGTCAAATTAAGCTCCGTTTCTTCAATCACATAGAAGAAAACCATCTGTGATGCAAGTGAGACCTCTTACGTTGCATTTATGCCAACTCTCCATAGAAGTCCAATTAGGCTCCGTTTCTTCATTTTTCAACCCAAGATATAGTTACCCTTTCCTTTCGGCATCCAAACATCATATTATGTGGGATCCTGATCGGGAACATTCTTATACCAAGATACATGCATACGTTAGTGGACACAAACAGATATATGGTGGTCGACAACACCCAAACAGCAATCGACTAATAAAAGTCAATTTAACATATCAATCAATTCATATAAAGCATGGGAATAATGTTCATCAATCTACAATCATCTAAACCTAACATTCACATCCTAGAAACCTAGTCCTTCAACATAGGCAATTACATTTTTCAAATAAGCATAGGGATGATTAAGAAAGCCCGTTAGATAATGTAAATATGAAAAATATTCTTCCCCTCAACCAATGACTCTTTTTCTTGAAAAGTTTTAAAAGCGCTAAAGTCATAGATGAGTTTTTGAAATTTTATGAAAACTTGATTCTGATTGATTTATAAGCAACTCATTTACCACCATTTTGAAAACAACAAATATTTTTCTGAAGAATTTTAGACGGAAAAACATTTGTGTAGGAACAGCAGTCCTTCGACATACTTTTCTCAAATTGTTTTAGGATAAGTGCACGAAATATTTGAAAAATTGTTTAGCGCAACACTTTCCTTCCTTTAAAGAGCGGGTCGCTATCTGAAATAATAGCAAACCGTGGTTTAAGCACGGGTTACAGTCTGAAATAACTGCAAGCCATCATTTGAAGCCCGGGTTATAGTCAGAAATAACTGTAAGCCATAGTTTGTGATATGTTTTGGAAAAGAATATTTACACCTCCTGCTCGAACTTCATCTATGGTCCCGTGCCATTATTGAATGACATTTCTAAGACCGTAGATGTTATCGATACCAGAAGACATGTCTTGAGAAAATATATTTTTGATATTTTTGAAATTTTCTAATTTTTATGGGTTTTTGTTGGTTTTATAATTTTCTATTTTCTTTTGTTGGTTTTATATTTTTGTATTTGGTTTTTGATAGATATGTACAAGGATAGAGTAGATGATATAGTTAAAGAAGATGATGATGCGAGTACCGAGATAAGGATATCGAACAGCCCCGTTGTAGAAGATAGAAGTCATCATCTCTTAAACATTCACCACCAAAGCTTTCGAGGCTCCTGAATTGAGAGAAATTGAACCATCTGAAAGTGAGACTCTGGCAGCTTCCCCCCAAACCGAAGATCCATTAGATGAGCAGATTCGAAGCTTTCTTTCAAGCTTGCCTTAGCCAGGTGCACAGAGAGGCACACCATTGTCATAAATCCCGCTGCTCCTTTTAATACCGATAATCGAGATTCTTCGTTCGGGGTTATATCATCCAATAGAAGAACAACAACGTATCATCCCACACATAAATAACTCTTCTCAAATTTCATTCCACTGAAGTCTGAAGCAATCCATTCCAAAAAGGTGTCAAGAGACCACTTCCCCCACGTAGTTGAATTGATGCAGTCAGTCTCTTTGTATAATGCTCAAGAACTCTCCCAAATACACATCATGAGGGGAATGAAAACACCTTCCCATGTTCACATTTTTCTTCCCTGATGATCGTGTATGAAGCTCAAGTATCCGAAGTATACCAATACCCAAGGAAGGAATAACTGATAACATTGAAGAAGCAAGCCAAGTCACTGATTATCTCTGCGGATGACAATCTCTGCGGATGCCAACTCCGGAATAAGTGATTATATCTCGAATCACGATTAAGCCCTCAAGTGAAACAAAGGTGGCCTCAATGTACACATTCTCTCTTCCCCGATGATTACGATAACATCGAGATCATCACACACCGTGTAACTCTTTTATCTTGAAACTTTCATTTACATCACTTCCCCCACGACGTTGGAATAAGAACACTAAACGCTTTGATGAGTAAAGACTTGAGTTTCTCTGCGGTCATGACATTTGTTTTCCCGGGATATCTTCAATCACTTAGAAGAATTAAGTTCATCAAGTTTACTCGCCATGAGTCAAACCTTGAGTTCTCTGCGGTAATAACATTTTTCTTCCTGGGATATCTTCAATTACTTAGAAGTATTAAGTTCATCAAGTTTACTCGCGTTTAGATACGTGTCACCTTCCCCCTTGCTGGTTTTGACACTTCTGAATCAGCAACTCATTGTAAGCCCGTATACTAGAAATTTGTTGAGAAGAACACTTGAACTCTTGTGAGAATCAACTTCCTGAAGAATGTGAGCAAGTCTAATTGGGGATTAAATCAGACATTTCACCCTCCCCCAATTAGTGCTCTCCCCTAAACCGACAATCTTTTTGATAAATGCCCAGATTAAGAAGAGGTCTTTAGATCATTAAATGTAACTCGTCTTTGGTCTTCTAACATATAGCAAGAAATGTAGAACAGACTATAGACTCGACCTTCTTCAAGATTGTCCGAATGGGGAATACAGTGTTAACATCTTCAACTCACACCAAAAAGCATCCCACCAAAAAGCATCCCAATTAACTTACATCTTGCAAATCCCCTTAGCTAAAATCCCTCCCAATCAAACAAGAACAGAAAGATGTTCATCAAGGAAATACGCAATCAGGCCGCAACGAACACACAAGATGGTAACACCAAACTACCAATCACATCAAATAAGAACAGAGAGATTGTTCCGAATCATCATGTTGATGTATACGTGAAGCATTAACCGGAAGCACTTTGTCGATAAACTCATCAATCTAAGTGAAGATGTCAACCAACGGCTCTTAAGAAGAAACTCCATGTAAAGATGACCAGATAAGAAGAAGCTCGGTTCTTACATGAGTTAGGAGCCGTATGACCATATATTCTCATATGACAATCAACCATGCAGTATTATCATACTTCTTCTCCCCTCAAGAATTGCATACGGAGATGCCATTCTTGATTAAACAAGTGAAAATCATCCAAATGTAGTCTGTTCACACTTCTCCCCTTAAAATTAGCACGGGATGTCGCCATCGTCATTATAGTTGAGCAAGTTGAATCGAAAAACAATCAATGGTAGCCCGTTCACTTGAAGAATTAGCGCATGGAAAAGCATGAAGCATGTTGATGAGAATGGTCATAAATAAGAAGATTTCTATTCTTCAGAAGATAAAGCGCCTGACACGCATTACACTTTTCTTTTCTTTGAGGAACGAGGCATGAACTGTTGTGTTCATACGTCATGAGAAGATTTCTCTTCTTTTGAAGATAAAGCGCACTGAGACATACACTTTTCTTTTCTTTAGAGAACGAGGCTTGAACTGTTGTGTTCAAACGTCATAAGAAGATTTCTCTTCTTTGGAAGATAAAGCGCACTGAGACGTACACTTTTCTTTTCTTTAGAGAACGAGGCATGAACTGTTGTGTTCATACGTCATAAGAAGATTTCTCTTCTTCAGAAGATAATGCGCACTGAAACGTACACATTTCTTTTCTTTAGAGAACGAGACATGAACTGATGTGTTCATACGTCATAAATCTCTCTCTTTTCAATCTCTTGGCAAAACATGTAATCAATCACCATTATCATTCAGTAGGCTCTTTGTAGTGACAGCTGATGGAGATAACCCAATATGATGAATTTGACTTTCAAGTAAACTAACCCGAACTCGTGACTTAAACTTGCACATATGTAACAAAGAGCGGTGCCGATTTCCATTAGCATCTCTAAGTACTCTCTATGTACTCTATACTCTTCAACCAACCAACCATCAAGTATAAGACGTACATTACCTCTTGAAAATCTACAATTCAATGTGACACTTTGCAGCCTACAACGTAACTCCTTAAAGTGATAGTTATTTTGAGATGATAAGAGCCCAATTCCCCCAAGTGGTAAAAGAAAAAGGTAAAAGACACCCAACAATAACTAGATTTCCAAGTCTTCGTTTTTGATAATAGGCTTGAACAAGGATCATGAAGAATCTTCATCCAACCATCCCCGATACCTTCAGATACTAAGTGCACTCGCCCGTGATATTTCACTTCAACCTCAAATAAATAATAGTGAATTAACCCCGTTGTCACATCTTGTTAAAAGCTCAAATCTAGCCTCCTTTGATCTTAAAAGTGAACTTTGATAATGGTTTCATCCCGACCATGGTTAAATGCACATAACCCTGTAAAATCTTGTAATAACCAAACTGCCATAACGAATATCCAAATACACATCCAATTCATGAAGTACACCCTTTTATCTCTTCTTCGAGGCAAAAACCGTAGCACCAGCGTCAAGAAGATCCAGAATTACACTTTCTCTTCTCCAAGATGGTTCCATCATTACGGGATTTTACAATTCCATGGTTTAAACCGAGAAATAGATTCTTTCGCGGGATTTTACAAAACCAGGAATAAACCGTAAGATAGCTCCGGAAATGCACTTTACAATTACCAGGATGTTTCCATTGTCACGGGGATTTTACAACTCTATGATTTAAACCGAGAAATAGATTCTTTCGCGGGATTTTACAAAATCAAGACAAAACCGTAAACAACGTCAGCTTGAATGTGTTGTGACAATTTTGGTTTCGGTGAATATCTGTTTTAGGGGAACTTGCAGTGGTTCATCAACGGTTCATTATCCATCATCAGCAATTCTTTACCCATATGTAGACAACTTCACAAACCATACTAAGTCGAGTAGTATACACTACTTCCCCCTGACGTTGACCGTAAAACATCAAATTACACGTTTCTCCCCCATGATGGTTTCGAACTTTCGAACTTTCAGAAGCATCATAACGTGTACGACCCTTTGCACGAGAAGTTCTTGTCATAAGCACACAACTTGAATGATCATGATCACTGAAGATTCTTGAACTATTTTGCTTAGACAGTGAAGTATCATTAACATTCTGTGGCATTGAATATCTCGTGGGAATTGCTGAAATTGAACCTCCATTGATTCAACGGCTAATAGTAATGACCACATATGGAGATAACCCGATATGACTATCATGAAAAGAAAGTAAACATCCCAACTTTGTGACTTACTGCTCGTTCTATATTTTTGAGCAATCCACAAAGCCGTGTGACACAAAGTATTACAACTTCTTTAAGGTGATAGTTATACACTGTGAGCACGACGACGTAACTCCTTAGATCAGTAATAACCATATTGTCAATTCATAATCACTTACAGTGACAGTTATGCCTCAACAAGTTATCTTGAGACATGCATCCAACCAACCATCGTCTCAACGATAAAGAAGATCACCCGAGAAATGTTACTTCAATTTTGCATCAATAATATCGGACAAAAACCCCGTAGTCATTTTTTCACATCTTCGTTCAAGCCGTGAATTTGTATCCTTCCGTGAAAATTCATAGACCAAAATACCACTCGATATACCAAGAAACATCAAAATAAGTATCCAAAAAAAAAAACAAATGTTCGGATAACACTTATTCTCGACCCAACTCATAGCCAAAGTCACAAATCAACTGAATATAAAAAAAATGAAATGCGGTGCCCCAATAACTAATAATTGGAACAACCAATTTAATAGCCCAATCATTCTACCATTAGAATTAGCGTAAGTCAAATATCATCAAAATTTAAAGCCCATAACCGAATATAAAGTCTCAAAGCCCACGTCCAATCTGTTTTAGGCCTAGGATCCAAACATCTCACATATTATAGCAGTGTATAAAAAAAACGTGATGCCCTAGTTATTAGGCATTACACAAACCCTGATTATTATCACGATACAACCGCCTCTCAATATTTTATCCTCTCTCTCATCACCAAAAGCAGATCTCGTTAACACTTATCTAGATCACATCTTCAAAAAAACTTATCTAGATCACATCTTCTCAGCCATCAATCAAAAACATAGAATCAATAGCCCTTCATCAACCGTCAATTCGAGACGCCTTACCAAGATATTCAGATTATGAACCCAACAACCCAACCATATTATCCTAAAATCATGTGCATCGTTCACTCACCACAGTGATGGTTAGAGTATTAAAGCCACAGGGATGGCATTGATTATTGTACACGACTTCAAGGTAGGTTTTACTTATGAGCTTTGTTGTTTTGTTTTAATTATAACCGAATCATGAAGAGAGAATGAAACCCCTTATGGTTTTGTTCTTTATTCAATAAATTCGGATATTATCATGGATCAATGATGGATACATAGTGTGACTGAACCTTGGGGATCGGATAAAAAGGAACACACTACGAATCTGAGATCCTTTAAAACCGTTTCATATTCTTTTTCCTTCAATACTTGATTCGGATCAGTGATGAGATTGGTTTAACAAAAAAATCTTTAAAAGATTAGATGAAAAATTAAACCAAGTCTGAGATCTAATTTCATGATAGCTTTAAGGTTGAAAACCATGAGGATGCAATCTTATCGTGTGTTTGACCTTTAAGAGAAGCTGAGATCTTTGAATTATGCATGTATGTACGAGTCTTGGTCTCTTCTAATCTTCACGTTTTCTGTTCAATTGTAACTGATGTAACTGTTACGGAGGTCGAGTGATTTTTTTTTGAGTCATAGTATATTGTGGTAGTGGTCTTGAGATGATTCTTCTTCTACATTTCTGTTCTATTGTCATGTCCAAGTCGCTAGCCAAATTTTGAAACAAGTCGCTACCCAATTTTTTCAAACCAAGTCGCTACGACTGTTGACTCAATAGTCAAGTCGCTAGAGCCTATCATACATGACCCAACTCGCTAACCCAACTCGCTAGGTCAACTCGCTACGACTTGTAAAGACAAGTCGCTAAGAAAGATACATTGAATCTGGACTGGTTAGTCACAAGTCGCTAGCATGAAATATGACTTTTCCGATGAGTTTTTCCGACTACTTTTCCGCCGGATAAACCCGAAAATATAGAAAACGCATAAAACGCATATTTTAGACTGTTTGACCATGTAATTTACCAGTTTGATCACGTGAAAGACTAGATAAAAAAAAGTGTAGGCATTTGGACAAAGTTTACACAAACAGATTCAATACATACATGGACAAAAATGCAGATTTGGACACAAGATGAAACCAGTTAAGACCCAAGACCAACAGAAGAATACCAAAACAAGTTTAAAAACCTTTACCCAAAAACGATTATTCGACCCACAAAACGTATCAAAAACCAGTTACAAATAAATATCAAAACCACAAGAAATCATCAAAACACAACAACCTGGCTCTGATACCAATTGTAGGATCGATATATTTATTGTGTTGATGATTCGGGTGGTCTTGGATGATCAAAATACATGTTTACCATTTTAGAGAGAGAAAGTAGAGAGAGGGTGTTCTTGCTTAGAGGTTTACACAAAGGAAATGTTAGATTAAAATGAGAAGCACCACCCCTTCCATGGATGGAAGGGGTATTTATAGTTACAGACATAACGACCTCCTATCGGCCTGTGGATCAGGGATACAGTGGGTAAAGACCCGTCCTTCCTCCACGGTGTTACACTATGCTAAACTAAACTAATAACTAACTAATAAACTGATAAATAACGTAAAAAATGACAAATCTACGAGCTAACATATGCTAGACCATTATTGGGGTGACCGACTCTTTAACATGGAATTTCCAATTCCTAACAACTTATCTTATAATTTGGACATCCCAAGAACCTTCTGCATGGGTTCTATTCGGTCCAAGATGTCCGCATACCACTAACATCACCACATTTGCACAACGAACACGATTAAGCAAATTTTCTTCTTCCCAACCAGCATTTCTTCGATTCCACGAAACCCAATTTGATGGGTGTGACATAATTTGTTATTACATGATTTGAAATTTGCCCTAATTTGTTGTTGGGGAAGATAAAGGTATTATATAACAATGATTTTTTATTTTCGGCCCTTAAATTTTTAAAAAGTTTAATTTAGAAAAGTTGTAGAATTAACGAAATGTTTGTTAGTTGGTTAACGAAAAGTGAAAAACACCTAAATTCGCTAAAAAAAGTCGGGTGTTTTTATGTGCAAGGAAAAAAAGTGAAATACCTTGATTGAAATAGATCTTGAACTGAGTGTCTTTTTATGTCATTTCACTTTTCAAATAATGCTATGTTTAACATTTTTCTAATCTATAAATAAAGAGGGAACAAATTAAAAAATCTAAAAGCACCCACTAAAATTATATGGATATGATATGAAGATGGGTTTTTACCCGGTCCATACCCAAACACTCAAAAATAACACCCCCAAATATCCCAATTTCATTTCTCAGTCTCTGGCAAAGTTACATAAACCCTAGAAAAAAAATTGAAAATGTCAGACAATATCCCTTTTGAAATCCAAATGGAAATTATCAAATGGCTTCCTGTGAAGCCTTTGATTCAGTTCAGGTCCGTTTCGAAACCTTGGAAATCTTTCATCGACAGCTCTCAGTTTATCAAAGGTTACGGTGCCCGCAACACGCAGCCGCATAGCCGTATTCTAAGCTACAAATCTTTCATCGATAGCTCTCATTTTCTGGATGAGCCAAAGTACATTTGTCTCGTAGACGATGATAAGAATGAAAATTTTAAGGTACAACAAGAGTTTGCTCCATTTGTTTTGTCTCCTTTAATTAAACAATGTCGTGTTTATAAGGTTGTTGGTGCGTGTCATGGATTACTCTGTTTGTTTTGTTTTAATAAAGTTTATCAGAAAAGGATGGTTGTTATTTGGAACCCTTCTATCCGAAAATCATTTGGTATTGCTCTCCCTAGATACATCCCTCGTACTCTAACTCATATTTTTTATGGTTTCGGGGTCTGTCCTGTCAATTTAGATCCTACTGTTGTGAACATTGTATGTGCAGATAACATGCCTTGGCATGTTCAAGTTTTTACATTGAGTTCGGGGGTTTGGAATGTGATTCCAAGTGCTAATTTGCCGCGTCAAACAATTAGACTTGATAATTTAACTCAGGTTGTTCTAGATAGGTTTATTTATTAGGGTGCTTATGAGGAGACTTTTGCTGATGATGGTGAATCTACCACAAATCATATGGTTGTGTCATTTGATTTGAATACCAAGGAATTTAAAGTGGTAAACCTACCAGATACCTTAACAAACGAATTGATCTCACGTATCTCAGTTTCTAAGCTAAGGGGGTCTCTTGTTGTGTATGAAAACATTAAGGTTGAGGGAGCAATTCATTGTGGTGTATGGGTGATGGAGTGTGATTCGTCTTTTAGAAAGCTATTCTCAATTGGCGCACATGTAAGTCAAATATTGGGGTTTACAAAGAATGGTGAAACTATATTTGAAACTCAAAACGAGGAGGGAAGGTTTAGCACACTTGATGTTTACGACACCTGCTGTCAACAAATCAAGAATCTTGGGATTTCTGGATTATGGGGCTTCTTCTTCATGGGCTCTTACAAGGAATCACTACTTCTCCTTGATCACTCGGATTTACATATATATTCTAACAATAAATGATTATAAAGATGAAACACACCTTTCAAGGTTTGGATTAACAAAGTGATATGTTACCTAAGGAGGGAGGGGCCTATTTTGTAGTTAAGGTGTGGAAAAATCACTTTCATGTATTTTAGTTTTTTATCACTGTTTTAATGTCGTTAAGTAATGTCAGGAATCTTATGCGATTGTAAGCGGTATTTTTCATATATGTGATTTGTAGCAAGGTTAGTGAAATTGGTACTATCAAGTTTAATGTGATTTTTATTATTCCATGGATAGTGTTACTTCTGCTTTTTATCTTTGATGGGTTTTTTAGAGCGAGGAATGTCCTTTATAGATGCCTTATTGTTTATGTAATTAAAGATGACTGGCCTTTTAGATGTTCATAAATACTTGTTGAAATCTTGTTAGCATTCTTTGATTTGTTACATTCTCCTCTCATTATATATGCTTGCGGTTACATAAACATGAATATGCAACATTTGAATGTAAATAATATTCATGTACTTTGAGTCCGGGGTAGTGGTTAGGCGATGTTTGGAAAAAGTCATGACCGGAAAGTCCAAACCGCGTGCCACCTCGTAAATTGGTATACATGAACAAACCAGGGGATTGTGCTTGGTATGAGCAGCACAAGTCTCCCAGCTTTCATTTTCATATTAAACTACCGATATGTCAATGTCATCAACCAATGCCGCAGATTGCAATAGCATCCATAGCAGGCTGAAAACCTGTTTTGTTCTCGGGTAACGGAAACACGATCCTTTGACTCATAGAGTCAACTGATACGTTTATTTCTTGAGTTATGCTCTTGAATGTTGGAGCTGTAGTATCTGACCCACCGCTTTGAGTACCCGAGTGTTTGTGCTATCATTTTAATTGTGGCCCTTTTGAGACCTCAATCGGGTATGGACTGGTAAGGGTGTTCGTTCATTCAGGTTTCAGGTTTCTCGGTACGGGTTCTTTGCTTTGAGCATTTTTTAAGGAAAAACCGAACCGAAGTTAAAGTGCAGCAAACCGAACCACAAACCGAGTTTGAATTTAGCTCTGTTTAGGTTTTGAAAGGAGAAAACCCGAATTGCAAAATTTGTTAATTTTTAAGGGATAGGAACATCGTTCTTTCATCCACCGATATAAAGTCATATATTCAAATGACATTAAAAGGACTTGCTGTTGCCATAAGAAGTGGGTTTTGCACAGGTAAGTCTCATCAAGACATCACTTCTTTTGGCGGGTTTGAATTAGTTTCTTTAAAAATTCTACTTGACAATTTGTTTTCTTAATTTCCTGAAACTTTTCTTGGCAGGGATATGAAACCAAATAATCTCTTGAAAGGACCTCGTGGACAACTAAAACTTGCAGATTTCGGCCTGGCGCGTATATTTGGTAGTCCCGACACTCCGACAGAAGGTTCACTCACCAGGTATTATTTTCATTACTGGATGTCTGGATGGCATAAGCGTTATTTTTACATAATTCCTGATAGCAAGCTTGTCATCTAGTAAATCAGTTTAACATTTATGTTCCTAGAGTTGAAAGGTATTTGTGAGAGTGTACTCTCGTATGTATCACATTTTTGTATATAAGATGACCTTAGTGTGGTAATTTTGCCTATCATCTATTAACGAGTATATGTAATTAGGTCTTTGCTTGATGGTATAGAGCACCCGAGCTATTATTTGGTGCAAAGCAGTATGGTCCTGGGGTTGACGTCTGGGCAGCGGCTTGTATATTTGCTGAGCTCCTTCTTCGCCGTCCTTTCCTTCAGGCGAGTTCAAGTTGTCTGTGTTATCTTCATTCCATTTATCTTGACATCAATTTATATAATGTTTTACAGTTTATCTTCTGCTATTGATAAAACAGGGTGCCAGTGACATAGATCAATTGGGCAAAATATTTGCTGCCTTTGGGACTCCAAAACCCTCTCAATGGCCTGACATGATTTATCTACATGATTATGTGGAATACCAGTTTGTTCCTGGGCAGATGCTTCGGACATTATTTCCAATGGCCAGTGATGATGCATTGGATCTGTTATCCAAGATGTTCGCATATGATCCTAAAGCTAGGATTTCAGCACAGCAGGCATTAGAACATAGGTAATTGACGTAATATTAACTTTCTGTAGAGGTAGCAACTTTGACCTGTTTACTTATGAAGGGATTGATTTGCGCTGTGCTTAATCTCAAACGGATCAAATAGAAAAGGGTTTTGCATAAAGAAACATACTCTTAAATCTTCCCATTCTAGTACTTGTACTATATTTTGGACAAGTCGGTAAAAAATGGCTTTGTGTCTTGTTTGGGTCATTTTGTAACAAAAACAAGGTTTTAAAAAATACAATAATATTTATATAGAAATGTCAAGTTTTGTATAAATCAGTTAGATTTAATATTATGTTAAAGTTTATATCTAAGTATTTAGATTACGGGTTAAAAAATGACCCAAACAGGACACAAAGCCATTCTGTGATGACTCATGTGTACAAAATGAGGTCTAATGACTAAAGACTGGACAAATGGAAAGGTATGTTGATATTTCATGCAAAATAAAAAACCGAAAATAGTTTACTAAAAGGGGAACGAGTAAAATGGGTTGAGTGCGTTAAAAGAGGCCCAACATCATTTTTTAATGTTTTTTATATGAAGAATTAGATTGTTATCGTAAATGATATTGTTTTTTACCATAGGAATTTATACAATATCCATAAAAAAAAGTGGACGATATATATTAGCATGACCTGACTCTTGTCTGTTTCGATCTGCAATAAAGAAATAACCCATTTTGAGTTTTTGACATGCTACCCAACATGACCTACCACCAGTCCTGTCACCTCGAACTTTACGGGATGAAATTTGCTTTCTGTGGTAGGTACTTCTCATCTTGACCGCCACCTACGGAACCAGCTTTGCTTCCACGACCTCCACCAAAGAAGGACTCAACGGACTCAAAGTCCTCAGAATTTGGTCCAAACCGTGCTTTCCCCTAATTCAAGAAAAACAAGAAGAGTGATGCCTGAAAAGGGTAATGACCATGGCATTGGCAATGAAAGAAGTGGGCCTGCACCAATGTCTCTTGATTTTTCAGTGTATGATAATAGGCCTCCGGCTAGACCGACAATTAACAGGTAAATAGCCTTAGAATAGAATAAAACTTATTGTATGCATGATAGTGTATAATGTTTTGACACATTTATTTTTATTCATTATTGCACAATACCTAATATAGGTTTCAAGCCCATTTGGGATTGCATTTGCGGTTAGCTGATTAGGTAATAGTATTATATCCACATTAGATGTTGTGAGAACCCTAGGAATCTGCCATTTACGTTAAAAATTTAGCGCAGTACAGAATATTAATCTTGATCACTAAAATAAGAAAAAACCGAAACCGAACCGAAAACCGAAAAAACCGAACCAAAAAAACCGACCGAAACTACAAAACGATGGTTCGGTTTTTATTTTTTCAGAAACCGAAAAATACGGTTCGGTTTCGGGTTTTGTCCAAAAACCAAACCGCAAAAACCGAACCGAACCGGTTTTATTATATAATAATATCTAATTAATATAATATGATTAAATAACTAAATAAATCAATTTTATAAGTTCATATTCATTTTGTGAGTGGATTTATAATATATTTATCTTAACGTTTATATTTATATGTGTGTTTGTCTTGTCGCGTGTTTTGTGTGAATA
Source organism: Chrysanthemum makinoi (assembly GCA_910596185.1). NCBI lineage: Eukaryota > Viridiplantae > Streptophyta > Magnoliopsida > Asterales > Asteraceae > Chrysanthemum > Chrysanthemum makinoi. Next base: position 82,847,618 of record OU343225.1, on the reverse strand, counting down.
TATCAATAAGTATTCGATATATGATTATACTACGTGTATGTTCACTTGTATGTGTATGTCTCATTTAAATGTTTGTAATTGTAGAATTATGCAATAAACATTATTATGCTTATATTGAAAAAAAGTAAAGAATAATAACTAATTTTATACGTAAAACAAGTTTGTTGGTATAATTTGGCCATACCCAAATATTAACGGTTAGAAACCGAAAAAACCGAACCAAAACCGATAACAAACCGAAAAAATCGAACCGCCAAAAACCGAACGGTTTCGGTTTTGGGTTCTACAAAAACCGAACTTTATGGTTCGGTTTTGGTTTTAGCCAAAAACCGACCCAAACCGAACCGTGCACACCCCTAGTTTTAGTGATATCAATATAGAAGTCCCTGTTAGCAAACTGATAAAAAAAACTTTAGTGATAACTAAAAAATAAATTTTTTGGAAGCAATGGGTACTTATAATGGCCACCAACAGGTAAGCAAAGTTTCGTATTGAAGAACCTCTTTTAAACAGATTTATATATTTGAGGGTAAATCTAATAAGAGGACTGCTTGCTGAAGATGAAAAATAAGTGTAGTGTGACCTGCATATTTGCCAACATAAGTCTCTGTCACTACATAAAATGGACTATTTTGAAGTATTTCATTTCTGTTGAATATTTCAGCCAGCAATGTTGTTAAATCAGTTGCAGCCTCCTCATCAGCTTTGCCCAATAGCTCTTTATTCTTAACAAAATGATATATACTTACTAAGTTAATAAGAATATGATCAAATGCTTGTACCATAAATCTAATCTAACCATAGAGCTTGGAGGCACATATCCCAACCTTTATGACATTGGAAGCCTTAAAAGTAATCTGGTAAAAGAATGAGAGGGAAGAAACCTTCTCTTTTCCATCAATAAGCTTAGACATCAAACAACCGAACACATATTTGTGTAAAATAAGTAAACATCGCCCTAAGTTCAATTATTCACTTAAGGTAGAATATTATTTTAACATAGCAATGTCCATAATATTACGGTTAATCCACCCATTTCACTACCTCTAAGAGAGACTGGACATGCAGGACAAACCTGTTTCAAGTAAAAAAAAATCCAAGAAAACTATGCAACTTTGAAAAAATATTACAAAAATTCATGTTAATATCATCCAAAATAACCATATTTGTAAGTCAGGCTAGGTAGCAATGATTTTAAGTCCGATGATCAAAATATGAATAAAAAGTGAAAGTATGTTGCTATTTATAGCAAAATGTCCCCTTAAAGTATAAAAGAAAATCGACATGTGAAATGCAAGAAAAAGAGTAATTTCACGAATCATCCCATCGGGCTTGCCGCCTTGCCCGCTGGATGCTAGGAGTGCTATAACTTCATGAATAGTTTGTGGCAAATTACTACCTCCTGTGGCAAGAAGCTCTTATTGAAATAGTCGATCGATGTTAAACAAACAATCAAATTAAACAACTTTAGGAATGAAAGCCAGTGAAATCATATGTGCAACATCAACCTATTTGGTTGAAAATGGGTTGATGTGTAGGGCGTTTTATATCAAAGGGGTTAAACAAACAATCAAATTAAACAACTTTAGGAATGAAAGCCAGTGAAATCATATGTGCAACATCAACCTATTTGGTTGAAAATGGGTTGATGTGTAGGGCGTTTTATATCAAAGGGGTCAAATAAAATGGCTTCTAGGGGAAGGGATCATGTGGTTTAAACGGGTTGAAGATAGCACAAAGTTTATTCTGTATGCCTAAAACTGCCTAAATTGTGTTATTGAAACATTTAGATTACTATTTCAACAATAATCATTAAATATCTTTAAACGCTGAACTTTGCCTTTGTGGGTCAACCCGGCCTGTCTCCTTTTAACTGATACTAAATAACGACCCTTTTCAACCAGAGCCCATTTGACCCGTTAACGGTTAAAAAAAAACACCCCAGCCACAACCCCAACAGAACCTGTGCAATAAAGAACCTTACAAAAGCATGAGAGTATATCATGATTCATGAAACATAAGACCACAGGGTGTCAGATTTGCAGTAGTTTTTTACAACATAAAGCTTGAAGGTTACTCAATGATTTAACTTAACACAATTCAACTGATCATAACAAATATATAGTAAACACAAGTTAATAATATAGAATGATATGTGCAGTGGGATATCAGAAAATAGCGAAACTAAGTGGATGTTGTAAATTTGACCCAATTTACTTATGAATGGGCAATTCAGGTTTTGCTTTAGCTCTAGCTGGCTTAGTAGGACACTGTGAAAATGAATTAAATAGTCGCCCAAAACATAATACCTCCAAAATCAATTTAAGCCAAAAATAAATAAATAAGATTATTACTGAAATAGTTATAAATAAATTTTTAGAAACATTGGGCAAAAAATTTTCCGGGGCAACCACAACAAACACAACTGCAGAAGTCATGTTGATGTCAACCACACCATTTAATCGAGAATACTGCGTGTTCAAGTATTCATCAGAAGCATCCTGGCAAGAACATTATTATTAAATGCTTACTAACTTTTTTGTTAATTTATTATTTGTAACTAAAAGTATGACCTTTGGTATTTTTTTTTCATGTTCAATAGGAGCTTTACAGGCACTCCAAGTCCAAGCAGACTAATAAGATGCACATAATATTAGTGTGGTTTAATTTAAGTTATTTAGTAATTGTGATTAGTATCCTTAACATTATAACGACACCGCCATGTGTAAGCAACAATTCAACAAAGTTTCTCACATCCCATGGGTCAATCTGTTTTTTTAGATCCTCACTAACTAAAATATATATCAATTGCCTTTGGAAATTTCACAAGCCTAGTAAGTCGTTGAGTACCTTAGAAAGTATTCTAACTAATGACACAATAGCATTTGGATTGTAAAATCGATTACTAATATGAGCAGGATGTAAATTAGCCACAGCTCCACCCTATTTCAAATCAGCTGAACAACACTAAACCCCCAACATCAAATGTTGACAAATTTTCATATGGGCACCAGCAATATCACAAACTAAATCTTACAATAACCATAAAAACCACACAAAAAAAAATTACCAATGATTTCACCCAGCTAATAAATTTTATAAATAAAATCATAAAAATTAGGTGAATTAGCTTACCATATATCTTTAAAAAGATTCCCGTTTAATTTTTTGTATGCATCCATCACAATGTAACAGAATCTTCAAAACCACTGTACTTAATTTAGGATAGGGAATTGATTTGCACACTTTTTGAATTAATTGGGACACTCCATTTCTACATTAAATACTTGTACCTTAAGTGTTTGCATTAAATATTCTGCTTTAGCTGTTTGTACTTTGAGTGTGCAAATAAATTTCAAAAGTGTACAAATCATTAGCCTTTAGGATATATCGAATTAGGGCTTTTAATAAAACCCATCGATATCAAACCTAATCATATTTGACCTAGATGATATCTATAAAGACATGTTAAATTAGATGGATATTATGCTATAATTGTAACACAAGGTTAAATATGTATATGTTGTTGATAAACCCATGAATAATTATGGAGGATTGTGGGATGAGAGAAAGAAAACTTTCGAGAGGATTTTTTATGTGTCAATATATGTAAATTTGGCTGTGTTTGGTTGTGGTTTTGTTTTTCAAATTTTTTGTTTAAACCCTTGAAGATATTGTAAATTCACCCCATCTTTTTAAAGTTTTATTCTTTCATACTTTTGACACATAATTTTTCACTCACTTTTAACCTAAAACGAATTTACAATTTTTTTTGGTTAAATTAGGAAATATTTAAGGCTCTTTATATTAAAAAAAATTTAAAATAAAAATCTAATTAAAAAGATTATTACCAAATAAGGTATGATTTGATTTTTTTGAAATGAAAAATTTCCACTAAGGTTTTGTTTTAGAGTAATGATAGAGAGACCTAACTCATATGACTAAATTTATGCCTAAACACTTCATCATTTGACATGTGGAATGTATATTTTCTCTTTCATAATCCTCATTATTAATCTTGTCATGTGTCATCATCTTAGAGTTAGGCATATCTTTAGGCATGAAGTTTAGTCATGCAAATCATTTTCCTTTGTTTTATTATATAAAAGATTTTCAAAGTATAAGTTGCATCCTAAGGGCCTGTTTGTTTAGTTTTTATATTAAGTCCTGTTAAATTAAAGTGTCTGTCTAGATATATGTTGTCTGTATGTAGATGAATAAATGATTGTTTGTTTTGTGTGCTGAATAAAGTGTCTGAATTAAAAAAAATATTGTTATACCATTTTATTTGAAATAAGTGATGATTAGTGGTTAAGAAGTGGAAGGGTAAATATGTAAAAGTAGGATAGAAGTGATGATTTAATATAGAGACCCTCACTCCTATGACTTTTTCTAAAAGGTCATTCATTTAAATTAAGCACCAAACAAACACTCAATTAGTGACTTAATTAACTTACCTATTTTACAATTAAGACTCTTTAAGTCATTATCAAACACTACCTAAGTCAAGTCGATGTTTTTATGGTCATGGGTTTGGACTTTAGTGAACTCCAAAGCCCAAACCGTGAGCTACCTTGTAAATTGGACTCGTGTTGTTATAGTTGCACATGAACAAACCAGGGGATTGTGTTTGGTATGAGCAACGCAACTCTTCCCAACATTTCACTTTTCATAGTAAACTACCTGTCAACGTGCAAATGACCCGGTACCTCAACAACCCAACCATGATCATTAGAGACTAGCTTGTAAATTAACATCAAATAGTAATGAATGCCACAAAGTTCAATAACATCGATAGCAGGCTGAAAACCAGTGCAAAAGATTGGATACTAAAGGACCGCTGTGTACGTGACACAATTCTTGTTTTATTTTTATTTTTGCAAGACTATAATCCCTGTTATTGCTTTGGTAAAGTAAACACAACCCTTTGACTCGTAGAGGCACTACTTTTTTTTCTTGAAGTTATTCTTTTAAATGTTAGAGCAGTAATATCTGACCACCAACTTGAGTACCCGGGTTATTATAAAGAGCGTACAATGTGACTTTATGTGCTATCCTTTTATTTGTGGCCCTTACAGACATCAATCAGGTGTAGACCAGTAGGGGTGTTCTTCGGTTCAGGTTTCGTGTTATTCGGTTCGGGTTGGGAAATTTAAGTCAAAACTGAAGAGAAACAGAATGTATCTTCTAATAATCAAATTAAAACATAAACCCACTTTAACGAAATCAAACCCATATATATTTTAAGGCACCTCTAATATATGTATCAGAATTATAAACCAGTGGACTGGGATGATGAAAAGTCTTGTTTCTTCGTTTAAGCAACGAAGTGTATTTATTAGTCTGACCAATATTTCATTTTATAAGGTGTAGGTGTTTGCCTTTGGATATGATAAACATTGACGTGTTTGTGTTTTTGTGCGGTTAATAACCAAATGTGTTTATGTTTGTGTGTGTTATTTACGATAAAGACATGGGTGTTTTTGTTTTTTTGAATGCATAAGTCTGGGTGTAATTTGTTATTAAAAGGATAAAATGAAAATTTTAGAGGAAGAAGACAAGGCTAATTTGGTCATTTCACTTTGGCTGAGGACCAAATTCGCAATTATCAACAGGGACGGTCGCTGCACTTTAAAAAGGTCAGGAACTAAATGTGCGATTTGGCCAAACCACATAGACCACTTTTGCAATTTAGTACGTATACTGTATAATATTAAAAATAATTTTTATATAACGTAGTTCTACGGGTAGTTGGCCGATTGCGAAAGCTCAAACAAATATGGTGGAAGTGACATAATTGAGAATGCTAAGGTGGGGTTGAGGTAAAACCCTGCTAGACATGATTATGAATAAAGTTTTATTTATTTTATTTATTTTTTTAGCAGAGCTTAAATTGAAAACATTAATCAACAAGATGAATGAATGACGATTGTGAATGACGATTGAGATGGTTCAGACATGTCACAAGGAGGCCATAAGAAGCATATGTTACGAGAGTGGAAGATGCTCATATGCTTGTGTATCTCTCTTCCCTTATATGCTTTTGTTCATATCTCACTAGATACCACATATAGTTTCTATGTGGTCATTATATGCTATGCTCTTTTGTGTTGTATACTTATATGCCTTTATTTTTCTAAGATTTTATGTATTTGTTATTTGCTTTGTATTCTTGCTATGTGTTATATATGCTTACATAGTTTCTTTATTCATGTAATTTCACACAATCACATATTCAAACATATTTGAGCATATTCACCCTCACACAGATTTACCGGAAGTATTCATGGAACCAGTCTCCCTACTCTCGGGTTTATCACGAGGTAGGGATATGATATGTCAACATTTCATCTCCCCCGTACCTCACTTTGAAAAGATATTATCGATGGTGTTTTACTTTTGTATATAGAAACATTGTTGGGATTTTAGAACAAGTTAACCAATTAACCTCTACGAGTACGCAGCGGATAAGGATCTAGTAATCGCAATTAGGTTAAACACGTAATTAATAAACAATTAATTAATAAAGGGATAAAAAAAACCTAACCTTGCTTGACAATTGAATCTAGTGCAAGTTTAGGATTGAATAAAAAAACTTTAAAATCTAATTGACTTACAAAGAAGTCAAATAGGAATTAAAGAATAGAAAATAGTGGATCGGTATTTTAGGTTTGAGGAATGCTACATCCACTCAAATTTTACACAAAAAAATCCACACAAATGATGTGGTTATGTGTGATTGGGCTAATTAGAATGAAGAAAGAGAAATTGTACCAAAAGCCACCAATCATACATAGCCACATCATTGTGTGGATTTTTTTGTGTAAAATTTGAGTGGATGTAGCATCTCCGTTTAGGTTTTATGATAGTGGATTAATACATGAATGTGAATGGATCATGGAATCAACATGCTGAAGTGGGAATATAATATGTCGCATGTACAGGAGATCAATCTAATGCGTATGGTATTTTACTTTTATAGCAAAACTAATCAACCCTTGCATGGGTCTTAGTCTTGGTCAACAAGTAACCAAGCTCAAGCACCTTATTCTCCCTTTGCCCAATCAATTGGAGTCGTCTAGGCCCAAGGAAAACCCATTCGTCCCAAGTTAATGTCAAAAACAACCCATGGGTCGAATCAATTATCGGGTCAAGTTATATCATATCGGGTATAGTATATTCAAGTATTTATAATACGTTCGACATGTACACTCGTGTTTATCGTGTGTGCCCCTATCGGATCACACACCTTTAGCCGTTTACGTGTGTTTACAACTCTCACAAACCAACAGATCCCACTTGGGAGTTGGTGTGTCGAATGGCACACAAAACTAACGACGGAAACGCCTAGCAAACGCTCTCACTCGCTTTTTAACTAAAAGTGTCTGAGAGAATAGTTTTGTAAAAGTTTCTCAGTAGCATGGTCATTCAATGTCTTGCTCTAATCATCCTTTGTTATAGATACCGTTAAACCACGGATATGGATCTTAAATCATTTCGTATAGTTTAACCATTTAGAATCTCGTTATTGATTTTAATTCAGATATACTAAATGTAATCAAGAATCATCTTGCATTACCTTTTGGGTCTGGCCAGACAGTTATCTGATTAAATTTGGAGAGGCGCCATGGTATCTTTCTGCACATATCAAGTGGAGTAACAAATCATTTATTGACTACAAGTGTTGTGGATGCTGCTTCACATCACTCCGAAATATAGCCTTTATAACTACCTTATTCAGATAGTGTTTTGCATATATTTACAAAAAATGATATCCACACATAACAGAACTGATAAGGTTTTAAAAGGTACCTTTTTGAGGGGTCATTTAAGCCCTTATTTGATCACTTTTGTATCCGTTATTACTTAATATCGTTCCTTTTCACTTTTTAGGTCGCTTAAAGGAAAATTGCTGTAATGGCACTTATTTGGACGAAAAGGCGCGGATATACAAAGAAAATGGCCAAAGTCAAGAATCGAGACACTCCAGCTGCTGAAAACATAAGGTGACGGCGTCACTGCTTAACTGCGACGCCGTCGGAGGATTTTGTGACGGGACAGAAGCCAAAACTCCTATTTTCAAGTGACGACGTTAGGTTATAAAAGAGTAGGCCGTCGCAACTCAGACGGCCTAGATTCAATCCAGACGGCGTCAGAAGCTGAAAAGGACGGCGTCACAAGCACAAGGTGATGCCGTCGCAAGTCTAACGTGGCCAAGACGAAACCATAATGACGGCGACACGACGGCGTCACAAAACATAAGGTGACGCCGTCGCATGTGTAATCTTATATATAGAATCCGAATTTTTCAGTATTTGTGTGTAGTCTTTTGGAGTAAAAACCTAAACCGAACCAAGGCTGTCTTGTACAGTATTTTAGGGTTCCAAACCCTATCTTACACCAAGATAAGTGTTTTACTTCATTAATTCAATTATGTCTTTTATTATTGTGTGTATACTTGCATGTTCTCCATGTCCGGCTAATTTACTTTTGTGTTTGCTTAGGGAATATGAAACTTAATTATTGAATATTGATTGGTTGTCTCTTATCTTAGTTGATTAATGATCTAGTAATACGATAGGTCATTCGTTGTGTACTTAATGCTTGATTAAATCTTTGTGAACCTTAGAATATGACTTCTTGAGTAGTTGGAAGCTAAACCATCCAAAGAGTGCCTTAGAGTAAGAGTTTATTATCCCTAGTGGGTTTTGTAGACGAGACCCTTTGGTAAGTTCAAAGAGTTAGGGAGAAACGCATACCCTACAACTTTAGACACACAACGCAACTAAGAATAAGGACGTGACAATTCAACCACCAATAGGAGATAATTAAGGAGTAGTAAAACCTAAGTAAACACATCTTTAAACTATCATACGAGCACACAATAATTAGACATAGACTACATACACCTTAGATTAGATAATTAGATAAGTAGAGTAATTGGTAGAAATGCCAACCCCCAAATCCAAACCCGAGATTTGTACCTTTCAATTTCCTAAAAAACATAAAAAGATAAAAAATAATCTTCCTCAACCCCAACCTTAGCGTAGTAACTTCTCACTAGCATTCCTATTCCCCTAGAGAACGATATCAATACCCGTGGCTTACCCTAATACTACACTACAACGATTAGGTTCACTGCCTAGGGTGTTATAAAACTTGCTCGAAGAAAAGGAAGTTCCTTTGACCCCGAACGACGCGTGTAGCGTTATTAAGTTTTTGGCACCGCCGAATAGAATAGCTAGTTAGTAGTCCACCTCGTTTAGGTTTCCTTGCTTGATTCCTATCAAGTAAATTTTTTCTCATTTTTAGCTTTCACTTAGTCTATCCCCCTTCTTCGTGACCTTTGTTCGTAATCCCATCACTTTTCATCATGGAAGGTGATAACCACCCACCATTCATCAACCCACCACCAATTGATCCGCCAAGAGCCCGTACTCTTGGTGAATACTCGAGACCAAGCCACCTAGGCAATAGGAACACCATTGAGCTTCCCGACCAAGCCCAAACTACGGCCCTGTGATCCGACACCATCCGGTTGGTGCAAAACGGATGTGCATTCCATGGACTTCGTTCCGAAGATCCAAATCAGCATCTTAGGGATTTCCTTAAAATTGTCGATTCCATCGACCTTGATGCTACTACTCGGGAGACCACGCGCCTGCGTCTCTTCCAATTCTCTCTACGGGACCAAGCTAGTAATTGGCTTGAGCGACTTCCCGCCGGTTCCATCTCAAGTTGGGATGATCTCACCTCTCGTTTCCTTGCTCAATTTTTCCCACCGGGGAGAACCACTAAACTTAGGAATGACATCTTGATGTTCCAACAACGTCAAAATGAATCTCTCTACGAAGCATGGACTCGATTCAAGGACTTACTTCATAAAGTCCCTCATCATGGCATTGATCTTTGGTTTCAAGTCCAAATCATTTATGATCATGTCAACTTCCCCACCAAGCGATCCATTGACCAAGCGGCCGGTGGAAAACTTAGTGATCTCTCCGTGGAAGAATCATGGGGTATAATAGAGGACCTTGCTCTCTATGACAACGAAAGTAGGAATGACCCCCGTGAGTTGCCCAAAACCGTTAAGGCAATCTCCTTGCCTCCCATTGACTCACAATCTTCCGACCGTAGGATGATCGAACTTGAAGATCATGTTAAATTCCTAATGAGTTCCTACGAAAATCCTAAGTCTTCGCATCAAGTGAATAAAATCACTCTTCCTTGTGAGTTATGTAGTGGTCCTCATGACACTCGTGATTGCACAAGACTCCCCGAACAAGCTTTTGCGGACTACGCCTCCGTGCGTACCGATGGAGCGGGAGAGAAGTGGTACACTTTCAAGCCCGAACAAAACAACTTAGGAAATTCTTACAACCCCTCGTGGAAAAATCACCCTAACCTTAAGTGGAACCAAAACTCAAGCACACCCCAAAGCTCATCTAGTCCACCTAATAGGTTCAATTCTCTAAACACCGGGAACCCCACTAATCTTGAGGCAATTGCATCTAGATTCCTGTCATCTCAAGAGACTCGATTGACTAAGCTTGAAGCCGATTTTAAGCAAAGACAAAGCGAGATGACAAACAAGCTTGATGCCCTCTTAAAAGCCTTCAATGAACGGGAAGTTGGAGCACTCCCAAGTGATACTATAAAGAACCCAAAAGTGAATTCGATTTCGTCGACTTCATGTTCTTGTTCACCATGGGAGAATGCACACCCACGCCCCTCACACCCAACGGTTCACTCGGTAAATGCTATCAAAAAGGGTTCCAAGCCATCCAAAATGAGGTACCAAGGCCCTGCACCATTGGTAGAACCTACTCTTGAGAAACCCGTCAACCAAGAATCCAAACCTAGTTTAGAGGAGGAGTACAAGGAACTCCATCAAGAAAAACCGATTCTTGAGGTCTTAGCTCATGTACCTTATTATAATGCTTTAAAAGAAAAATATGAGTTAAAACTTAAGCTTGGAAAACATGGGTCCGATTTTGTGCGAAATAATTTACCTAAGAAGTTAGACGATCCCGGGCTATTTACTCTTCCATGTAGGCTTGGAACTTCCAAACCTCTCGACGCTCTAGCCGACTTAGGGTCATGCATCAATCTTGTTCCATTGTCCCTCAATAGAAACCATAACTTAGGTAAAATTGAACCAACGGAAACCATATTAGGTCTAGCGGACGGTAGTGTTGCACGTCCGGTAGGAATAATAAAAGACATGGTAGTACACGTAGGGGAGTTGACTCTTTTGGCCGACTTTCATGTGCTAGACATGAATAAGGACCCGACATGCCCATTACTAGTAGGAAGAGGATTCTTAGCTACCGCTAGTGCCATCATCTATTGTAAGATGTCCAAGATAGTGGTAGGGGAGGGGAGTGCTAGGTCAATTTACGATGTCAAAAGCATAATACTACAAAGAAGAGGAAATCCCACATGAGATTAGGTTGGATAGAGAGCCTTCTAGATATGGACCTTGGATAGATAAGAACCTCATAGGTCCCCAAAGACCTTTTTACCTAGATGAAGCCTTCACTAGTAAGGCAACTTTCCAAGAAAAAGATATGGCTAGGGACATGGAAGTGAACCGTTCGAGGGCCTTAGTATTTAGGAAGATGACCGAGTTCCTAGGAAGCTTGCCCGTCAACCTTGTCATGAATAAGTGGAAAGTTGAGAAATCTAAACACAAATGGGATTGGGATAGACCGCCTAGTGACGGTGATGGAGAGTGGCACATTAGGATAACAATCTATGATCCCGATGGAGAGAAGTTTGAAAAGGCATATCTAACTGAACGTACTACTAGGAACTTGAATGATAAGTTTGATCCTTATGACATTGTTGAGGATAGGCTTACTTATATCGGTACGTAGGAGCACGACTACGAGTCTAGCTACAAGACTCTTAAATAAAGAAAAGCGCTTCGTGGGAGGCAACCCATGCTTAATTGTTTGCTTGTTAGTGTCATATGTCTTTTATTGATTGTATATTCTCATGTTTAAATTTGTAAAAATGCTTTATTTTGTTTTTAACCTCGTCCTAATTGCATATAAAGGTATTTTACATAAGGGATAAATGTAGGGAGGATTACACACGTTTTCAAAAGAAACGTAAACATGAGAATAGCAATTCATTAAAAGATATATATGTGTGTTTGTTCGAGTCAAATGCTTGTATCGAGTCATCATGGATGTTTTGCAGAAATTTTTCCAGATTCTAAAGATGTAAATTTTCCAGAAAATCGCAGACCAGTTTTTGTCAGGATAACCTAACGGCGTCAGGATTGCAACCTGACGGCGTCAGGAAGGAGTAAAACAACAGATTACTTTTTTCTCGTTTTCTGAGCTACTTATAGATTTTTGGAATTTTCCAGGTCTTAATTTTCCAGAAATTCTGTAAACATCCATTCCACAAGCATTATATCCTAGTTTAAATCGAGTCTTATATATTATTACCGCCGATTTTACGCGAAGGTTTCGTTTGTTTTCTTCAAGTGTGCAGGTTTAATTTATCAAGAAGAAGTTACATAAGATTGGAAGGAGCTTTTCACGCATAAATTCTTCTTGGAAAGGATTTAACCACTACTTCACACACGGATCCTACCGAGCTAATCAGGGGAGTATTAGTTTCTTTCATTTTTCATTACCTTCCATTATCATAACTTTGATACTTTCGGGGAACATTGGGGACAATGGTCAGTTTAAGTGTAGGGAGGGAAAATAAAACGGGAACTTTGAAACTATGCTTATCCTTGATTATTTGCTTTGTCCAATTGTAGTTGTGTAATAAACCATGAGAAAATGTCGGTTAGGGTAATTTTGGCACCAAATTTTTAATTTTTCATGACATATAGGAGTGGGCCATTAGTTTTAACAAAAGCGTCTCACGGATAGGAAGTTGCATGACTAGCACAAAACCCTTTACCACCTAAATTCCACCCAAAATGTGAGGATCGCCCTTAGATTAGTAGGAATTAAAGCATTCATCTTTAATGCTTAGAGTGTGAACCGGTAGTATATTAGATTCTAGAACTTGTTTTGTGATGCATTTCGAGATCGCTAGTAAGACTACACTTGTGTAGTTAGGAATAACTAAATGATAAGAGGCATTAGGATAACCCTTGTTTGATACCCGTAATATAATTACTTCTTCCACATCGGTTGAGTAATTCCCCACACCCTTTGCGTTGTACTCATCTTTAGTACACGATACCCCTAGTTAACCCCTCAGAGGCTATCCTTTTCGCGGTTCTCGTGATGTTTCGGTTTTCCCGAATATCAATGAAGAGCATTGTTTACACCCCACCCCCAAATATACACCCAAATCGCCTTAGCCTACCCTGTATGCACTCACTTTTAGTGCATGTTTGTTATCACCCTAAACCCTTAGTTCAATTATCTGGTTGCTTGCACGAGTTGCTAAGTCGAGTCATATCCTTTGTACACAGTTTTGGGACGATTGGGATTCATGGGAAAAGTTAAAGTTTATGAAATGACGGGAAGGGAACGTTAAATTCAAATTCCCCTTGTTTGCGTAATAATGTACCCCAAGTGTTTTGATCTTTTCAATTCGGGTCAAATTAGTGTTAGAATAATAAAAACTCAAGTGTAGGGATGTGCCTATAAATCCCTATCATTTTGATGTTACTGTAGAGGATGGTAGAGTAAAAGTGTATGAAAAAAAAAATCGAAAAAAAAAACATACGGGCTACCATCCTACATCTATCCTTTAAAATTATGTCTGTTTGTTTCAGTTAGCTAGAGTCTAGAGTGTCGAGTCTTGGCTTAGCAACGCCATTCTTCGTATGCATTTAACATAGAGATTTTTGACTTGCCACCACTAAATAGCCTATCCCACCAAACCCTTTGTTTCCCTACCGTAAGCCTAACATTACAACCCTTTAAAGATCTCTTTGATAGTCTTTCCTAGGTGCTTACGCCAAAGCGATGGAGGTTTGATCTATTCTCAAGCCTATGGTAATCTATGTACTAGGACCGTTAATGAGTGTTTATCTTCCATTTCCAACTTGTTATATTTCATATACACCGAGAGATGTGAGTATCCAAACACCCCATGTGTGGTGCTAGTATGTAATTTCCGTGCTTGTTATGACTTTTGCGGGCTTATATGTGTTGTGGACTATTTTAAACCAATGCTTCATAACCCCTAACTTATAAATTAATTGGCTAAAAGCACATTTGCTTGAGGACAAGCAAATACCAAGTGTAGGGATATTTGATAAGGTTTTAAAAGGTACCTTTTTGAGGGGTCATTTAAGCCCTTATTTGATCACTTTTGTATCCGTTATTACTTAATATCGTTCTTTTTCACTTTTTAGGTCTCTTGAAGGCAAATTGCTGTAATGGCATTTATTTGGACGAAAAGGCGCGGATATACGAAGAAAATGGCCAAAGTCAAGAATCGAGACACTCCATCTGCTGAAAACATAAGGTGACGCGCCATCACGCTTAATGCGACGCCGTCGGAGGATTTTGTGACGGGACAGAAGCCAAAACTCCTATTTTCAAGTGACGACGTCAGGTTATAAAAGAGTAGGCCGTCGCAACTCAAACGGCATAGATTCAATCCAGCGGCGGCCGGTAATGAAGAGGACGCACGCACAAGCACAAGGTGACGCCGTCGCAAGTCTAACGTGGCCAAGACGAAACCCTAATGACGGCGACACGACGGCGCCACAAAACATAAGGTGACGCCGTCGCATGTGTAATCTTATATATAGAATCCGAATTTTTCAGTATTTGTGTGTAGTCTTTTGGAGTAAAAACCTAAACCGAACCAAGGCTGTCTTGTACAGTATTTTAGGGTTCCAAACCCTATCTTACACCAAGATAAGTGTTTTACTTCATTAATTCAATTATGTCTTTGATTATTTGTGTGTATGCTTGCATGTTCTCCATGTCCGGCTAATTTACTTTTGTGTTTGCTTAGGGAATATGAAACTTAATTATTGAATATTGATTGGTTGTCTCTTATCTTAGTTGATTAATGATCTAGTAATGCGATAGGTCATTCGTTGTGTACTTAATGCTTGATTAAATCTTTGTGAACCTTAGAATATAACTCCTTGAGTAGTTGTAAGCTAAACCATCCAAAAAGTGCCTTAGAGTAAGAGTTTATTATCCCTAGTGGGTTTTGTAGACGAGACCCTTTGGTAAGTTCAAAGAGTTAGGGAGAAACGCATACCCTACAACTTTAGACACACAACGCAACTAAGAATAAGGACGTGACAATTCAACCACCAATAGGAGATAATTAAGGAGTAGTAAAACCTAAGTAAACACATCTTTAAACTATCATACGAGAACACAATAATTAGACATAGACTACATACACCTTAGATTAGATAATTAGATAAGTAGAGTAATCGGTAGCAATACCAACCCCCAAATCCAAACCCCGAGATTCGTACCTTTCAATTTCCTAAAAAAACATAAAAAGATAAAAAAATAATCTTCCTCAACCCCAACCTTAGCGTAGTAACTTCTCACTAGCATTCCTATTCCCCTAGAGAACGATATCAATACCCGTGGCTTACCCTAATACTACACTACAACGATTAGGTTCACTGCCTAGGGTGTTATAAAACTTGCTCGAAGAAAAGGAAGTTCCTTTGACCTCGAACGACGCGTGTAGCGTTATCAAGAACTTGCTTGCATCTCAAGTCTAAGGACGAAGATAACAAACCATTTTCAATATTTTACTTATGACAAGGATCCAAAAGTAAATGTTTGAAAGTTGGAGAATCCAATATACATCTCTAGTGAATACATATGAGTTTGGCGGGAAAAATCCACATTCTCGTTAGAATATAACCAACACTCACATTTGCCTTACATAACAATATTCCCATATTGTTAACCGACAATGGACATATTTTAGAATAATAAAATTATTCAAGGATTAAACATGCAAATATAGGATAACAATTATTATATGAATGAATAACAAATATCAAGTATCTTTATTCATCATAAAGTAAAAATTGTCTTTCAATCCCAATTATCCAAATACTAAAACAAATATGCATGAAACTCATTTAGTAAGTTGAAGCCTAATGTTTCCAACATTCTCAACCTTTCTTTAAAAGAAAAACTAAATAGTCATCTGAGTAAACTTTCTGAATACTTGTTTCAATCTTCACATATAGTGAGTGATTTGAAATATAAGATGAGTGTCTTATCTCATATGCTCATACTATCGCAAGAGTTATAGTATGGAGATGTCGTCTTACCTTGCATGAGGTATTAGAAATCAACGAAATACTGACAGTCATCTTTACAGCTTCTAAAAGTGTAAAGTATTCTCATTCCTTAATGTGTAATGCAACAATGCTCTATGTCGAGCATAGCTAGTTAACAGATTTATCATAAATGATAAAATCCTACTACAACTAGTATAAATAATCCTCTAGCATCATTTGTACTTATACAACACTATGCTTTATAATTCGTAAACATTTGTAAAAACAATAATCTAAATACTCTCAATTAGATATTGTTGTTGTCAGCTCATTTTGTTCCTGTACAAAAGCAACAACTAGTCTTATACACAATATAATATATATACATGATAAATCCTTAGTTAAAACAATAAGGTTTTCATCCATGAAATAAATTACTCCAAGTGAAATATACCATTTAAGACTTGCTTAAATGATATATTGCATTTGTGTTAGACTTCATTTTTCGCATTTGTTTATTCCAGATAAACATCTATTTCAAGGTTGTTTGTTTTATTCCCTAAATTCCAAGTGAAGTTTCATTCCAAGCTTAAGGATTAATATCTAGCTTAAATGGAATGATATCCTCAACATGTAAATTTTAAGGAAAAACACAATGCTCCCACTCAATGTCAGATGTACTCAAAAGTTGTCTTAATTTAATCAGAATCATATTGTAATTAAATTCAAGATCTCAGCTCCTAGGTGCATGATTCAATCCAAACTTGGATTGCTTAAATTTGTATATTACATAAAGATTATGTAGATTAATAACACTTTTGATTACACACCGTCCTCGCAAAAGGTAATCATAAAGAAAGAGTTATAAAATCTAATTTCCATATTCTACATACAAGAAACATGTATGACAATTAATTATCTTTATATAATTAATGTATGTATATATAAGAAAATTTAATCACAGTCAATTGCTTAAGTATGCTTAAAAACTTCTAATAAAATGTCATGCATTAACATGTATACAATTTTTGTTCTTGTGAGTCTTTCTTCAAAAGAAACTCATTCCAACCTCATAGGTTAACTGTTAGGCGAAATAACAATCAAGCTCAAAACTCGATTGGCCTTTTAAGGACTGCATCTTATCATTCATAGTTTTAAAACATTTATCTGATTCAAGATGTGATAATATATTTTAGTAGTTAGCTGATTTACAATAATCTTCTAACTTATATCCCTCAGCATTGATATAAAATATCACTCAAGTGATGAGGCATCATTTCGGATTTATGAATGAGAGTAATCATTATACTTCGGTTGACATTTTCATGTTTAACCTTAGTATGACATTAATAAGTGGATTTAGAAGGTTAAGTATTTTGTTCTCAAAAACTTTGAGATATGTATATACTCCCACTTACTTTTGTAAGTAGAGACAATTATCTAAATACTAAGTGTTTAAGCAACAATAAATTGTTCTTTATGGAGAAACACAAAATATATTTTAAGTTCTCATCTCAAGATTTGTTAACAAAATGCTTCATAAGATTTTAACAAATTCAGAACTTAAATCAAGACATAATGGAATTCCTTCCAACAACTCAAATTAGGGTTTATAGAGAAACTCTAATTTAGTATCACTCTTTAACCAAAAGTTCTAGCAATAGTTTTGTGTTTCGTCAAGCTAGGAAGAACACCAAAACTACAATCTTCAACTTAGGAAGTGTATAAAAATCAAAAATCCAAAAAGGTTTATTATTCAATTGGTTTGAGTGGTAAAACCTCAAATCCCTAATGAATTAGGGTTTTTAGTTATAGATTGTCTTGAATACCTTCTAGGTTTGAACTATATTGAGTGTATCCATGACACACGCAATTTCTAACCTTGATATGTTTTGGAGGTAGAGCAATTAAAACTATCAGGAACCAAACAATGTCAATAAGGTTTGATCCAACACATTAGACATACCATAATGAAGTGGTATCCTATGAGTTATTAGAATTGTGGAACTATTTCAGAATTCTATAGATAACTTAATTCTCTTTGGACCAAATACTTGTCAATTGGGTTGAGCCAAATTGCATATAAAGTATTCACGAACCAAGTGCATGCGATAATGTATATTCATTGAACAATACAAGAACTTTATGTTCACGTGTTCACAAGAAGACAAAACTGTTCAAGGATTATATGTTCATGTGTTAACAAAAAGACAGAACATTTCAATAATACATTATTAGTCTTTGAATAATTCAAGGACTTTATAATTATGTCTTAACATGTAAGCATAATTATGCTAACAAAAGTAATCATGAACGCAAACTATTGAGTTCTATAGTAATTTCAAGTTAATTATATACTTCAGAATTATGATCATTATCATATAACCATAATTATGTTGACTAAAACATGTAGTCAAATGTTGAAGTATCTTTACACTATATCATGAAATTTGAATGTAGTAGGGCAACAAACATCTAGCGTATTCAAGTCATAGTAGAATCATTATTAGAATGTAGTAGGGCATTAAACATCTAATGTGTTTAAGTCCTAGTAGAATTATTAGTTTCCTTACCTTGCGGTCAAGAGATACCAATAATATTGTTGTTTCTTGTATAAACTTTGAGATTTCTCCCACTTGTGTAAGGTACAACATCATATTATGAAAAGAAACAACACGTGATTGATTGTTCAAATGATATGATAATGTCATAGATATCATAAGTAGTTTTGGAACCATAACCTTTAATAAGGAATTGTGGATTATTATTCTATAGATAACGCTTCAGGAAGCGACAGCAGGAAGGCAACGTGTTATCTTATAAAATAAAATGCAATTTTTCTTTAAGCAATGGTTGTTCATATTTGGAAAGTAATGAATTATTTCAAAGCAAGTTTGAAATGATATGGGTGACTAACAAGGAATAAATCCCGTAGCTCCCACTGAAATTGACAACATTACATGAATGTTATTTCAGTAATAAAATGCAATTGCTCCCACTGGATTTGTCAACATTGTAAGTGTTACATTTCCAGTAGAAAGCGTATAGCAATTTTATATACTTTCCTATTCTCTTCAATTGCCTACGAGTAGCATGTACTTAGGTATTGAGTAGAGTATATAAAGTTCTACTTATGTAGACAATGGACTAGCCATTCTTTCATTCAATTAACTTGAATCTTTAGCATGCAGTTCCTCCTTTATCGTCTACATAGCCCCAAGGGTAATTAGCACTTTAGGAATAAACAAGAGTCCAAGAAAATTACCTAGAAAATATGCTAGTAATTCCTTTACTCTTTGCGGTTTAAACTCATACATCGTGACAAGTGCAGGATGTTATTTATTTTGGTAGCTCTAAACACAATGTTTACACAAAATATTCTATCTTTCAATTAACTCTAGACCACAAAAGGGTAATGAAAGATAATAAATGAGTTTATCATTTTGTAATCCTATCTTAGTTTGTCAACTAAGGAGAAAAGATATGTATAAGTCTCACTCTTCTTACTAGGAAAAGAGACTAAGTTTGTCTTTCAAAGAAAAACAACTTTGTTTACGAATTATGTTGCAATAACACAATTAATCAGAACATAAAAAGTTCAATTCTAGTATTTTTGATAATTACATTCTTAAAAGAATTAACTACCCAATTAATTACTAATAAGACTAAGATCCATCTTGCAACCCCACTTAATTACCATAGGTCTGACCAGTGCATAAAAAAATAGGACAAGAGGTAAGCGACTAGCGTTAATTGCATAATTCAACTCTTAGATTTATGAGAATGATCAAGACATTAGTAGACAAGTAATAATGTCATGAGCATGTTTAGTTCTCATCTTATGCCTCAGGTTCAAGGTCTGACCAAGCCAACTCAAGAAAAGTCGACCAAGTATGAACGTGTAAAAATAACCAGAGGTCTAACCAAAGCGAAGTAATTACCATGGGTTGGAAAGGCCCTTAGGTCTGACCAGAGAAATCAATCCAAATGCACGTGTTCATAGTTGGATGGCATAGACTTAAAATTAACAAATAGGTATGCACATATAAATGTGGTAAAAGTCGTGTACAAAGAAGCATGCAAAACAACTTTGTAACACTAAATTTAAAAACTTTTGGTAATGACACTGTAGTGATCATCATGGTTCACGGTAGCTCCAATCGAACGCAGGCAGAGGACCAGGTAAGCACTGAAGCAATAACCTAGACATCCTTTCGGTGCGACTGTGCGCACCTCTTTGAACCCGCTTTTGAGTTTGTTCTAGTGGGTGTGTTGGAATCACTCCTAAATGATATTTCAAGTGTTTGTAATTAACATGTAATAGGTTGCTTAATTAGGATTTTATGTTTGTATTAAAGGCAAGACTTATGTAGAAAGCCCATAAGCCTTGGCCCATATCCAATAAGGAAGGAAGGGAACGTGTTGTGTTGCCCTAGTTCCTTTCCCTATAAAAGCACTTGTAAACCTTCACTTGAAAGTTGGTTGTTCATTTCACATCTATACCTACGCATAACTTTCTTTCATTCATACGTGTGTGTGTGTGTGCTTTGTTCAACCGATCACTTCTCTTATCTATTTCTTACATATTGATGCTTGTGTTACAATATGGTGACCTAACAGTGGTATCAATCGCCATCTAGTTGGGTGAAACAGTTTGTTTTTTTGAAGTTGTCTTGTCTACACGTAAGGTTTCACGTTATTCACTTTTTTCACGCATAAAACTTTGATTTTTACACTTTAAAACTCAAGATTCTTATGGGTTAAGGTTTATATAGTGTTAAGGATTCTAGTTTTTGCAAAAAGTTTCAACCTTTACGTGCTTTATATTGTTTTCAAACTCTTTTTTATTTCATACCATCATCTTACGCTTAAGCTCAAAACATATTTTGGTTCATCAAGTTCTCAACTTTCTTGTTCTTTTAGTGTTTTTGAAGCTTTTTCATCATTAAAAACGAGTTGTCAAAACATCTTAGTGCTTAAAAATACGTTTTTGGCAAAATCTGTTGACTTTACGCCTAAGGAAAACCCTTTTCTTATGCTTAAGCTAAAAACCCTCTTTTTACGCCTAAGGAAACCCTAATCCTACGCGTAAGCTCAAAGTCTACGCCTAAGCAGCAGTTACGCGTAAGCATTTCATCACTTGATCTTCAGAGCTGTTGGTTTACTCAGTGTTTTCTTGCTTGGATAAGCCTGAAAACACTTTGACTTTGGATATCTTTTACACTGGTATAAGGGTAAAGGATTTTTGGGTAAAACCCTAGTTTTACGCCTAAGCTTAATACTTACGCGTAGAAACTTCTTTGCCTAAGAATTTCCTACGCATAAGCTTTTCTTATGCCTAAGGAAATATTAAGCATAAGGTTTCTACTACTAAGTTTTTGGTTTACGCCTAAGCTAAGTTTTTCTCAAGTCTACGCGTAAGAAGTTACTACGCGTAAACTCTTTGTCTACGCGTAAGTTGGGTACTACGTGTAAGGAACATTTCTACGTCTAAGGTTCTTTCTACGAATAAGCTGCTTTCTACGCTTAAGAACACTTCATCAACAAACTCAAAGTTTCATTCTACTACAAAGATCCATCATCAACACAAGTAGTATTTAAAAAAAAAAAAAAAAAACTCGATTGCACACAAGTAGTATACAAAGATCCATCATCAACACAAGTAGACTTGAGAATTTAAGTTTTAGGTTTTTAGGGTTCATCTCCTATGAATCTTCTGATTCTGTGGTGGAAATGTGTTAAATCTTGTTCCATTGCACTCATATGACATCTAGGACACTCCAGAAACAGTCTTGTTTGATTTATGTAGCTATATCTCTTACGCGTAGATTAAGGGTTTAGGGTTTAAGTAATTTTACGCCTAAGTCTTTCTGTGTGTATCTAATATGTTCTTATACTTGTTTTGTGATCTAAAAGATCTTTGGAATTAACTGCAATCAAGTTTTCATATTTATATTTAACATGTTAATTATTCGTAATGTCAAAATCTTTAGGTGTTCAAACCGTTACGCTTAAGGATTACTTTTATGCGTAAAGGTAACGCCTAAGAGAAATCTTACGCGTAACTCTTACGCATAAGAGGTCTACAGTGGATTACGCGTATCTTGGAAAGATATTCGTAAACAAGGCTTGTTACGCATAAGCTTTACTCTTACGAGTAAACTTTACGCGTAGCATCTAGCTTATTCCTACACGTAAGCCTAAAGCCTTTGAACTTGCCTT
The DNA here is from genome assembly GCA_910596185.1 of Chrysanthemum makinoi. Lineage (NCBI taxonomy): Eukaryota > Viridiplantae > Streptophyta > Magnoliopsida > Asterales > Asteraceae > Chrysanthemum > Chrysanthemum makinoi. Next base: position 82,825,189 of record OU343225.1, on the reverse strand, counting down.
ACGTGTAAGAAACTCTTATGCATAAGCTTGGTCTTACGCTTTAGCTTACTCTTACGCATGAGCTGCTTTCTTACACATAAGGATCCTTGGTACTCATAACCCACTGTTCACTACATTTTGGCATATTACACATTTGTTACTTGTTAAATGTTACGCATAAGTCACAAATACATGATGTTTCATATAAGTTTAAAAGTTAATATGTTGTGTGTTAAGTGAAAAATTGGACTTTGAAATTTCAAAATTAACACGTTCACGTAACTTACCACATCAACTTCAAACAATTGGAAAAAATGTGACTTAGGACTTGTAACTAACATAAACATGTTACCATCAAACAAGTTACCATCAAACAAGTAATTAGATAATAAATCAGACTAAATCAAACACATTGTGTTTCCATATATCTGTCTCTTTGTTTAATGACTTTCAGATCACAAAATGGTTGCAAATCAAGCAAACATCAATGGCCCAGCTGATCTCTCGATGGCAAACACATTCCTAGCTGGCTACGACAAAACAATTGGCAAGAACAATCTCCGTGTCATCTTCAACAACTTCATATGCTCATGATCATCTTGCAGAATTGCTGTGGACATCCTTCTGCAACATCCATTCAAATTCATGTTCACAAACTCGTCCTGATGATGAGTAAGATTCAATAGATGAGGAAATACAATTTCGTAATACATTAAAGCAGAAAAGGATGGAATACCATGCTTCAACCTTTCCGGTTAATCAACCCGGTGGGGCAGGAGGGTCAAGCAGTAGTCCTCCACTTATGGAAGATCCATTGCAAACAACTCTAACCCCATCTGATCCGGTTAATCAACCCGGTAAGGATCAGAGTGTCACTGTCACTAGAACTGTTGAAATGAAGCAACCACAACAACAACTAATACAACCGCAAGAAGAAAAGCATGATGAAGATGAGGAAATTTATGAAAAAGGAGATTACAATCATGATAAGGATGAAAGAGTCACTGATGATAATTTGGCGGCTGAAGAGGAAATGATGCGAAAAGAGGCAGAAGAAGCTGCTTGAGCTGAAGAGGAAAAGTTAATGAAGGAGACATACAATTGTTTACAATCCAACACACAAACTCAACAGTCTTCTGAACCACCTCTTGACACTTCCACCAAACCCAAATCATCATCTCAATCATCACCTCCAACAACAAAAGAATCAACTAAGTCAACAACAAAATCTGTTAAGAAGGCAACTCCATCCAATGATTAGACAACTGGTTAAGCAGGTTATCACCACTACACAACAAGCTACTCAGCCACCACCATCTAATCAACCAAGGGATTCAGAAACCACACCACCAATGGAGAAAACCTGTGATCACTTTACATACACTGATGGTGTGGATCTTGACATATTTGAGCCCCAACATAAACCTCAACCGAGATAAAGATCAAGTACATTACTGCACTCCTTGTATTCATACGCATCAAATCAAAGAGCGTGTTGAAGAACTCTAACTCGGGGTCAAATCTTACCAAAAACAACTCAATCTCACCGCCCCACTCCTACACTTCAACGGAATCAATCAAGAACCTCAGTACAAAATTGTTTATAAAACAAATTTTGGGTTTGTCTACCGAAGTGAAAATCATCATACTTGCTTCATGGCTTTCGATGAAATTCACAAGTTCTATGACGCCACCCTGAAGATGGTTTGAGATGGATTGGTTTATCTATTGAAGGACATTGAGTTGGGTACAATTCTGACGAAGAGTTGGAATTCAAAGGATCACAAGGATGTTCTTCGGTTTATCTCTAGGATTGATGAAAGGTTGACTCATCGGAATCAGATGCAACGGTTGGAGAGCTATGTGGGAGGAAGACCAAGCTTTCCGATTCAGACATACCAACGTCCTCAGTAAGTAGCTGGTCGTGTGTAATCATTGGGTACTCTCTCAACATTCTTGATTGTGATTTTGTTTGCTTGATATAATTGACAATGGCTTGTGCACAAATAACAATGTACAACCCGTTCTTTTAATGAAAGGACCCTGTGGTACGCTTCAGTGCCACAATCCTATAAAAGGAGTGAAAGCTTCTTACTTTTGAGTAAAACTTATCAAAACTTTCATTTTTCAAAGTTTTGCTCAAAAGAACAAGTACTTCTCCTTATGTTTTCAAAACCTCAAAAGTTAATATTACTTGTTGAGGGGGAGTACTTGCTAAAATCTTTGATCACAAATTGTTCTTGGCGGAAATCTTCCCACAAAACTCAGAATGGTCATATTTGATATCAAACTTTCATCAAAATAACATGTATATGCCATTTTTGAGGGGGAGAAAAAGTGTATGATACAAATATGTTGTGAAAATTGTGATTGAATCCTCGTGCTAAGACTTAACCCATGAATTGACAAGATCTGAACTGTCATACATCTAAAAGATTTGTCTTCCAAGACTTATCCGAGTAGATTGTACCTATTCGAGAAACTCTTGATAGACATGAACTTTGACGGGTTTGACAACCTTTCGAGGTTTGTCCACACCTTCAAGGTAGTTATTAGAGCTAGTTGTCACCTAAATGCTGACAGTGTAACTCTTTAACTATGCAACGTAACCGTGTCTCGGGGAATTGTCTATCTTGAGTCAATCAATTCAAAAATGCACGCTCTTCTCTCACTGTGCAGATTTCTGTCAAAACACTTAAGCACGTGTGGAGGGGGAGTATTTCTACAAAATATAAAAACTTTCACAGTGGTACAAAATGTTTTTACTCATAAACACTTTGAGAGATTTCCAAGAAAACGGTTTTATGGCAACATAGGTTAGTCATGGTGTTATAAGGTGACTAAGGTTAGGAATAACCGTCCTATGATCCGCCAGAGCCGGAGGGATCTACCCAAGGACACCAAAAATAGTTAGAATTTAGAAGTCCTTAGGTATGATTATAAAAAGGAGAAAATGAGAATCGGAGAAAGAAGGAGTTGAAGAATTAAAAAGAAAAGTAAAGAAAATGGTGAAAAGAAATAGCCCTCCAAATTATTCAACTTAAGGTAGACACCGGGTTCAATACATATGCTACTGGTTGTCACTTGATGACGCCGGTATTGAAGATTAAAGTCGTCATGGACCCAGTGACGCATGCACTAAACCTTCTTGGCCACTCAAGTTTCTCTCAACAGAAGCTTGTTTCATTCTCACAGGGAACCCTACGTAAACTATCGGCTTTCTCTTAGAGATTGCTGGTATTGAAGAAGGAGCCCCTCTCCCTAGTCTCCGCTTAGGAAAACCAAAGCGCACTCCTGAGTCTAGAGCCACGAGATTCAGCAAAAGATCTCTTAGGAACACTCGACATTTCATCACTTGTCGTTCAACAATAAGGAAGCAAGTGATACCATTCTAGACTCCTACAATGATCTTAGCAATCTTTCGAGAACATTTATGAGGGTTCAAACTGTGATCCTCAGTGATTGAATGGAAACTCCGCCAGGTCAACATCAAACGCCCACAGCAGGTCACTTCGGTAACTCCTCGTGGGTTACGCTTGGTGTTGTCTCAAACGGTTTACGTCAGGGTGATGCTTCGTGTACCTCAACACTGACACTAATTGTAGGTGTACTTCGGTACATCGTGTTATCCTACTTGAGGGACTCCATTTCAGGAACAGCCTTTGCTAGAATTAGAGATGTGTTTTCATACTATGCTGATAACAGGATCGAAGTTTGAACTTGTAAGTGCTGGAAATCCCTCTAAGGAGATTCCTTTCAAGAATCGAGTCCTGAAGATGTAGGTCATTACTTGAACTTGTTCAATGTAATGCCAACTGTCCCTTATGGGATTCGGACGGCTGATTCGCCCGACCAAGGTGAATGGAATCAAGACATTCATCAGAAGAACAATCGTAGTGGTCAACTCTTTAAAGAAACGACCACAATGATCGATTGATGTTTATCACTAACCAACTCTTATGTTTTCTTCTTATGGATGCTCCTAGGAGATGATCGAGCAGATTCTCCACATGCTCATACCAACAACAACATTAATTGAAGTTCTCTCGAAAGGCAACACAAAATTCAGAATGATTCTTAGTCAAAACCAAAGAATCTACAAAGTTTAAAGACTAAAAAGAACTACATCAACACTGAAACCCAACGTCAAAGAGCGTGTGAGCATGTTGGAGAAGGACGTGGAGACACCTGAGCAACTAAGCGGAGCTGATGCAGATTACCACAACATAACATCACCATATCCACACCAGAACAAAGAACAAAGATAAATGAAGACGTCAAAGCTGAAAACTTCAAAGAAAGCAAGATCCTCACACTGGGGAGATTGTTAGAATCAAGGAACTTCTTCTCACAAGAATGAAGAATGTCAGAAGACGTCAAAGCAACTATTACATCAGCACCAACAACGATTAAAGATTACTTAAGTCATTAATTACCAACAATTAGGGGGAGATTGTTGGAATCACTCCTAAACGATATTTCAAGTGTTTGTAATTAACATATAATAGGTTGCTTAATTAGGCTTTTATGTTTGTATTAAAGGCAAGGCTTATGTAGAAAGCCCATAAGCCTTGGCTCATATCCAATAAGGAAGGAAGGGAACTTGTTGTGTTGCCCTAGTTTCTTTCCCTATATAAGCACATGTAAACCTTCATTTGAAGGTTGGTTGTTCATTTCACATTAATACCTACGCATAACTTTCTTTCATTCATACGTGTGTGTGTGTGTTTTGTTCAACCGATCACTTCTTTATCTCATTTCTTACATATTGATGCTTGTGTTACAATATGGTGACCTAACAGGGTGAGCCGTACATTCCAAGTGTCCATAGCGTCTAGTTTTTAAATTCTTGAAAACGTGTTTCATATATTAGGTCACTTTATTTTACAAAAACGATTTTCCACGAATCAAATAGCAGGTCACAATAAGCATGTTATTTAGGCGTGTAAATAAAGACCAATATTAATGTTATGGTTACGATATGTATTATTCCATATTGCATATAATTAGGTGTCAAAGCAAGTAATAATGCACATATGGGAATCACAAACATATAAACATAAACATCAATATATAACCACATATTGTTCCGAGTTCTCTTGCGAGTCTTCCCCAAACGGAGAACCATAAGACCGTCATTAGGATACAATACCTAGATCGCCCCATACATCGCAAAAGCAATTGAGTGGGTCTTGTGGCCAGACAAACACATAAAACATCATGACAATCTCAATTATCAAGTAATTACGCAATTTTATGTATTTAATAACCAATATGTAATTCTAATTATCATAATAATTCTAATTAACAATTAATAAATTCAAATTAACTTTTAATTCTAATTAACAAGTAATTCTAATTAACAAAGTAATTCTAATTAACATGTAATTCAAATTAACAAATTAATTTTAATTATCAATATAATTTAATTTGTGTGTGACTAGCTATTTTTTTATTAAAAATTGACAAGTATTGCATATAGTTGTCAAAACAAAATAAAACGAATAACTAAATTAGGTTTCATGCAGCCTTTTAAACATGTTTATTAATAAGAAACGTGAAACCCATAATCGCAAAAACGAGATGGCTCGTGATGCAACTGTTGGGATTTTAGAACAAGTTAACCAATTAACCTACGAGTACGCAGCGGATAAGGATCTAGTAATCGCAATTAGGTTAAACACGTAATTAATAAACAATTAATTAATAAAGGGATAAAAGAAAACCTAACCTTGCCTGGCAATTGGACTTTATTAATGAACAAGAAACCAAATGAAACCCCAAGTATCTAAATTAGATACCTCAATGAGTATCACACACAAACCCGATAACGTATACGCTCGATAAAGAAGCTAGTCGAGAACGTATAAACCAATCAACCCCTTGATAATCACTTGAATAACTCGAACAAGAATACCACCAAGAAAAACTTGCTTCTGCCCAAGAACCATTACGGTTCGATGAACAGTAACACCAAACTATACCCGATATCGGATAGAAGCTATCCGATACCTTCCATGTGTTTTGACCGAGAAGTAAGCCACGACCAGGAAACAAAACCACCCCTCGCTGCTGTTCGAAAACTAGGAACCAACAAGAATCACCAATCTAATAAATCCTAAACACTTGAATCTAGTGCAAGTTTAGGATTGAATAAACTAACTTTAAAATCTAATTGACTTACAAAGAAGTCAAATAGGAATTAAAGAATAGAAAATAGTGGATCGGTATTTTACGTTTTATGATAGTGGAATAATACATGCATGTGAATGGATCATGGAATCAACATGCTGAAGTGAGAATATAATATGTCGCATGTACAGGAGCTACATATAATGCGTTGGGTATTTTACTTTTATAGCAAAGCTAATTAACCCTTGCATGGGTTTTAGTCTTGGTCAACAAGTAACCAAGCCCAAGCACCTTATTCTCCCTTTGCCCGATCAGTTGAAGTCGTCTACGCCCAAGGCAAACCCATTCGTCCCAAGTTAATGTCAAAAATAGCCCATGGGTCGAATCAATGATCGGGTCAAGTTATATCATATCGGGTATAGTATATTCAAGTATTTATAATACGTTCGACACGTACACTCGTGTTTATCGTGTGTGCCCCCATAGGCTCACACACTTTTAGCCGTTTACGTGTGTTTACAACTCCCACAAACCAACAAACATTACCAAGTAAAAACGTTTCTTTTATATCACTATTTTTTTTTACCTTATAACAATATTTTTATACACACTAATATTAGTGAACTAATAAATAAACCCCAAATATTGCATGCAAACTAATTTTATAAAATAAAATATGTGAACTAATAAATAAACCACAAACAACAAAAAGGTAAATGTGTTTTTAGTTGAACGGTAAAATAACTGAAAGAAAAAGTAAAAGACATGAAGTCTTGGTGTATACACAAATAATAAAGGAAACTAAAGTAATTATGAAGTGTATTATGGGAAACATACGATTAATCTGTTTCAAGAAAATTTTGTCAAACATGAACCTCAACTTTTGATTGATTAAACAAAATCGTAAGTTTTACTAGTAAGTTCATTGTTTAAATACTGTAATCGAGTCTGTCTTATGATATTCTACACATTTTGTCCATTTATCTATTCTTTTTAATTGTTTATTTAATTTATATATACGGGTTTATATTAATAAAACATATATGTTTCTATACATCTCATACATAAACTAAAAAGTCGGTTCTCACATATCTCGACTAAATATTATTAGAAACTTGCGGCATACCATCACGTATTGGGGAGCATTTGTAGTTTTAATAGTTTTTGGCGTGTATGTTTTTCTGTGGATGGAAGATGTATATCATTTGTAGTTGAAATATATTACATGTAACCATCCTAGCTTAACAACGAAACTTACTTAGGCTGCCCCAGTAAGGAGGGTTAATCCTTCCTATTTTCTCTGCCACGTCAGCTTTCTCTCTCCAGCGACCTTCAGGTGATAGGGTGCCCCAGTAAGGCGACCTACATTATAAAAAACATACCCCACAAATATACCTTTTATATTTATTTAATACACACACAACACCACATTTCTATTCGATCGTGTAGACGACCATGTTGTGTAAATTTGGATGGATGATTGAATTCCCACAGTAAGGAGATTGATTAAGAATCGATCTAGATAGTCGATCGCTTGACATTACTGCATCCAACCTTATATAAAACTGAATTACAATGAATTGATTTGATCATGACAATATGACATTATCACATTTGAATGTTAAAAATAAGGAATTTGAAGAGGCTCAAGAATATTGCATTCATTGGATAATTGTAGCTTTGTTACAATAACTATAACAAACTCAACTTTATAAGACGGTGACAAGAATATTAAACGAGATAGAATCTAGGTAGAGCTGGCAATTTGTGTCCAAAATAAAGAAAAAATAGGCTAATTTGGGCACATGTTTTCCTTTTTTTTAATGAGCATTTATGGTCCATCGAAAAATTAAAAGGCCACTAGCAGACACATATTTTCTCTCAATTGTAAAACATTACAATCGTTTTTAAAGAAAAACTTATACATATAATATATGTTATTTTAAAAATATAAATTTGGTGTTATATTTAAGAAATTTATTTCGTCGTTTTGGGTCTTTTCTAAAATGATTCATATAACATGAGCCTATTTTGCCTGTGCCTATTTAGCTCGTGCCCGTTTGGCCTGTGCCCGTTCGGGCTCAAATCCGTTTAGCCCGTTGCCCGTGCCCGCCCGTTTTGCCACATCTGATTTTAGGTATCACTCGTATATCAATTGTTCCAAAAAAGTTGCACTAATTTTATGATCACATGACAAAATGACATCATATCTTACATAAACATACAAGGGATATTTTGCATTCATGACAAAATGGCATAAAAAGACACTCAAGTTACGTTCTATTTCTAATAAAGGTATTCCACTTTTTTCTTGCATATAAAAGCAGCCCCACTTTTTTTTAGCAGATTTAGGTGTCTTTTTTTTTTTTTTTTTTTTTTTAATTAACCAACTAACAACATTTCGTTAATTCTACAACTTTTCTAAATCAAACTTTTTTAAAACTTAAGGGTCTAGAAATGATGAATTAGGATCTGAGTTTATATTCCAACTTTCCCAAAACTCTTTCTTCACAAAAACCCTAAAAACCATTTGTTCACAAAACCTGATTGATTCACAAAATTGAACCACCTTTCCTCTTCGTTAAGGTAAATTAAAGTTACTGTTGTTATAAATTTTCTTACTAACGGTTAAGTTAAGTACATTTGCGTGAATTATTTTGTTTAGCAGGATGGCTTTTTCATCCTCAACAACTCTATTTTCGTTGGATCTTTATTACAACATGTATTTCAATCTTAAGCCTTTAACCTAAAGTAATTGTGAGATGTTAACGATGAATGTTGATGTCAGTGGTTTGAAACTTAAGGACTTGAAAGATATTGTTGAAGCCAAAAGGTTTAAATAGTATTAAGTGTGATGCCGATGTTAGTGTATTTATTGAAAAGCAGCAAGGTATTGAAGATAGCATACAATTATATATTAGTCATAAAAATGAAGATTTACGTGATTGTATTTGTCATAAGAATGAAGGTTTGGTTGATCATATTCTTGTTGAGTTAAAACCTGAGTGTGATTTAGGTGGCTCACCTCATTAATTTAGTGATGTTGCATCACTTGATCATCTATCTGAGGGTGAAGAAGAGTTGAGTCAGGTTAAGATAAAAAAAGAAAAATATTAGAGGAAAAGAAAAAAAAAACAAAAACAAATGAAGATGCATATGATGAAAGTAAGCTAGTGTTGGAAAATGATAGTGATGATAATGACCATGAACTGGATCCTATATTTTCAGACCTGGGTCATGAAATTCAAAAAGAAAAAGTTCATGTTGAACCAGAATTTAACTTAGATGAGGATATGCCCATAATGGATGAGGATGAGATTTTTTTTACCCCAATAAAAGAGATTACCTTATTCATGACCCAAACACCCTTTGGAAGTTAAAAAAAACCAATATTAGGTGAATTGTATGCGTACTTTGATCAAGTAAAAGATTGTCTGGCCTTTTATTCTGTTGCCAATGGATACCAACTTTGGTATGAAAAAAGTGACAATGAAAATTTGTTGGTTAGGTGTGGGTTTTATGAAAAAGATAGAAGAAAGAAAAAACTTCCAACAGATCCCAATAAACCTTGTTGTCCTTTTAAGTTAAGATATGTGAAGATGCATGATGGAAAGTCTTGGCATATAAGAAGCCTGGTTGATGAGCACACTTGCACTAGACAGTATAATCTTGGGTGTTTATTTACTTCTCAATGGATTGCCAAAAAATTTAAAGATAAAATAAGAATGACTCCCGATATAAAAGTGGTTGATCTGCAAGAAATGGTTATGAAAAAAATATAGGGTGAAGACATCACACAATAAGTGTAGTGGAGCTAGAAGGATTGCACTTTATAATCTTAAGCAGAATGTTGGAACTCAATATGATAGCTTGGTCGATTATGCTGTGGAGTTGAGAAAAAACAAACTCGGATACCGCAATGCAGTTGCGTATTGATCCTCTTGTAGATGGTACATATATGTTTAACAGTTTTTATGTTAATTTTCACAATTTAAAAGAGGGTTGGAAAGCAGGTTGTAGAAAGGTTATAGGTTTGGAAGGGTGTTTTTTTTAAATCGGTGTGCCGAGGTGAACTGTTGGCAGCTATTGGGCGGGATGGAAACAATCAAGTATACCCAATTGCATGGGCTGTTGTACAAGTTAAGAACACAGACAGTTGGAATGGTTTGTTAAATTATTAACAAAAGATATTGCTTTAGCAAATGGGCAAGTGGTGACAATTATATCAGATGGGCATAAAGGTTTTTTTCAAGCAGTTAGGAGAGTGGTGCCATTGGTAGAACATAGGTTTTGTGCTAGGCATATTTATGCAAATTTTAACAAGTTATACCCTGGTGTTCTATTTAGAAACCTGTTTTTGCAAGCATCAAAGGCATCTTATCATTAGAAATTCTTAAATACAAAGGAAGAAATCAAAAATGCAACTGCATGAGCTTATCAGTATTTAATAGATAAAGATCCCTGTACTTGGTCAAGATCGTACTTCAAAGAAGGTATATTCTTTATAGTATTAGTAGCTTATTAGTATATTGATATAACTTGACCTAACTGCTTACTTGCATTATGTTGACAAGAATGGATTGCTATGTTGTTGAAAATGGTCTTAGTGAATCATTTAATTCTCATATCAAGAATTTAAGGAGAAAACCAATAATTGGAATGCTTGAACACATCAAATCTTATGTCATGACAAGGAATTACACACTAATGAAGGAGTGTAAGAATTGTAAAGATGATATTTGCCCTAACATCAGGAAGGTTTTGGAGCTGCATAAGAAAATTCCAAGGTATATTCTTTACATTTGTATTAGCTTATCAGTATATTGATATAATTTGATCTAACTGCTTACTTGCATTAAATTGATAGGAAATGAAGTTTGAATCCAAGTGGATGGCATCAATTTGAAGTATGGTAAGGGAATGGTCTTGAAGCATTTAGTGTAGACTTACAAAAAAGGGAGTGCAGTTGTAGACAGTGGTAGTTAACTAGCATACCATGCCCTCATTCAATCACAACCATGTACTTCATCAATTTGAATCCTGATGATTATGTTAGTAAATCATTCAAGGTAAGAACATAAAAAAGTATTTATCAATTCAATATTTTGCCAGTTGGTGGTACAGATATGTGGAGAAAAGTAAAACATGGGCCAATCAAACCACCTTTAGAAAGAAGGATGCCAGGTAGACCCCCTGTGAATAGGAAAAAGGATAAGCCAGAATTGAAAAACCAAAAACATATTGCAAAGCCTCCAAAATTAATGACTTGTCAAAATTATGGTGAAGTTGGTCATAACAGAAAGGGGTGTAATAAACCTAAGGTAACAGGTGAACAAACCACCCCACCTAGTCAACAAGCAACCCCACCTAGTCAACAACCTAGCCCACCTAGTCAACAACATAACCCACCAAAAAAGACGGGCATGCCTATGGTTAAAGACCTAGTACATGCCATGGTTCCTAGTATAAGAGGTGGTATATGGATACGAGGAACCAATGCAGGAGTGAACAGTGGAAGGGGAAATGCTAGTGGATCAAATAGTGGAAGAGGAATTTCAAGTGGATCAAACAGTGGAATGGGAAAAAGAAGTGCTAGTGGATCAAACAGGGGAAGGGAAAGTGCTAGTGGATCACACACTGTAATTTTTCACACATGTCCTTGTATTTTCTTTAATTCTTTAATAATCTCATTTGTTCACACACGTCCTTATATTTTCTTGATACAATACACACTTGTATGTAAGTTTTCACACATTTCCTTGTGTACAGGTTGGTCAATACATACTTTTAGATGAAGATAATTCGGTTGATGTACAACTTGAGGTAGAACTTGATACAAGAGATCACAGCCTACATGAAATGTTGGAGATGAAAATGTTGCAGATGCAGATGTTCATGTTGATGTTGTTGCAGATGAAAATGAAGTTGCAAATGTTAATGTTCAAGCTGCTGCAGATGAAAATGCGTTTGCAGATGTTAATATTGGAGTTGCTACAGATGGTAATGTTGGATCTAGTGCTTATATTAATGCTGAGTATGAGACTGCTAAGCTTAAAAGGAATTATGAAGAATTTTGGAAAGCTCAGTACAAAGCATGGTACAAGAAGCCTAGAAGATCATCTAAAAGATTGAGAAACAACGATTAGAATACGAATATAGATCAGGCCTATGAAGGTGAAGGAACCACACCAGATACATATCTGATATGGAATAAGGCATAACAGTCTGTGTTAGAACATCTTTTGTGTTTGTAAGAGTCTATGAAATAGAGCATATCTTTTGTGTTTGCCCATCTTTTGTGTTTGTAATAGTCTATGGAATAGGGCATATCAATCTGTGTAAGAACATATCTTTTGCATTTATAATGTATGCAAAGTCCTTTGGTAGATTAGCGTTTCCATTACTGTACTCTTTTTTGTTGGTGTACATTAGCATTTCCATTACTGCAAAACACATATCAGCAAAACCATTTTCATTACTGCGTTTTTGCACTCTTTTTTGTTGTACATTAGCATTTTCATTGCCTTTTTTATTTTTATTTTTTGTAAATAACAAATTACTGCACTACCAAATTGTTGCAATGCCTTTTGCTTTACCGCATTTCCATTACTGCACTACCACATTGTACATTAGCATTTCCATTCATTACTGCATAACACATTGTTGCACTACCTTTTGCCAAAACACATATTAAATACTGCATTTTTTGTATTCCACTCACATACCAAAACACATAACATGTCTAAGAACCAAATACCAAAACGCATTTCCATTCATTGATCAAACTGCAACCTTTTGAATACATTTTAGATCCACAACTACAAATATTTCATAAACATAATGAAAAGCATTCCTAAAAGTACACAAATAATTTTAGGGATAATGTATTGGGAGGCCACCCATTTATTAAAGTTTTCATCTTTAGGCCGCCAATCTATTAAAACTAACTTTTGGGCCGCTCAAATATGTCTTTGGTCTCTTTTATATCGATTCTGGCTAAATTTAAACCTGAAACTTTTGAAAAGACAAAAATGCCCCTATTAAAAATAAATATTATTATACTAAAAATAACTCAATTTGTATTACCCATTATACCCTTTTTAGCAAGATAGTATAAAATACCAATTCATATTCAATCCTTATTTTTCTTCTTCGCGAGTACACATGATGTCTGCTTCCACTCATAACCAAAATTAATTATTTATTTTTTTCATCCATCTATAACTATAATATCTATATCTCATAATCCCTGTTCAACAACGATCGACTTTTAGTTGCGAAACACAATTAACATATTTTTCTCTCATCCATTTATAACTATATAATATCTATATCTCATAATCCCTATTTTATTGAACATGAGCATAAGTAATGTTCTATATCAACACACTACAGGTAAAGAAAACCAACAAACCTATGTCAACACACTACAGGTAAAGAAAACCAACAAACCATTCATAACACCAAATATCCAAACATCATCAAACCAAATCATTGTTAATCACGTGGGAAATACTAAAAAATAATGGAGACAAAATTCAACAAAACAATCCAGAATTTTACTGCTTAAAAAATTAAACGAGTGAAGAATCAACTTGGCATCTTTGCGTGTTCACTTCAATTCCTACACTTGGTGTTGTAGAAGTAGTCGGTAAAACCTTAGGCTTAGTCCTCTTCTTATTCCTTTGTTTTGCATACACACATTTTGATTTCACTTTATCTTTATCTGCACATCTAGCACTTGTTTTAGGTGGAACATCACCATAATCCTGTAAAAACAAGAATATATCTCATAAATGGAACACATTTGTACGTAACATGTCACTAAACATCTAAATAAGTATAAAGTCACAGAGGACTACCTTTTCTTCACAAGTTCTCCTATTATGACCTTTTCCCTTACATATAGCACAACTCAAAATAGATTCACGTTTACGTAAAATATGATTGCCCCGAACAACCTTAGTCTCAGTTGTGTCTCTAACCCTCTTCTTTCTAGGCCTTCCTAGCATCCTTTTAGTTGGTGGTGGTAGTAATGGCTCTTTGTGAACATGAGACCATTGTTCCTCTCCACTCAATGGATTAATTAGCGGACCATATGTTTGCATGAAACTGTCCTTTTTAAAGAAAGCACTAACATGATTCTCAGGATTTTCGCCAACATGTTGCAGGGCTGCCATTGTATGTACACATGGCAACCCTTCCAATTGAAACATTCTACAAGTGCAAGTCGCATGCAATGTGTCAACAACAAAACCTTCATTTCATTTTATTACCTCAAATAGCGAAGACCCATTCTGACGTACACTCCAATTTTTGATATCATCGGCTATTTGTCTTAGTTTCTTTACAATCCTAGGGCATACAACTATTTCCTTCTTGTACATCCAATCTCGTCTTTTATAAATCCTCTCCATTAGTGACCTCCTTATATCCTCAAGCATATAGATGATAGATTTGCCCCTTAACTCTACAAGGCTCCAATTCCAAGCCTATGCTAAATTGTTGTCAACACTTGCAACCTTCACAAACACAATCAAATTACTAACTAGTTTTAGTAGCAAAATTTTGCAAAATATATTGACTTACTTTACAATCAGTGTTAAAATGAGCCCTGCACCAATGTTGAGCTCCCCTTTCTTTCAAATCTTCATAAGCATTTTCATCAACTTCCTTCAATTTCTCAAAGTTCTTCTCCATTTCTTGCATGGTTGAGCTTTTTGCAATCTGCCGAAATATCATCCTCAAGTTTCCTCCCTTAAACACTTTGTGCCAATTTGAGAAAATATGTCTCGCACACATCCTATGCTCGGCATTAGTCAACAGCTCTGCGATAGCTGGGACTAATCCCTTTTGAAATATATATATACATATAAGATTTCGTAAATGGTTATTAAAAGGACATAATGTAGAGTTAGCTGACATTACCTTTTGTTGATCCGTAATAAGTGTCCAGCCTTGACCTCCATCAATCATCTCAAGATCAAGTATAAGTAATCTCAAGAACCACGACCATGTGTCATTGTTTTCAACTTGGACCACTGTCCATGCGACAAGGTACATTTGGTCATTTGCATCCCTTCCAATACATGTTAGTAACTGACCTCTTTGTAGACCTTTTAAGAAGCAGCCATCTAGACCTATACACGACCTACATCCATTTAAGAAACCCCTCTTTAAGGATTTAAAACATATATATATCCCTTTAAAGTACCTTGGTTCACCCTGAGTGTAGTGGCGGAGCTAGAAAAAAATTTGTGGGAGGGCCGAAACAAAATTTTTTCTGGAAAAACATTAAATGAGAGGGCCGAGATGAAACAAAAAAAAATTTAACATATGAAATCGCGAAAAAAAAAACTAACAGACTTAGGCCTAGGGGGCCGGGACCCTTCTCGATCCTCACTAAGCTCCGCCCTTGCTTGAGTGCCACCCACGTACCTAACTTCAAATGTCGAACCAGGATTGGTTTTATCTAGTTCCTCCTTGTAATCCCACAATTTAGCATAGTTTTCCACCATATCCCCGGCCAGATCATTCCGCGCAATTTTTTTTGCTTTCATACACATATTTTGAGAAACCGACACTTCATAAGTAGCAAATATTTCTTGTTTTATATCATCTAATTTCCAGTTTGGTTGTGTCCTGAATCTACTAAAATACTTTTTGGCAATCCACTTAGCATTGATTCTTTTGCTTTTAAAACTTTTACCACATTTGTGCTTCGGGTACATAGACGAAATGTGATACAAACTATCTTTTTTGGAATAACCAAGCCAAATCCTCCAATTGCATCCTATTGTAGAAGCACAAACAACAGATACTGCTTTTCTTTCATTTCTTATGTATCTAATGTCTTTCTTAGTTGATAGGGAATACTCATTAATAGTATTCTTAAATTGTTCTCTTGTAAGAAATATTTGACCAACTTCAAAGTGAATATCTCTTGGATCATTTGGTTGTTTATAGTAATATTTTATTTCTTTTGGATTGGTTGAAAATCTTCTCCTTCAAACACTGATCCCTCACTTTCTGTTGAGTTTCCAGATCCAAAGTATTGATCACTGTCATCTTCTTCATCCATAAACTCAGGTATAGATTCATCATCACTGTCCATTATTGTGTTCCCTACTACCTCTGCTAGCGCGTGGTTGCTATCATCATCTGCTACATGGTTGCTAGGACTCCCAACTTTGTCTATCTTGAAACGCAGCCTCGTGTTTCTTGCCTCGATAACTTCTTCATCAGTATGTATGATCTCATTATCATCATATAACTGAGTTGAATCGGTTGAATTTCCATCTTCAACATCATCCTCATGATCACTGAGATAAAAAATTGCAACGTGCACTCAAATTAAACAATATCGTGTTGAATGTAATGCATGTTCAGTTCAATGTATTGAATATACTAATGATAAAGCATAATACTAGTATCAGTTCCAAAGAAAAGCATATAAACCTAGCCTTCCATACACATGTGGTTCATTTACTTGTTTTATGCACATGCCAATATGGTATGATGATGTGTACTGTCACAGTTTTATATAAATTGTCATACATATGATCTATATTAGCCTTGGTCTAGTACATAGAAACGGCCTCGTGACAAGTTGATTTCGAAAATTCATATAAACAAAAACGAGACTATGATACATGCATGATCAAACAATAATCGTATACATACCTTTCCATTGTAACACTATGGTTGTTGTGGATTTTCCCTCTAGTGAAGATAAGGAGCAGATACGGTAAAAACCCTAATCGATCAAATAGTTAACAAAAAATTCTAATAAATATAGACCCATATTACCTACATATAGATCGCACTTGTAAAATAAAAAAGGGTATTTTTGTCTTTACCAATAAAATAAGGGTATCCATGTCCTTTAACATACTTTTAGCCGAAATCGGTATAAAAAAGAACAAAAACGTATTTGAGCGGCCTAAAAGTTAGTTTTAATAGATTGGTGGCCTAAAGGTGAAAACTTTAACAAATGGGTGGCCTCCTAATACATTATCCCATAATTTTACTTTGCATATTAACTTTTGACTTCAACACTGCAACCTCTTCTTTCAAGTACTTATGTTTTAGCCACAGTTTCTTTCTTCATTCTTTTTTGCATATCTACCAAGCTTTGTAATGCTCAGCTGCAACATCTAGATCCACCAGTGAAAGAAGTCACATTTCTTTCTTGCCTATTTTAAACAAGAAAGTCAGAACATGTGTTTGCATACCACAAACATCACCACATAACAAGAAATAAGCTAAACTTACCTTATAGTTTGGACATCCCAGGAACCTTCTACCTAAGTTCTATTCGGTCCAAGATGACGGCATACCACTAACATCACCACATTTGCACAACACATGAACACGATTAAGCAAATTTTCTTCTTCCCAACCAGCATTTCTTCGATTCCACAAAACCCAATTTGATAAATTTGACATAATTTATTGTTACCTTATTTGAAATTTGCCCTAATTTGTTGTTGGGGAAGATAAAGGTGTTATATAACAACGATTTTTTATTTTCGGCCCTTAAATTTTAAAAAAGTTTAATTTAGAAAAGTTGTAGAATTAACGAAATGTTTGTTAGTTGGTTAACGAAAAGTGAAAAAAAAAACCTAAATCCGCTAAAAAAAAAGTCGGATGCCTTTTTGTGCAAGAAAAAAAAATGGAATACCTTGATTGGAAATAAACCCTAAGTTGAGTGTCTTTTTGTGTCATTTGCCTTTAAAAATAATGCTATGTTTAACATTTTTCCGATCCGTAAATAAAGAGGGAACAAATTAAAAAAGAGGTAAGTACCAAAAAGGTACAAAATCTTTTTAGTGGTCCAATGTATGATCACTTTTTCACCCTATTCTCAAATTAGTCATACTCAACTAATCAACTTCAGCCAAAGGTTGACAAGTGTCCCACTTTCTAATAAAATATCTTTTTTTTAGGTGACTCACAAACTACTTCCGACGGCCAATTTCTTCAACCTGCAAAAATACAATAGTATGTGCAAAAGTATTACATACACCCTGAACTACTCAACGACCGACATTAATTGGGAATTTACTCAACTTTACCTAAAAGATACATCGGGAATGACAAAAAAATCTTGTACTTTTTTTTTTTCTTTCTTTTTTGTACTTTTTCTTTAATATTTTTTTAGAGAAATTAAAATAGATACACTTAAACAAGCACCATTTAAGTTATATTACTTGAGATATGAAATTTGAGTACAAATGATTTTAGCTTATTCAAGTTTATTTCACTTGATTGTTGTGTTACTTATTACATATCTTTAGAATAAAAAGAAATTATAACAATTGGTACTATTTTTTTAACTCATAGGGGCAGTGCTTAAATTTCTTTATTGCCTATTCTTGAGTTGATGGTTTTATTAACTGCTGTTTGTTGTCAAAATAGTGATTGTACATTTACTCTTCGACAGTTTCCATAATTTGACTCTTATTAGTTGGTGCGATATACATTTCACTTTTTACCTAAAGGAAAAAGTGTAAATAACATAGCAGAGAGTAGAAACAGAGCTATACTAACAAAGCGTACATCGATTGAGTCCCACTTGCAATGCAATCAAGCTCTTATTGCACCTGCATTAAACTTCTTACCAGTGATATAGCACGCAAAATAGTGATTGTATGTTCAAGAGCTTCTTTGGTTCATCTCAGCCTACTGGTTGTATCTCTCATGGCTTATTATGTTTTTGAGGCGGTTTCTTATCCAACATCTGAATTTCATAGATATTTATGTAATTCTGGAATGAATGTTGTTGTTTTTTGGAATCCTTCCATTACAAAATCAGTTTTTGTTGTGCCAGATGTGTAACATGGTCTATATGAAACTTTTTTTTAGTTCTCGGGTTTATCGTAACAGTAGCGACTCTAAGATTATTTAGATTACATATTTTTATAAGAACAAGTGCATCCTATGTCAATTACATTGTTTTTTAAGTTCAAGGGTTTGGACTTTAGAGAAGTCCAAACCGTAAACCTTGTAAATTGGTATGAGCATATTACCCGGTACTTACACAGACCAACCAAGCTTTGATCATTAAAGACAGCCTTGTAAATTAACATCCGACAGTTACCAATGCAAAAGAGTTCAATAGCATCCATAGCAGGCTGAAAACCAGTGCAAAAGATTCAATGCTAAACGATCGTCGTGTACATGACACAATTGTTGTTTTGGAATTTTTGCAAGACTTGAACCCTGTTTGTGCTTGGGCAAAGGAAACACGGTCCTTTGATTCATAGAGGCTGTTGGTTTTATGGATATAAATTAGTAGACGTGAGTTAGGATCGAACTCGAGACTATGAGATTGCACACTTTACGTATGAGAATTTAAAGTTAATAATTAAATATAAACGTTATATTTATTTATTTATTAAACGAAATAACTAACGGACGTTAAGTAATTAATGTAATGGACTAACGATCGTTAAAGGTATTTGGAAAAGGACTTAATTGCAAAGTTTGGAAGATTCGGAACCCCTTTGAGGTATAGAACGATCGGCCTAGGGGATTAGGAAACAATCCAAAACTTGTTCACCAAGTTTGCTTGGGTATATAAACAAGGCTAGGGTCTTGTTTTGCACCTCTTGTATTCATTAGCTAAAACCACAAAAATGCGTTTTTGTGTGTGTGTTTTGCTAAAACCGATCGGCCACACCTTTGTGGGTGTCGATCCTCAAACTTTTCCACATCAAGTTATTCGTTTACTAAAAACTAGCATTACGGTTTAGTGCGTGTAAAGAACATAGTAATAACACACTATTGTTATTATCTTGGATTGAATTACAAAGCGGTAAGGGGTAATTCATATAATCCTAACTAAATCTAATTAGGGTTCATTCGTTGCTAGTTTGTGGATTTGATTCTTGTTCGGCTAGAATCAACAAAGGTACGCATATTCTTTATGTTAATTAATTAGTCGTTAATACATCCTATCACTTCCATAATATTACTTTGATGTTTTGTGATTATTTATTTGAATGTCATGTTATTTAATTAACGGTGGCATCCACGAGTCATTGGTTTTAATGAGTAATTAATTACATAAATGCGTAATAAAACAAATACTTGTATGTTGTTTGCTATGTTAATCTAGGGTTTATGCTTAATTTATGTTTTGGTCGATTTTTTTTTGGGGTACCATATTTTTTAAAATAGAACATACATATTTTTAGGGTTTTGAAAATTGTTTGCTAACCTTATTAAAATCTAGAATTAATATTGATTACGTGATTAATTCATGAATAATTGGTTATGTGTCATGGAATTTTTTATCGTCTTGTGACTTACTTGTATAAATTGTTATGATGTCCATGACTATACATGCATGTTAGTCATGGATAAGTTGCTTTGAAAAATTGTTGTTGTGCATATTTATTTACGATAAATCTTGAATTGGAAGACTCAATTATATATATATATTAATGAATCAATTATGTGCAATTTGGTATAAATTAATAAAGGGTTTACGCAATCGATTCATCGATGTATGTGGCTCACTTTCTATTAAGGTGAAAACCTAAATTAATATAACATTAATTTAACTAGATATTGATTATTAATAGGATTTTATCGAATAAAGTTGCATGTATTACTTCACGATATAAATTGTTTATTATGTGGCATTGTTTTTGTAGTTTATTTTTATTTGTTACTTGTTTGTTTATTATGTTAGACAGTTTTAAGCAAAGGGTAATTTTGAATAGAAAAATAATACGGACTAAACAATAGCGAAATTTGATTTGTTTTAAAAGAGTTAAGTTTTCAATAGTTTAATTGATTGGTGACTTTGGTACAAATGGTGCGAACGGCTCAGTGAGAATGAACTAATAAAGGGTTTAAAGAAGTGCGCATAGTCACCTGAATGGATGTCTTAGGTTGTGCTTTAGCGATACAGTCCTCTGCCCACAGTGAGTTCGGTGGAGCTACTTAGTAAACCATGTAATGTACAAGCTCATCTTAAGGCGAATTAATTATTAATTCCATGCGCCATTCATTAGTAATATCCGAAACACTAAGTGTTTACACTTATGCAAAAGTACGGTATAATGGACGATAATTGACACTAAATTCCTTGATTGGTGAACCCAATACCTCAATCAAAACTTTGATAATTTGATCTTTATGAATTGGTAATAAAAAGTTTGTTATTAAATTTATGTTACAAGATGAATGCCTTGATACTGTACATGTGATTTACTTACATAAAATCAAAACTAGTACCACTTTTAAAATTAAGAATATGCCACGTCTAATTAGGAACACGGAAGTTGCAATTTATGTCATGAGAGTACTTGGCTGGGTGTGATGGAGGGTAAATCTCTGTAAGTGAGACCTTACATGGACATATTTGGAGTTCTTTAAGTTAGACAGTTGGTAGGAAGTGAGACTTGGTTTCGATGGCATAGAGATGGGATGAAACATGTTTATATTTGCAAAAGCGTTGAATATAAATCCATAATGATTAGGAGTTGGAAATTGTTGCCAATTAATGTTAAAATGATTACAACTTATTATATCATCTGCGTTTGTTGCTAGCCGGATT